>CM053770.1:372290674-372310864 GCA_028658325.1 Potorous gilbertii | reverse complement strand
AAAAAAAAAAACCCAACAACTTTGGGTAAGATGTTGGACATAATTTTAGAAATAAGAAACCCATATTCAGTAGGTTTTCATCAAGTATAAAATGATTAAAACACAAAGAATAATTGTGGAAAAAGCCATATAAGCAGAGTTGCTTCCATTTACCTTAAAATAGATTTAGTCACTTAATGAATTGCATCATAATATCACACTGCACTGAAATATAAGGAGGTGAATTTTTTTTGAGGGGGAGATATGAATGATGAGGTTCTTTGTTTTCTTTTTTGAAAAATCAAGGTGGATGAGGAAGTCCATTAAAAGAAAAGACAGTATGGATTTCTAAAAACTATCAAGTTAAATATGGTATAAGCATTTAAGGCATATTCAGTCCATAGCTAGAGATGATTGAGGTCTGGCAAATTTCAACCAGTGAATAAGGAGACAAAATGTGTTCAAGTTGTAGAGAGTTAGGGCATGCTGACATTTCCAGATGTGCAATCCACAGAGTTGAATATTCATATCACTAATCCTTAAAATTTTGATGGTAGTCCAAATAATTCAGGTGAGCATTTGGTCTCTTCACACACACATACACACACACACACACACACACACACACACACACACACACACACACACCTTCCCACCCTTATTCATTTCCTCATCTTTGAGAAAATGAAGACAAATACATATAGTATGAAAGGATCAAAACTTTAAATGCATTCCAACCCCTCTGTCTATTATTCCTCTTGACATGGGCCTATGCAATATCTTCTAATCAAAACTATTTATTGAAACTCCAATGTGTGGGTATCACTGTATCATATAAGTGCAATAGGAGAGAATGAAGGAAGAAAATAATGTGAACCTGTCTGCCAAGTAACAAACATTCTAGTTGGAGAAACAGAACAAACTGGGTGTAAAAACATAGATGAAAGTGTTCAATAGAAGAATCCAATTCATTCAGTTCTGTAAGTGTTAATTAGAGGAGGTGAGTCAGATATCAGTTTTAAAAGAAATAAGGAATAAAGAAATAAGGAAAAAAGAAATAAATTATGTCATTGACATAATGAGAAATAAATTATTATTGCCTGTGCCACATTGAGTAGACTCCACGGGGCTCAATTCTTCTTTTGTAAACTTAGGGAGTTGGACCAGATGACTTCTGACATCCCCTTCTGATCTAGATAAATTGTCCTCTGAGGCTATGCACGAATCATATAGAAATAGTCTTTGAAGTTACCCAAAAGACTTGTTTTACAGCAATCTAGGAGGTGGCAGAGCAAAGTTTATCATTCCCATTTACACGTAAGAAAACCAAGACTCAGAGATATTAAATGAAATTTAATAAAACAACTAATAAATGTCAGAACAAGGATTTGATCCCAGATTCAGGGTTTTTTCTGTCACATTTTACTTCCCTGGGGAAGAGATTTCAGGCAACTTGAATGTGCAGAGACACAGAAGAGAGATTAAGAGAATTAATTGACTTTGTTTAGAAAGAATGTTTTGTAGGATCATGGAGACCATCCATTTAAAAATGATTGGGTTTATAAGATTATTTTTATTGTAACTATACCTTTAGGATGTGAACACAAATAAAACACCATAGATACTTCTGAAAATAAAATTTAAGTCAAAACCAATTCAATAAGCATATAACAAACAAAAATAACCATCCCTTTTAAGGAGAGGAGAACTAGATAGAAGGGGAGGAGAGCAGAGGGGAGGAGATAAGGGGAAGGGTAAAGAGAGAAGGAAAGGAAAGGAACTCGCTGTTAACATACCTGATTAAAATATGCATTATAAACATACATACATTAAATAAATTAAATTATTAAAATTAAATATATATTTTAAATTAATATATTAAATACATAATCATACATTTCTTCCTATTTTCTATTACTGACATGGTTTTGAGAATCTTGAAATAGATCAGAGAATATTCTAAGGCTATCACTATTCCTATTATATTTAGTATATTTCATGCACCATACTATATGTATCAGTTAAAATATTTAGATGAAAATTTCATGACATTTCCTTTCTTTTCAACTTAGAAATTATTTTATAATTATATAGTTGTCTTAGTTTTTCAGGGGTGGGTGGGAGGGGGAACACTGATAATTTTCACATTATCTTAGTCTATGAATTAATTAGAAAACTAATCACAACTTATATTCATAAACAATTTCTACATTATCAAAGTAATTTCATGTCTATTATTTCATTTAATGTAACAGCTCTATGAGAATGGCCATTTTATCATTGATGAGCAAACTGAAGCCTTTAAATCCATTGCCTTTTTTTGGTCCTGATGTTAAAGCAGGAATGCTAAAGCTAAAAAGTTTCCCTTGCCTAATTCCACTGAACTTCCTATTTTACTGCTCATTTTTAAGGGCAGAAATTACACATACAGAAGCAATGATGTACATGTTTCAATATTTTGATATAATTGTGAGATCATCATCATGAATATTCCTTCCAACAATACATATTGTAACACATCCATGTCTGCCCAAATCATGGGACTCATTCATATTCTCCTATAAAGTTTGCATGATGTTCCCATGCACTGTACACTGAGCCATTTACAATGTATATGTGTGTAGACATATACATATATTTGTATACATATATATATAGAGAGAGAGAGACAGACAGAGACAGAGACAGAGAGAGAAAGTCTACATATGTATATGTAGAGGGAAAGAGAAAGTAAGTTATCTATTTGTTTTGCCTCTTTTTGTGTCCCAGTACTTAATGCAATCCTTGGCACATAGCAGGCTCTTAATAAATGTTTATTGTATGACTGATATATGTAGAAAGAAAGCATATGCATGTATATACATATATTCAAATATTTAAACACTAATATTAATATATAAGTAAATATAGTAAATCATATTTTTTCATGTTATATAACATATTTTCAAGCACATAAATTAATATGTGAAAGGTATATTATTTATTGACCTAGAACCTATCTTGAACATTTTGGCATGTTGGGAAAGTGTGAGTCAAATATATGATTGCATATAGTCTCACCCTGCCTGACCTTCTTATGACCAATAAGATAAAGTTGCAAGAAAGTTATTTTTGAATAGAGAATTATTGCCCAAAGTTATGAATCAGGGAAACTAGAAAACTAATATAGGATTGAACCAAGTAATTTTAACTTTACTGATCCCATGTTGTAACCAGTTAAGCTGTTCCCATCACTTGGTTGTCTATTAAGTTTGATCTTTCCCCCTGTAATAGTAAGATATATGTGTTGGTAAGAAAGAGCAACCTTGAGAATTATCTCTGAACAAAATAAAAAGCAAAACAAAATCCTTACTAAATCTGTCAGACATGAAGATGGAGGGGGAATTAAGATATTACTTTTTAGGCATGTGCATTAACTCACATTCTAGCATGGAAAATAATGAGTGTAGCCCTCACAATGGTGGAGTTCAGAGGGAATCTTTTATAAAAAAGGAGCTTAATCTCCTTTAGAGCAAAGTTACACTCTCCTATTGCCCCAGGTTTTTGGCAAGATTCCCAGAAGTTGCAGCCATTCATGAGCCACACACTCTGCTAAAACACACACACACACACACACACACACACACACACACATTGCATTGCATTGGGAACTTCACACAGTGCAACTAATGCTCTCATCTTGGAGGTCTCATTTGTAAAATACATACACATACACACGGAGGTACCATGACTAGTGCATCATATTTAATTTAGTTACCTACAAAGGATGGAGGACTATGGGGATTTGAACCTGTAGTTTTAGGAAGTCTAACTATTTCAAACCTGATGTGTGGACTATAAAACCATCCCTTCTGGCTGATAATTCTGGAATTAAAACGCAGTATATGTTAAACCAGCTTGGAAAATTCCCAAATCAAATAGGATTATTTAGAAAGACTTGTTCTTCTAGAGTTTGGAAATACTGAGGTCGACAGTTTTATTTTGCGGTGGTCTTCCTTGGTTTTAGTGATGTATTACATGTTCTCACTCCTGGAAAAAAAAATTTGTTGAAGGTGAAAATGGTTTTGGTAAGAAAGGCTAGAGGCTGATTTAAAAAAGTACAAGCAAACAAAATGTTTCCAAATTTAAAAAAAAGAAAGTTTACTTCTACAAATTGCTATCGAACTTATAGTCTATAACACATATATACATAAATAAACATATAGAAATCCACACTTTAAATGTTTTAGTTATATTGGGATTTTTGTAATGTTTTACGTCTTCAAAAAGAGTATAATCGAAAAATGTACTTTTTTTTTTTTTAATTCCAATTCAGACTCGGTTACTCTTTACCTGTGACTCAGAAAATCTCTTCTTTTCTGGATCTGTTTCATTTGTATGTAGTAAGTGGCTTGGTCTGCTAAGTTCTTCCAGGTTTACAATTCTATAACAATTATAAAGAAAATAAGTACATTTTTAAGGTAGGGACCATATCTTATACTCCTAGAATACTCCCAAAAAACAGAGCACAGTGTTTATAGCACATATAACAATGACTTACCATTTACTAAGCAATAATTAGTATGGACTAAATGAAATCAATAAGAACAATTTTCCCTTTCCCTTTTCACTACTGCTATGCATTTTTATTTTTAATTCCTTCATATTGTCAGTTTCAATTGCTCTAGCTGACCTATGTGTTCAATAAATGCATATATCTATTTTGAATGTCATATCAATTTTCCAATTATTTTTCACCCAAAATATTCATTTAAAAAAGTTATAAACTTTGAATACTATAGAAGTCAGAACATATGAAGTTCTACTTTTTATTGGGCATAGCCTAGAATAGATCTTTCCACTGGAGTAACTGTTTTAACAAAATATTCCAAGGAAATAGATTAAACAAAAATGTAAAAATAAACAACAAAAAAGTACTGTATCTACCCTTTCTTTATTTTATGTTTTGCCCAATTGGTTGTTTTTAATTGCTTCTATTTATATAGAAATCTACAGTTGAATTTAAATTACTAATGGAAGTTTATATTATCATCATAATTCATGTCAATATCACTTAATAAATATTATAAAATATTCCATTTCACATAAAGATATTCACATAAATGTATCAGAAGTGTATATTTAAATACAAACACAGGCATAAAGAGAAAGTTAGATACAGTTATAATGAGGCAAATATGTAAATTTGATACTATCTTACCAAAGGCATTATTTTCTCAAATGGGAGTTGGGGAATGAAGTATACAAGTTCAGGTAATCCTTAATAATCCTCCCTAGGTAGCATGAACTGTCTGGCATAGATGTGTGTGTGTGTGTGTGTGTGTGTGTGTGTGTGTGTGTGTGTGTTCTCCATACCTCTAATACCGCATAAACAAAAATCTGGTTTATCATTCTTCACCTTTCATTTTTATGCACTTATTTTACTTGGTTAAATATAAAATTGTTTACATGTATTAAATGTTTTATGTGTAAGTTATATTTAGTTGAAGTCTGAATAAAAATAATTTTTTTCATATTAATATCTTAGACTATAATTTTCAGAACCCTTCTTCTGAGGCACTTAGTTTATTCATTAACTTATCTATCCTGTGTTGGAAAGAAGGTAACAGAGGAGAACATGCTGCTCTCGTTCATAAACTAAAGTAACAAGATAAAGGGAAGTTTGGAAATGACGTTAACAGCATGTCAAGAGTAGAGCTAGACATTTCTCCTTATTTCAGTAATTTCTTAAATCTTAGGTAATAATACATTTAAATTAAGATAAAATAGCTGAAATGTAAGTAGCTTTTGAGTAAAAAAATATAACATATCCTTTTCCATTTGGTTGGCTCAGAGAAAAGAGTCATTTAAAAATATTACATTTAGAGATACATCATCTTTTTCTTTTGTTTTTTCCACTTTTTTAACTCCTGTCCCATTACCACCTCAGACACTTTGAACTATGTTTGATTCTTTAGGGGAAAAAAGTGTTGTTCTGTCCAGGAAATATTACAATGGCACTTATATTACTCTGAAGCAGGTACATGCAAGCTACAAACACTAGGGCCATTTTCTACATGGTGTGAATGAATTGTCTCTAGCACAGTTGGTTTGGTGTCCTCTGCTCCTTCTACAATTGGTGGTGCAGCAATCGATCAGATCACTGGGCAGAGATCCAGACTTTCCTCAACCATCCAGACTGCTTAGCTAAATGCCAACATGTGAAAAAGCTACAAAAAAATGCAGCAATACAGTTTACACAAATTTAATTGTAAGAAGAATTGGAGAGGAAATGGTTTTTTTTGCCATCTTTAAAACTTATTTCAATATAGATTAATGAAAATCATAAAAATAAATTTATCTAAATATGTGTATACTTATTCCTTAGAACTGTACTTAGGAGATGCAGCAGTTACAAAAAAGTCATTTAAATTTAAATACAAAGTACCAATTGAAATATGTAGTAAAGAAGTTGTCAGTACAAGCAAACTAACAGAAAGACATAATTTTAAATATCTGGGCTTACATCTTACACTTTGGATGACAATATAAACAAAATACATATTTTAAATAAATAATAATTGAGAATAAATTTATTACTTCTCATTCCCACTTGAAATTTACAACCCTATGAAAACAGCTATTACTTTTTCTATATTCATTTGAAAAACCTAAGATGGTGATTTTTTCCTGATTTTTGTCTTTCATAAAAATAAATTTGTATTGACATACCAGGATACTTTTAAAAATACATTTTCAGACCATGAGAAGACGTAAGCATATAAATTGAAGGACAACTGATATTGAAGAGTAGTACTCCCCCTTTATTAGCATCACATTTCTTGCTGTTCATATGCAAGAGTTTATTGGTTATTTTATAAATCAAGTATTTGATCTAACTGATATACTTTTAGGGCCCTGTAAGGAGAAGTTAAGACAAAAGAACTATGATCTTCATAAGCAATTGTGTGAGTGTGTATATGTGTGTGTGTGTGTGAAATAGAGACTGTGTGTGTTGGGGAGGGGGAATGGAACTTGGATAAATTTCATCAACTCATAAACTTGTTAAATCCTTTGAAAATGAGGTCTCTTAATGAAACATATTTGCTCATTTGAACTGATTTAATATTTTTATATCATTTGCATTATTGAAATATGTTTAATTAAAAAATATATTAGAAGCCCATAGAGTTAATTTCCTCATTGAAAAAAAGTTGCCATGTAATTCAACATTATTAAGTGGAATATTAGAGGCATTTTAATCAGACAAGCACTTTTATCTAAAGTCTCCTTTCTTATCTGAAATCATGGTAACTGCCTTCTCTCTCTCCCCTCATCGACTATCTCAGCTATTTCTTATGTCAGATGTACTATTACAAGAAACAAAATGCTAACAGTTCGTAGCTACTGATAGTTATATTTGTGACTGCCTTAGAAGCCCATTCTGAATACTGTTTTAAAATATTTTCTACAAATAAAAAATGTAATTCTTAATCTGGGGAAAACAGCAAACCCAGCATCAAATGTAACGTTTGTAGAAAGATTTTTATTTTGCCGATTTAGTCTCAGCTCACCAAAAATAGCAACTGTGATATCATTGCAAAAGAGGAAAACTGTTTCCTTATTGGATCAAATGAGAGAAAGCTAGAAATAAATTGATGAGGCTTATGAACAATACTACTTAATCAAAGGAAGTGGCAAGAGAAACTAAATAAGAAGATATTTTTGTACAAGCTTAAATCAAAATGGGAGGGTAGGAGGGGGTGAATGGGAGGAATATGCTGCCTGACTTGAAAGTGACATGCTGATATTAACAAATAACATTCCACATGTCAAAGAAGAAAATCATATGCAAAAGAACAGTCACTTTCATGACCACTGCTGGTTTGCATAAGATAAATGCAGACATTTTAAAGAATGAGACTATAGACAAATTCATGTTTGGGTAATAGAGGTGGATTCTACTACACATCTAAAACTCTAAGGATTCACTTCTAATGTGAAGCCTAACCACAGAAGCTCAGTGAGAGATCTTTCTTTCTTTTCTATGCGATGTGTGCAGGAAGACCAATATTCTTGTTTTTCTCTTCAACTTACATTTCTCACAAGTCTTAAGGGCATAATAATTTTCATACCTACCCCATATTTTTTTTTCTTGGCAAGTACCACAGACTGTAAAGTACTACGTATAGCATCAGAGTCGTGTCACAATAAACACCGAAAAAAACAAAAGAAAAATAAAGCTTATACTGGAAACTTAGCATTTCTGCCTCAAGATGTTAATGACCTCTCTATGTAGTTACAACAAGTTCCTACACACACACACACACACACACACACACACCATGGCAAAGTAAAAGGAGAGTTTGATTCATACACATTCCTCTTTCTAAATAATGCAGGTAAATTCAATAACAATGAAAAATCATTTGAATTTTGAGAATAAGAAAGCAGCATGGCACAGTGGAAAGGCCCAATTGGGAATCAGGGGATCTGGGTTCAAATAGTGGCTCTACCATTTGCCATCTGTGTGATACAGACCAAGTCATTTTATCTCTAGAAATCTTAGTACCACCTGATCTGTAAAAAGAAGAGGTTGAATGGATAAATCCTAAAGTTCCCATCAGTTCTCAGACTATGATCCAATGAATGAGACTAATTTTTGTATTTTGTTATTTTCCAATCATTTATTGATATTTCTCCCAGTGTAAGTGAGACACAGAGGCAGACACAGAGAAACCACTTTAGCGATAATTAAAGCCAATTATAATTTCCTTGACTTATTTTGCTTACCCGATACAAAGATATTTTGCTTGTGGGTACCTGTCTGATACTCCTGTCAGGTTCAATGTTTTGCATAGATTTGTCATGATTTTAGATGAAAGATACACTTACAACAAATGTGCAAAAAATTCAAATACTTTGAATATTTCTATAAGCACTTTTTAATTCAGTGATTTAACCAATATGCAAACTGGTAAAGAGAACTGGTTTACTGGTTTGCATGCTCTTTACCATATAAAACCAAAAAAAAAAAAAGTTTCCCTATAGTTCATTCATGATGAAATCACCCGATTAGCTAAGCTGACCGGAAAGAAGTAAATTGTTTCAGATCAATCCAAAGTCTTGAAAAAAGAAATTCAATCTTATGTGTAACTTCCACTAGTTAACAAAAGGCAATCCAAGAGCTTTCAGTGCTGTAACCTACAATTACCTTACACCTAAACCAAAAGAATCTGTGACCTGCTTTACTTGAGAGTAAAAGGGTATTTACTCCCATCTAGTGGTCACACCTATAAATGGCCTTCCCCAAAGAAGCATTTTCCTTGTTCTGGATTAAGGCAAATGGAAACCCAGCATTATTGTTCAGATTAAATAATTAATGAGGTTAACAACATCTGCATAGATTAAGTAATTTATGCTCATGGGTTTTGTTGATGGCAGTAATTTTAAAAGCAGCAGAAAATAGTTTGAGTCTGATTTGTAGACCGTGGCTCATGTTGCCAGACACTTGCAGAACTCACTGACTGAAAATCTACCAGGGGTTCTCGGGAGAATTGCCAAAGTTCTATAGTCAACAGATTCATATGAATATTTTATAAAAGTGTCTATGTACCAAGACAAGGAAAGTTCAGGCAATGAAGTGTTCTGTGTACTATTGAATTAACTTTAGAATTTGAAAATAGATGATTAAATGCTTGAAATTCTTTAAAAAAGAGAGAACAAAATAAATTAATTTCACTGAAAAGAAAATGATTTTTTTGGTAATTTACATACATTATTAGTTTCTCTTTTTCTCCCCCCAAAAATGTATGTGAATCAGAATAGTTTACTTTCTGCTCTACAATACCATTCCACAAATTGGTAGAGTAAAATTGAGCTGGGGGGTGTGGGGAAATCTACACAGAATTTTACTAAAAGGAAAAGTACAATTGTACCAATTTATAACACAAACGACAACATGCTGGTTATTGTGTTAAAAATATTAACTAGCAGCATCTCATATACTGGATTGATTCAATAGGATCTAAATGTTTGCATATATGGATTATCTAGAAAGCTAGCTTTAAGACATCTCAGTTGAAGAGAGTGTGGAGGGGTTATCCATATTGGAGAAACATTACTACAGTTAAATCAGATGGGCTTGGAGCACTGAAGTATATACATATATATAGTATTTCAACAGCAAAAGGCTAGATAAAGTCACTAAACTAATAAGGTATTAGGAAATATTGCATGTATAGAGAAATTGAGACCCTGAAATAATAAGTATCTAGTTCAATTGTACACACAGGTTAGGATTAGAAAGAACCTGGATTAATTTAGATTTCTTCAATTCTTTTTATCCATTCATGTGTAAGTCAATTTATACTCAAAACTATTTAAAACATATTTCTTGAGCATCTCACGTTTAAAACACTAGATGAGAATGGCTTCCTAAGTGATAAAAGGGCCCTCTACTCTCAAGAATCATACTGTCATTTTAGGAAGAAAACTAAATTGTGCATTCAGACAAAAGGTAACTGTAAACAATAGTAGACAGAATATGATTTAGATCCATATAGCTGTTTCTGACTGAGTTCTATAAAGAGTTTGGTGAGTGATGTTACTGTATTCTGTAGGGGCCTGTGGTAAATTTAGGGAGGGTAAATTTAAGCTAGAGCTTAAAGGAAAAGAAGCACAGGTATAGAAGAAAAGAGGGGATATTTTGGGGTGAAAGGGAAGGGACATTCTAGGAGGGGACAAAACTAGTAAAAATTGCCTGGATATTTATGATACCCTGATCCCAGGAAGTCAGGATGGAATAAAATTTATATGGGAGGGATGAGGGAAGGAAGGAGGTCCTCAAATAGACCAGATTGGAAAACAGAGTGGGAAAGATGCAGGAGTATCATTGGAAGGACTTTGAATGCTAGACTCATTCAGGTCAATCAGAAATCTGAAAAGCCAGTGTTCAGATAGAAAAAGTTCCTCTTATATTTTTAAGTAGATCTCAAATCTGGAAGGAACTTAGATCTAGATACTCTATGAAAGTGAGTAGAAATGAAAGAGGTGCTTATTATTATTAAATTGTGAGCAGAACTGATGATGGGTCTGATGAAATCAAATGTAAAAATTCCTTACTATATTGGAAAGCATAAAACTTATGAAGCAAAATAAATATAAGTCCCAAAATATGATGAAAAAAAACCTAAAACACTAATAAGACATAAACAATCATTAGCAGATTTTTAAAGTATAAAACCTATTCAGAATTCTTGTGTATCTTTTTTTTCTGTAGTCTGTAAGAAGGGATAAAAATAATGTTCATTATAATAGAAATTCAATAATTCATTCTTGCTTAATAGAAGTGAATCATGTTAAAATAGAAGACATTGTGAAAACAGAAGGTAAAATGTATTGCATTTAAAACCAATCAAAATTGAAATTTTTGTTGGAAATATCAGGAACAAATATCTGAGTAAAACATCTCTTGTCTTTAGAAACTAGAAATTATAAGAAAATTATCCTTGTTCATAATCCCTTTTCAGTCTAATTAAGGACAGTTAGAGGGTTTCTAAGACATGAAATATAAATAAAAACCTATGGCTTTCCAGAATGAAAGAATTTCCATGTAATTAAATTTATTTTTGCCTATTAACCTCTCAAAATATATAGGTTTTCTCAGTTCTTTTAATAAATCAAATAATAAATTAAGGGTTTTCTTCAATACCCCAGCTCCAAAAAAATCATTTCAAATATATGTTATGGGCTCTAAGATGTTTCATTTTTGAGGGGACACAGAAAAGGGGACATTTGAGAGTAAAAGATATTTCTATTTAATAAGTAGAACTACTTTCTGCAATGTATAATTTAGTTAAGTAGGTTAAATTAAATTTCTCAATTAGTAGGAGTTAACAAGAAAGCTATTTACAGAAGGGGGAAATTTTTCCAGGTCTATGAAAGATACTGCAAAAGTTTAGGTCAATACACACACACATACAAACACACACATACACACATATGTATATGTATACACACACACATATATACATATGTATGTATATGTGTGTGAATTATTAATAGTAATGCTAATAATATGTAATATTAGTACTAATATCTAATAGTGTGTGTGTGTGTGTGTGTGTGTGTGTGTGTGTGTGTGTAATGTAATCAATTGCACGGGCATAAAATTGGTACTTGAGAAATATCCACTACAAAAGTGAGTATTTGATTCTGAAAGAAGGTTAAGCTCAATATATATTTCTTATTTTTTCATCCTGTTGATTTTCCTAAGCTCTTAAGAGCCTTTTTTCCTTTTGTTGATCAGTAAAATGAAATAGAAATGATTCAGGGGCTTTGAAGTATTTTTATCAAGCTACACCAAGCCCCAAATCACAGCCACCAAACTAAAGGAATGTTTTGTTATTGTTGTTTTAGCTGGTGAATAAAAAGAAAGAAAACTTCTTTGAGTAACAAAACCCAAGGAAGATTGTCTGCCAGAGACAGGTGAGTCAGAGAGGGCTGCCTTCCTCGAAATGGTGAATCATTCAAAGTGGTGTTTTATTTAGCTCTCTTACTCTTTCATTTCAAGCTTTATTTCTTTTTTGTAAAAACTATTGTAGCAAAGAACAAAAGAGATCAAGAGGAAAAGCTATAGAGTCATTAAGTAGCAATTGGTAAGAGAGGCTTTTTGGTTAAAATTAATAAAAACAGCATGATGTACATTAAGCCTGTATAAATATTTAAGGAATTACAGTCATGCTTGGAGATGTAAACCGATTAAAAAAACTACTTAATCCAAGGATGCAATTTTACAGGTAATATAAAACAGATGAATTATGTACAGTGATCAATTTCCATTCTGAAATGCCTTATTTCATTAAAATTTTAATTGCTGAAAGAAAGCACTTTTGCTTTCTTCCCCTCATTGGGGAGAAAAAATATTTTATGTTTCATCTAGTACATTAAAGTAAATGGAATAACAAAGATGTGATATATACTACTCTCCCTTTCTAGACTCCTATTTCTCCCTTTTACAATGAAATTAGAGAAAAATATGATATAATAGTATTGGAATCATACTTTAGAATTTCTTATTTCAATACAATTGGAGTGTTGTAATCATTCTACAAAATAATAAAGTTCCCTGAGGTAAAATGTAAATATTTATGCTTTGTTATCTAGCATTTTTACCCTTTTTGTGCTTTAAAACCATTAACACATCTGTCTTCCCAATGGAGGAAAGAGCTAAATTATTCTTGTTTGCCCCATTTTCATTATTTCAAATGGTAGTGTGTGGTACAGAATATGTTAGAATGGGTTAGATATATAATTTGGTAGTTAGTGACTGTCTATACAATAGCAAACATCTGGATGAAAAAGTGAAAAAAAAATAAATCCATAATTTAGATGTTTTCACTTTTCTGGATACTAGTTGTCATTTAGATAAAACAGCTGGCAAATTGATTGTTTTTCACTTTTGCCATTTTTACCTCATTAAAAAAAAAACATTTTTAACCATGACTTTATTTGTGTAACTCTCATGTAAGAAAGTCCATAAACCAATGTAGATCAAGGCATATTCTGAAATTTTTCACCTTAAAATGCTATCTCAGACAATAACAGGTTAAATGACTTTTCAAGGATCATAGAGCTATTATGCATGAAGCTAAAACTTGAATTCTACTCTTTCTGTTAATTAAGACATTTCTGTATACATACACTGCTTCTCTTTATTTTGGGGGGAAGTTGGAGGGGTATGAGAGAAGGGATGGTTAAAATTCCCATCCTTTACTAACTTGAAAAGCAACACAACATGCGGATGAAAAATGAAAACATATCCATACTTTTTTTAACAAGAGCAAACATGCAAAAAGCATGTGGAATCATCCCAAGAGAATCCTGAGAACATTTTTTTTGAGATAATATTTGAGAACATAGGATCATTTTCATAGAAATAGGGATTAGACTTGTTTCTTCTTTAGCACAGGGAACTTCTCTATGAGGAATACCATCCAGCATTACAGGTTTGCACCTTCTCTGCAACTTACAGCCTTTGAGCATTTTCTTAGAATCCTGAGAAATTAAGTAAGTTTCCCATGGACACACGTCCAGTCCTTCACTGAGGCAGGACTTGAACACAGTCGTTCTGTCTCTGAAACTATGACTCTATCTAATATACCATGCTTCTCAGTCAGGTTCCCGGTATCTCTTTAATAAATACATCCTCCAAGGATGCATGTCATGTTGCAGTCTATATATCTTGAAATGAAGCCAGTTGGTATTTTATGCTCTATCCCTGAGAGGCATTTGTCATTAGACCAGCAAATCATGTAATTTTTCCAGAAGACTGCATCTAGGAAAGGCACACCCATAACGAGGCAGGCACGCTCAAGTCTCCAGAGGGAGGTTTACATTATATGTGTGGGAATATAAAAGGAGATGGGTTGTACAGAAGCAAAGACAATATCAGCAATAAATAGAGGTGAATAAATCAGAACCTTTAGTTCAGCTGACAGACCATTGAGGGGGAAATAGCCATAAATGGGTGATTATATTCTGATGATTTTCTCTCTGACTGATATTAGTGACTATCTGGGTCAGTGAAGAAAGGAAGACAATGATCTATCAAGAATCCTGTGCCCTAAATATGTCAAGCATTCCAGTTTTGTTTTCCGGTTTATGTTTTCACCTCACTTCTAACTGGCCTACTTAAAAAAATATCTTGATCTCTCGATAACCTTATTTTTTTTTCCTATTGGCAACATCATTTACCAGATAATTTTCTGTCCTTTGAACAGTTCACCCAATCCACTTGTATAGTAAATATAAATAGAGTATTTTGGAGTTCTGTTTTTAAATTGGAGCATTATTGCAGATGCTTTGGATAAATTTATAGAGGGAAACATCAAAGCAGTTTAGCTTTTTCTACAACCTCTATAACCTTTTTTTCAAAATATTATATTATGTGAATCCTGGTGAATGGAAATGCAAGGTAAAAGAATATATTACTTTTGGCCTACATTCAAACTAAGAAATCCAGACAGTAATTTGCATGTTGCTTCTACTTGCCGCTCACAAGTCAAGCAACAAATCTTTGCTGACTCTTAAGGCAGCCCTTAGCCCACCCTGTATCTTTTCAGTCATTCTTTGGAAACTACCAAGTGTATAGTACAAGCCTAATAATCTAGCCAGAGTACATAATAGCTGTGAAAAGAGGAACATTGAATAGATTCACACACAGGATAGAAAAGCAGCAAAGAATAAACCTCTTGGGTCAAAGGGTATAACCATTTCACTCCTCATGCTTTTGCTAGTTATGGTCAGAAACTATAAGCCTCTACAGGAAACCAAGACAGTAAATATTTCCCAAAGCAATATGAAATGCTTGAGGTATTATTTTGGGAGTTTAAGCAGTAGAACAAAGTTTCAGGTTGAAAAATTCAGTTCTCCACTGGATTTGAGATACAACCAAACAGCTGGGCATATAGTCTATTTTTGCATAGGTACTAGAAGATTAAAAATGCCCCAGTTCCCTGATAGTTCTCAATTACACATATATTTGTTGTCTTTATGGATTTAGATCTGTTCACATTCTACCTGGAAGCCTTTGGTATACCTATGTAAAGCAAAATTGTAAACTGAAAAACCTACTAATTAGCCAGAATAAATGAAAAAGGGAGGTAGAGTCAAGATGGTAGAAAAAAGGGAAGAAATTTCCTGAGCTCTCCCAAATTCACCTCCTAACAACTTAATAATGATACCAGAGTAAGCAGGAAAGGTCTGTCACACCAAGGTGGGACTAGAACACAGATAAGTTCAGGTAATGGCCCTGCAAGATAGAAAGAGGACTCGGGGACAGCTGGATCTACAGCACTGGAATTTCTGATCTCTCAGCCTCCAGAGAGTTTAGAGTCAAACTGGTTAAAAGTTGATAATGGGACCCCTTTGCAGGACACTGTTACATTCCCCACATGTGGATGTGGATCATATTCCTGGGTTGAAGTCCTGGGTTACAGTCCCAGGGTGAGGAGGAACACTAGTACATGTATAACCTATATCAATCTGCTGGCCTTCTGAAGAAGCAGGGAGGGTAGGGAATGAGAGAATCTAGAACTCAAACATTTTTAAAATAAATGTTAACAGTTTTCACATGCAGTTGGGAAAAATAAAACATTAAATTAAAAAAATAGAAAGTCCTAGTGTAGGGCCTTTAAAGGGCTGTGTTTGGGGGTGGGGGGGTGGGTGGAGAGAACAAATGAGTTACTGAGTTCCTGCACTAGACCTTCACCACTGAATCCAAAACAAAAATATCTAGATGTACAATCCAAAATGACACTTCTTCCTGTTTTCTCAGTTGCACTGTTTGCTGATAACTTTATTTAATTCAGTAATGTTAAATGCCCATTTTGTACATAGCACTATAACTGCTTTATAAAAGCCAGTACCAAAGTCTTTCCACTGTCACAGAAAGCAAGGATAAATTGAATCAGCTTTAGCCAAGGTAAGTCAGCAATACATGTCTAGCATTGCACTAATACAGAGAGAAAAAGTCAGTTCCTGTTCTCTATGAAGAGAGATCGTTTAATGGTTATTGATTTGGTAGAGAAATATTTCTAATTCCAGTAAAATCACAGGTATGTACAAGAAGAAGTAAAAAGGGGAAGATAAGTATATAACCAAAGAAAGAGACTTGGGGATATTAAACTTTGTAAAATTTCATAAGGGTTGACTTTCTTTAACCAGGGATGAAAAGTTAGCAACCATCGCATAAATACACTAATAATGTTCTATTTAGGCATTCAGTATCCCTTCCATGGAGATGACAACTTTCTCAGATTCACTCATTTCCCAAGTCTTTGTTTCCCGCCCACAACATTTCTTTCATCTGTCTCCTTTTCTCCATTGTCATTGTCATCATTTGAGTTCAGACTTTAATCACCTCTCACCTGGACCCTTGTGATTCTCTTAATTATTTTCCCTGCTTTTAGTCCCCATCTCCTCTAACTGATCTTTAACACATATCCCAAAATAATCTTTCTAACATTCAAGTCTAAAATTCATGTCATTCCCTTGGTCAAAAAATTTCAGTAACCCTCTACCGTTTCTAGGATAAAAATGTAAAGATCTCAACTTGGAACTTAAAAGATCGCCATAGTTTGGCCCCCACATACCTTTCCAGTTTTATTTCTTGCATTTTTCATCCCTCTCTAACATTAACTTCTGGCCATCCCAGAATTTCTGTACAATGCCCCCAGAAAATTCTTCACCCTGGAATTCATATATTGGAAGTACCCTCTGCCCCTGTGACCTCTCCCTGTGATTGGCTGGTTTCTCCCAAATACTCCTTTTTAAGGAGGAGTCCTAGTCCAGCCATGTCTCCCATCCTCATCACCCTCTCTCCCTGACTATCCCAGGCTTTCTCTACAATGCTATGTACCAGGTACTTTCATCTCTGTCCTTTCCACAAAATCTTTTTGGCTCCTTTTTAAAGGTTGTCTTCTCCTAATAAAATGTAAGCTCCTTGAAAACAGGGATAGTCTTTACTTCTGCTTGTATTTATATTACCAGTGCTTTGCACAATTCCTGGCACATAGTAAGTACTTAAAAATGACTGTTGACTTATTTCATGTTATTTTACCAGACTGATAGCTTTTCCCCTTAATAACCTCCTGCCTTCATGTCTTATCTCAAGTGAATGTCCATAATTACAACATACTCTTACCCTTCACTTTTGACTCTTAGGCTGCTTATTTTTCCATAAGCTTCAGTTTGGACATCACCTCCTACTCACTCTTTCCTTTTCTCCCTGTTTGTTAATGTTCTCTCTTTTCTCAAATTAATTTGGATTTATTTATAAGCATATATTTTGTAAACAGTAAAATCAAGTTTTGCAAAGAAAGGAAGTGTTTCCTTTTCTTGTCTTTACATTCATAAAATAAAGCTCTATAAGACTTAATAATTGTTTAATTGATTTAAAAAGAAATCAGATACCAGAATCAAAACTAGAGAGAAGACTGAAGTCATTGGAAAATAGAAACTTTAGGCCAAAGTAGGAATAAATAGTAGGTTTAAATCAGGAAGTCATTAGTATCTTAATGTCATATATTTCCTTTTACTTTCTCCAAGAAAGGCAGCATAATCAGGAAAAGAAACTTTGGAGCTTGGTAGACCTATATTCATATTGTGTCTCTCACATTGGGACCCTGCCAGAGTACTTAAGATTTTGGTACTATAAACATTTAGGCCTATAAGTCACTAAGAATGTGCAACCTGCACACTGAAGGTGTTTCCAAATCTGGGAACTCTTTATATTAATGGAAATACAGGTTGAGTCTTTATTCCTTTCCCTAGTCCTTCTTTAAGAGACAATTTATAACTTTGGAAAGTAGAAAGGGAAGCTATTCTAATTTCAAAGGCTCAAGGAATTACCTTAAAATTCAGAGGTGGAGAACCTGCAGCCTCAAGACCATATATAACCCTCTAAGTCCTCAAGAGTGGTCCACTGACTGAATTCACACTTCACTGAACAAATTCCCTTAGTAAAAGAATTTGTTCTGTAAAAACTTGGACTCAGTCAAAAGACTACATTCAAGGACTAAGAAGGCCACAGGTGGCCTGCAGGCCTCAGCTTCCCCACCTGAAAAAGAGCTAAATTGGAAGAAGTGGTTACCATGGTTCTTTCTATAGTTATGAGTGCTATGATAATGAAAAAAAACAAACAAAAAAAATCCAACAAACAGTGTTGGATTGAAGTGTTTGCAGTAGCCTCTTGATTTGGAAGTCACTGTATAAAAGGACTCTGATAGCCTGTGCCATTCTTACCATTGTATATGTGTGTATGTATGTGTGTGTGTGCGTGAAAGAGAGAGAGAGAGAGAGAGAGAGAGAGAGAGAGAGAGAGAGATCTCATCCGAACCAAGTGCCTATTAAAAACAAAACAAAATAAAAAATGACAAGACACAAATCCCAAACCAGCAAGAACAATGACATTTCTCCTCTCCTGATTTGTTTGGAATTAAGAGTGACTAGGTGGGATTTTGGATGGGACTTAAGCCAGGTAGGTCAATAGTGGAAAGGTAGGAAGGTGCCAGGTGAATAGAATTTTAAATGCCAAATGAAGCAGGTTACATTTGGTCTTCAAGGTAATGGAAAGTCATTGGAGGAAAGTCATTAGACCCATGCTTTTTCAAAATCATTTTAGCAGCTCCTTTGGATAGGCTAGGGAAAGGGAACTTGTAAAGGGGGAGTCAATTAGAAGGCTAAGATATGGGCATCATTGTTTGCCTTCTTAATGGAGAGAGGAGGGGCTAGTGGGAAGAAAAGAACTCAGAACTGAAAATTATAAAATGAAAATAAAAAATAACAAAATATAAAAAGATACACACAGACATATACAAAACAGATGATCATTACAGTCTAGGGTTGCTATGACAAGGCCCTGACGTAGGTACTGTGTTCATGGAGAGAAGGGACTGTAGCAGAGAGATAATTATGAAAGAAAAAAAGAATGAGAAAATTTGTAAATGCATTAGATTTGGGGAGTGACTAAGGGTGGGGAGCCTGATATAGATGATGATAATGTTCTCACCATTAGTAATGAAGTTCAGAAAAGGAGACAGAAAGGTAATGGTTTCTGCATTATATACTAGATTATTGGGGCAGGAAGGTGGTGTAGCGGGTAGAGCACCAGTGCAGGAGTCAGGAGGACCAGAGTTCAAATCTCACCTCAGACACTTGACACTCACTAGCTGTGTGACCTTGGACAACTCACTTAACAAATTGCCTCATCCTGGGTCATCTCCAGTCATCCTGATGAATATCTAGTCACTGGATTCAGATGGTTCTGGAGGAGAAGTGAGGCTCATGCCTCACTCACTCAAAACAAAGTCAAGTGCAAGTCATGTCATCATTGTTCTGATGGCATCATCTTCTTCAACAATGAAGGAAGAACACACTTGTAGATTATTGGGACAGATAATTGGTTCTGCTTTGGACAAACTTAGTTTTCTTATGCCTTTGGGATAGCCTGTTCAAGACATCCAAAATCAGTTAGTGAGAAGGGATTATTACTCTGGGGAGTCTAGGGCTAGATATGCAGATCAAGAATGATCTGCAATCAAGAGAATTATTGAAATCATGGAAGTTGATGAGATTATCAAGTGAGATAAAACAATGGAAAAAGAAAAGTGAGTGTATGATATAACCTTGGGGGACATGCAGTGTAGGTAGGTGTTAAATGAACAAAAA
>CM053770.1:372270663-372290174 GCA_028658325.1 Potorous gilbertii | reverse complement strand
CCCTACAGGACAAAAGAGAAGATGGGGTAAGGGAAGGGAGGGATGATAGAAGAGAGGGCAGATTGGTGATATGGGTAATTAGAATGTCCAGTGTATCGGGGAGGGGGGAGGGGACAAAGGGGGAGAAAATTTTGGAACCCAAAATCTTGTGAAAATGAATGTAAAAAGTTAAATAAATTTATTTAATAAAAAAAAAAGATGAAGGACAACAACAAACCAATCAATTTTTGTTTTATAATTGTAGGAAGTAGAATCCAAGTTTGGGGGACTATGGAGTTATAGGTACAATTTAGACATTGGAGGATGTTGCAGCTAGCTTAGAAGCACGGCCCTGAGGAAATATATTTGAGGTTTGATCTCAGAATAAGTGGGCCTTGTGGAATTTAGACTTGAACATAGTGGGGTTACTGCTATGTAGGTACTGAGTTAAACTCTGAGACTAATCCTTCTGTCCTCTCCAGAGAAGAAGGAGATGTAGAGGCTCTGCCTACCTGCTTTGCCTAAAACAGCAAATGAAGGGAGTGCTATTTATTTGAGAATGGTTAAACAAGCTATTTTATTGGAAAATAACTGTACCATAAGAAATGTTGAAATAGACTTAGAATAAACTCAAAAAGGTTTTGATGAATTGATAGGGTGTAAGATGAGAATTACACAAGAAAAAATATGTGTGTATACAATGATGACAAAAGCAATGAATAAATGAATGAATAAATAAGTAAATGAATACACAGTTTCAGAGGACTGAAGATAAGGAATGATACCCAACTTCTGTCAGTTCACCTGATGGACTTAAAATTAAAGATGATACATATATTTGTGGACTTGGTCAATGTGGGAATTTGTTTTGCTAGACTTGTGCACTGATTAGAAAGGCTTCCTTTTTCTTTTGTTTTTTACAATTGTTCAATTTTGCGGAAGTAAATGGGAGGAATAGATAATAAATCCATGTTAAAGTTATTGAATAAAATCCAAAATATTTTGCCCTCATATAGATATTATTAATTATTAAAACAATATTAATAAAAACATGCCAAATCACAAGGTTATGAAAGCTTTAATTTATATTGATGAAGGACTTTACTGATTGTACAGTAATATACAATTGTTCCCCACTATATGAATTTTATTGTTTCCTTGCTTTTTAAGTTTTTATACTATATACATACATGTACATATATAAATACACACATACACATATATGTGCATACATATGTACATAGTATATGGACATGCATATTTATGTGTATATTAGCATATATATATGTCTAGATAGATAGTGCACTAGGCATAGAGTCATGATCTAATTTCAAATCTAACCTCAGATATTTAAAAACTGTGTGACCTTAGAGAAGTGAATTAATCTCTTTTTGCATGAGTTTCCTCAAGTATAAAATGGGGTGATAATAGTATTTCCTTCCCAAGGCTGTTTTGATGATCAAATGAGACAATATTTGTAAAAGTGCTTAACACAGTGCCTGGCACATAGTAGGTGCTATTACAAATGTGTATTACCTTCCCCTTCCCTCTTCCTTTCCTCCAATCACATGCTCCCTTGTAACAAAGAAAAAAATGCATGTTTGTGTATATGTATAAATACACACATACATGTAATGTGTGTACACACATATGTGCTTATGTGTATATGTATATATAGGCATGTGTGTATAAACAACTGACATATTGAGTCTGAAGTCTATCTAGTATTCTACACCACAGTCCTCTCCTTACCAACCAGTGTTGGAATAGGGTACATTTGCTCATTTTTTCATCAGATTCAAATATAATTTCCAAGTACTAAACTTTAATTTTATTGTCTTTTTGTTCTAGCAACATTGTTACAGGAATTTAGAATACTGCTTTCTTTGTGATTTAATTCATGTGGCATCAGTTCATATATATTTTCTCATTTTTTTCTGAATTCCTCAGTCATGTTATGTCAAATTTTGGGAATTTATCCTACCCTACATGTCCTTCAGGCAAATGCCACTGGGATCACAGGGTCAGAATATAGTTCCAGATACACATATATGTGTGTGTATATACACAAATATATGTACATTTATGCATGTGTATATATATTTGTGTATATATTTTTACGTACATATAAATATATGACAAATCTTTATGTATAAAGATATGTAAACATATATATGACTAGCATATCTTTATAAATTGACTCTTAGACATTTTATTTTTCACCATATTTGAAGTTTTATTTCTTTTTCTATTATTTCTTTCTGACTTTTCTTATTTCTATACATAAAAGCACTTTTTGTATACCATCGTACTGAAGGGCACCTAGATGGCATAGTATTTAGAGCACTGAACCAGGAGTCAGGACGATCTGAATTCAAATGTGGCTTTGGACATCTTCTAGCTATGTGACCCTGGGCAAATCATTTAGCACGTTTTGACTCAGTTCTTGTATCTAAAATGAGTCAGTGAAGAAGATAGCAAATTATTCCAGCATCTTTGCAAAGAAAATTCCAAATGGGGTCATGAAGGCTCATATGTGACACAAATGACTGAAAAATAAGAACAACCATCTCACTGAACTTATTAATTTTCTCAGCTAGAGGATTTTTTTTCATTTCTATATTAATTGCAGGAAGTTTCTACACTGGGAGTTAAACACACTGCTGAAACCACAGAAATAGATTTGTATCTTTTTGCCATCTCCACTCCACAAATTGTATCTATATACATGCCAAAACATATTTATAAGAGTAGAATATAAGCTCCTTGAAGGTAAGAACTGTTCTTTTTATTCTTACAGGCTATGTGTATGACAGTGTACAGCACATAGTGATTAACTTCTTTTTCAATAAGATTCAACAAATGTATGGGTGTATGTGGTGTGTGTGTGAGTGTGTGTGCACTTTCCCAATCATAATGCATATATTTTTAAAACCCTCTTCAAATGCAAAAATGCCAGATTTACTAGAATGAACAGAATTATGTCAGAATATTTGTGTAAATCTTTATGCCTAAAGTGCTAGCTACTTAAAACATATTTCCCTCATTTAAAAAAATAACAAGTAGTACACGATTTAAAAAAAAATAAGATTCAGAACTCTGATATAGAAAAAGTATCTATTTTTCCATATGTAGTACAAAAGCTAAAATATTAATTTCCGGCTATTATCAGTTATGAGGGATTTTATGTAATAGTTATGATTATTTATGGTTGTTAATAATAAGCCAGTGTAATTTTAAGGAGCCCTTTTCCAAGTCATCTCATAATACAGTGAATGGCAAATTCAGTTGGAGTTGAAACAGGGATGGCAGAGAACAATTCAGATTTGCTGTTAGCCTCGACAAAAATCATATTCTGAAGGAGAGGGGATTGTTTTTGTTTTCTTGTAAGAACAGGACTTGCCGTACCCACTGTTCCACCACGCAGTGTAGTAGCCCAGAAGTGCTAGAGTAAATCCAGTGGATACATTTTGTTTTCTTTTTAGTCTGATTCATTCACGTTTGGGTAAGCAAATCCCTGACTCATACCAACTGATTTGAAGAGAATCAGTACAAGTACATTTACCAAAGGTTTACCAGCAGGACTTCTACTTCTTTTTGTTGACATTAAGAAAAGTGTAACACAATGACTGACTTCATTACTTTTATTGAATGACTATCAGTCTTTGGCTCATACAGTTTGGAAATGACATCTTTTAGTCTTGTTCAAATTCCTAAGTCCTTTTTAGTAATAATTTACAGTCTATTCACACCTAACGTATGCCCTTTTATTGAATTTTGGTTGATAATTCATTTTTTAACTCTTTTAAGTCCTGCAGCCATGCAGGATATCCTGCCCTAGATCCAATTTAAGTGTTTTAAAGGTTGGGTTTCCCACATATTCACATTCTCCTTTAATTTAACCTCTAAATGATCAGTAGAATGAGCAGCTATCATAATCTGGACAATAAAAAAAGTGCCCCAAATCTCCAGTTACCTGATTTTATTTGAGTTCTCCCTACCCCCTTAACCCATATCATTACCCTTCCAACAGTATGTGTTTGAAGCTCAATAGTTTTCCACATTTAGGAAGATGGCTCTTTGTCCTTTTATCACCAATATTACTTATAGTTTTTTTGCCACTTACAGGATCATTTTTCATTTTTAATTAACTGAGGTTTTCAGTGTTTAATAAATAAAAATGGATGCAAAAAAATAGATTTGTTATCTATTTACTTGAGATAATATTCAATTTTCTGTAAATAAGGATGAAACTGAGCTAAAAAAAATTCTATCACGCATGGCTAGGATATATCAAAATATAATAATTTTTCTTTGTGGTTAGTAACTAATTATAATTTTCAGGAGCTAAAAGTAACCTTGTAGTCATCCACTATAATCTCATCATTTTATAGGTGAGGCCACTGAGATTCTGGGAAAATAAGCAATTTTTACAAGGTCTAAAGTTAGTTTAGGGAACTGGGGATAGAACCCAGGTGTCCTGACTCCCAAATCACTGGTCTTTCCATGCTTTTCACAATGAAGTTGCCCTAAAAAGATATCAAACATCCAATCCTGGTGTTTGCACCATATTCTAGCCAAATGATATAAGTATTTCATTTTGCTTCATTTCTTTCTACTGTTCCAAAACCTATGAAGTAAAAGTTGAGGTTGATGACTATATCTGTGATAAATAACAAAGTTTATGCTGATAAAAGCTGTACAGAGCAGGCAGGACCTACCATTGCACCACGTTCAAGAGGTGGTTCAGTGAATAGACCAATGAGCCTGGAATCAGGAAGACCTGAGATCAAATGTGCCCTCTGATACTTAATAGCTATCTGAGCCAGGGTAAATCACTGAACCAGTCTACCTCAGTTTCCTCAACTGTAAAATGGGGGGAGGTAATGAGGGAGCACCAACCTCAAAGAATAATTGTGAGAATCAAATGAGATAATATTTATAAGGGGCCTGAACGTAAATAGGTACTTAATAAATGACTGTTCTCCCCTCTTTCTCAAGCATTATTTACTGACTCCCAAGGATTAATTACTGACTCTGTTGTATTCCCTATGGGTCCCACAAAGAGACATGAAGTTATTGAACTGACAAAGAATAGTTTAGGGAACACATGAAGAAAGTTCTTCTTTTCTTTATTACCTAGGGTAATCAAACTTTTTTGGATAGGAAAAAAAGAGGCATATATATATAATATATATTTTATATATATACACACACACACATATGTACATACATGTAAGTGTGTATAATTTAATCGAGAAACAGTTTGAAAGTTTGTAAATGTTAAACATTATCGATGAGAAATGAAACATTTTTTTTAATCTAGTATTGTGATGTACTAAATTCCCCCTGAATTTTGTAATAAAAATGTTAATTAAATTAGGCGGCACAGTTCTCCAAAACTGTCCTTTATCAGTCTGATAAGAACCATCTGGTGTAGTCAAGGTGAACCCAAGGACAATTAAAAACAGCTGGTCTTTATCTGGCTGATAAAAGTCTTATTACAAAACAATACAAACTGGACTTGTGGGAAGAAATATTGGATATTCATTTTTTAATAGACCTGTTTCTTGTTTTTCTTTAAGTAACATAATCAACTCTCTTTGTTCTTCAATAGTGAGTAGATAAAGTTAACATGGACAAATAAAATTCAGAGATATAGTCCAATTTTATTTTAACCCACTTTTAACCTCTTTTCCAACTCTACTGGAAACTAAGAACTAAGTATCATTGTTTAATAAGTTTTCAGGACTGACCATGCAATCCTCCTACTTAATAAACACCAGTGGCTCCCTCTTAACTATAGGATTAAATACAAACTCCTCTGGAATTTAAATCTTACACAATCTGGCTCCAACCTGCATGTCCAGACTTAGCATACATTATTGTGTTTCACAGACACTTTGATCCAGACACACCGACATTTTTGCAGTTATTCAAACACAATATTCTATCTCTCATCTTCATGATTTCACATAGGCTGTCAGATATCCATTATACATGGCATGCTCTCTCTCCTTCACGTAGTCTCTCAGAATCTCTAATTTCTTTCAAAACTCAGCTCAAATGTTACTTCCTACATAAAGAAAACCCTGATTCCTCTAGAGATCAGTACCCTGCCCCCACATTACCTTGCATTAGTTTTTAGTACATTCCTTAAATAATTATTTTGAATATATTTACATGTGTATTATATGTTGTCTCCCAGAGAATTCAAGTTCTTTGGTGGCAAAAATAGAGCATGTGTTTAGAGTGAGGAAAGAGAAGTTCAATCCTACTTTGGACACTCATTATCTTTGTAATTATTGGGGGAAAATTTGACCTCTCAGTCTGGTCTGTAAATTAAGGATATTGGGCTCAATTATCTCTAAAGTCCCTTCTACATTCGAATATAGCATCTGTAATTTACATATCTAGCACCAAGATTAATGCTTAACATACAGAAGGATCTTAACAAATATTTGTTGATCAATTGATTCCCTCCATTCCTTATGATCAGTCAAGTTTATAAGTTGCAAAATAACTAAAAAACAGGTGATGACAGAAGATAATATGGGTAATCTAGTAATGGGTCCTCCATTTACGAATAATTATAATCAAATTTAAGAAAATTATTAATGATTTATGATTATGTTAATATGGGTTCTTTATAGCAGAGGTTGCCAACATTTCCTCAAAAATTTGTCTACATTTCTTTTCCTCTTTAGACCTAACTGAATTGTTGGAATAGGAAATCAATAAATCGATAAGTTTTTTAAAGCATCTACATATTCTATGCACTGTGCTCAGTTTGGGGGATACAAATGCAAATAATTCCTACTCACAAATAGCTTAAATTTTAACGGGAGAGGCAACACACATGTATGTACCTATATGCATAAAAATAGAAATAAATAAAAATTATTTTGAGGGACAGGCACTTGAGTCTCAGAGAGCCAGGAAATATTTTATACAGAAGATGGAGCTTGAGTTGATGTTAAAAGGAAGAGAGGGGACTCACTGAGGTAGCTTTGAATAAGGCAGGAATTCCGACTTTGGGTTCCAAGAGAAGAAAACAGCAGATAGAATGTTTTATCTCTACCTAGTTTTGTCTGGTCAGCACTGCTAAATCACAGAGTAAGGGGGTAGGGATGGTTAGTTGCAGGAAAAGTCATACTTAATGAGGCTAGAAGAGGGTGACTCAGATTAGGAAGCTTTTTTGCAGGCTAAAATGTAAAGCTTACATTTAATTATAGAGGCAACAGATAGGAGAGTGACATGATCGTATCTGTGCTTACAAATTACTTGGCCCACAATGTTTAGATGAACTAGAGTGGTGAGAGTTTTGAGACCAGGAGATCAATTAGTAAGTTTTAAGGAACTGAGTTAGTACAAGGGGAGTGCCCAAGGGAAACGGTAGAATACAGTTTTTTAAAGTTCACATGGTCCTTGGAAATAATCTAAACCACTTCCCTCATTCTGTAGATGAGGAACAAAGGTCCAGACTAATTACATGGCTTACCCAAAGTCATATAATTATTTAGTTACCGAATAATGACTATAATTCCTATCTCTTGATTTCCAGTTCATGGTTTTTTGTATTACACTATGTTGAATTGACATCAAAGTTGTGAATAGATGTTTAGTTTATATGTAAGGCCATATGACATCTTTGGAGAAGGAAATAACTTGCATCCTTGGAAGGAGAGTGTGCACAGTGAATGTATGGATGCTTAACCCAAGGCTCTTTTTCTGTACCCCAGTTGCAAAGTGCATGACTTAGATAGTTGTCTCCTCACTTGAAACAATATGAAGAATATGAAAAGGATGCAGTGCATGACAGTTGTTCTTGTGGCGATGATTTTCCAGCTTAGACTCTGACTTTGTAGTCAGACTGATACCATATACCTTCAGCAACATCTCCTATTTTGTGTCATTGCTTAGAAAGGTAGATGAAGAATAAAGATGGGAAAACTATTTGGGGCCAACTTATGGTTTCATGGAAACAACAAACATGAACTTGCACAGATTCTGAAAGATAGTGGAGGGACAGAAGAGTCTGGTATGATATGGTCCCTGGGGTCACAAAGAGTTGGAACAACTGAACAACACAATACTGACAGATGGGAAACAAGGATCTAATTAGATAGAGCCTTAGATTAAATAAATCTTTACAAAAAGAGAGTCCTGAATCGCCATAGTGGAAATATTGGTGGGGGGGAATACTTTGCTTTGTTCCGATCATGACTCTCTTTTTAAGTATCTTCTTTGCCCTATTATTTATATTTGCATAGTTCTAAGTATTCTTTTTAAAGGTATTTTGATTTATGTAACAAAATCACATTTAGCCTCTGTCAATAAAAATATAACCCTTGATTAAACCCCAGAGCAATAATAGATAACTTAGGAATGGTTATTCCCATTACATGAAATTCTTTACTTTCAATCAAGTGAGGCAAACGTATTGCTTACGGGTGTATGTTCAGTTCACTAAGGACTTGCCAGAGAAGCTGAAAGAGAAAGGGAGTTGCTCAAAGCTAAAATGTTAGGAAACAGTGCCAACTGAAGGTCAGTCAGAAATTAAAATAAAGCATCTTTGAAATAATATGAGTCAGGAGGGAAATGTTCAATTTTTAGGAACTCATTTTAACCACTGCATTTCAGAAATGGAGAAATACATCTGTTCCTTAATGCAAAGTTCAATTGTACCAAACTTCTCCCCAACCTGGCATAAGCCTTAATTAGAGCAAGAAATCTTAGAGGGAAGATGAAGGAGAATTTTCTTTTCTCTGCACAGCTGGAAGGGAAGCTTAGTGCCTCACATAAAGTATGTTTTCTATAAATATTTGTTGAATGAATGAATTGAGCTGGGTACTTGTACAAATTATTTAACTCTAGTCAAAGTAAGTTATAGTGTAATGAACTCTAAAAATACTATAACCTGGGGGGAAAATTAGATTTAACCATGTATACTTTTATTCCAATGAATGTCACTATACAAATACATCTTACATTTTATATTTTGCATATATGTAATATTTTCCACATGTACCTTTCAAAATGGCCTTCCTCCATAAAAGAAGTTTCATTGTAAATCATTTTCATTGTATTTTTCTTTTTAAATATAATTGCTGGAAACTCAGTGGGACATAGTGTCAAGAATGACAGCTTATTCCTTCATACTTTCTGAGCCTTTGGTTAAAAATACGAAAAGAAACAATGATATATGAGGAGAGGAGAAAATGCAATTAGTACAATACAGCACTGCAGATGCTTTAAATTCATTTGTCTCAAATGAACCAATATGCATTGTTGGCATACAGCATGGCCTTTTCTATTATTTTTAGCAAAATGGATTCCTTGCTGTGATAAGTGGAGCAATTGCTAATTTCAGCTCAAAACGGATTCTACCCAAGAGGTAGGTAGTATTTTAATTTAAGTTGCTGAGCATTTTATTCACTGCTATAAATAGCCTGAAGTGTGACGTTAAAGTCAAACTTCTTTCCATATGAAAAAAAAAGAAAATTATGAAGTCAGCTGTGCTAGATATCCATGGTTCTACTGTGAGGTGAAGATACAGAATATTTGTTGCTATTTATAAATATTAGCTTGAATTCAGATAGCTGTGGGGAATCTCACCATAAAAGAAAGCTTTCCTGGTCCCAGTAAATCTATCCATTGAGATACCATACACTAACATGTTTCACTGATCAGAAAAGTTCTGGGCAAAACTCTTTAGGTCATAATGAAACCCTTTAAGAATTTCATGTCCCAAATGCAATTAAATCATATTTGGTATGTGCTGAACCTAAAGTGGATTTTCCTTATCCATTACCATCCTGAAAATTATATAGCAAAACTTACCTTCTTGGTTCTTGAAAAAAGTGTGATTGTGATGTATGGTGCCAAAAATGAAAGGATAACCTAAAATGATTTCCCCGAGAAGCAGAGATTACTTAAAGCATCTCATTAGCATTCAACACCATGCTGGAGCATGATAGAAAAGGGGAAAAAATAGCAGATAGAAGCATAAGCAAAGATTTTTCCCCCAAGACGGAAAGCAGACATTTGAATTTTTCTGTAGCCTTGTGTTTATAACTAATACGTTTTCATTTCCCATCCCTCCATTACCACCTATCTTATATTCAGAAATTAGCATGTGATAAGTGCTGCATATGTAGCAGAAATGACAAATACATAACACTTTGGAGCTTGGGCATAACTTTCCATCTTGATGTCTTTTTTCTGACAGAAAATTAATACACACACACACACACACAAGAGAGAGACAGAGAAACAGAGAGACAGAGAGACAAAAAAAGACAGAGACAGAGAGAGACAGACAGAGAAAGAGAAAGATCACCTTCTGAGTCCATTACCAATCAAATGTGTGATGCCATAATCCATCTGAACTTTTCTTCATGATGAGTGGAGTACACGTTTGGTAAATGTTCGACCCTTCTGCTAGGATGTTTGGATTTGTATGGGGGAGTAAGGTGAAGTAGACAATGAAATATGGTAACTGTTTAGTGTTAGCTAGGGTGTAAACTAGATTTCTAGAACTAAACTAGATTTCTCAATTAAAACATTCCTCTAGAGGTTATCTTTTGTCACATTAAAAAATTTGGGGGGATTGGATTGGAATCAATGCAGACTGAAAGTTTTCTACCACCTAATTAACTAAAACACTACAATGTCTTACTGCTATTTAACTTTCGTATTCAAACAGGTGACTGGGTAGTTGGAGATGAACAACTCAAATATTTCCTAGATCAACTGACCCTAAGTAAGTCTGAACTCTATACTGTCTAATATTATCATGAATATCCAAAATACTTAATTACAAATAAATTAATTTTTGAAAATATCAATACCACTTCTCTCAGAATTTTGAGATAATCTGTTTTCCAAATCAGTACTTCCTTATAATTGGCATATCCCTCAATATTTGTAATATAATGAAAACGAATAAGCATTCATTAAGCCCCTATCTTATGCCAGACACTCTGCCAACAGCCTTATCAATATTATTTTATTTCATCCTCCTAACAGCCCCTGTGATGTGGATATTTTTTATTATCACTGTTTTATAGTTAAAGAAACTCAACCACAAAGAGGAGATTAAATTACTGCCTAGGGTTGCAGGATTATTAGTGTTTGAGGTTGGATTTGAACTCAGGTTTTCCTTATTCCAGGGCCAATACTTTATCTATGATTCCATTTAGTTGACTAAATGAATATTATGTTTCCTAAGGAGTCTTAGTTAACTTGGTGAAATTTTGAATAAGCGTAAAAGAGGTAACATTTTCATGTCTTACTAGAAATCATTCCCCCCTCTCCTAAATGATTCCCATTCATTCAAATGACTACCTAAAGTTGAGATCAAGTTGAGGAAAGTAAGGATATTTAGCCTGAAAAAGAAAAGATTCAAGGGCGACATAATAGTATTTGGCAGGATGTCTCATGGAAGAGGTTTTGTTCTTTTTCTGATCATGCACAGAGGGAAAAAGAAGTGAAAGTTGTAAATGAACAAAATAAGCCTTATTACAATTTGGGGTGAGGATGGGGAGTGTCTTAACAATTAAAGCTATGTGAGGTAATCTACTTTCCCTTATTTGATTTCTTTAAGCACAGATAAAATGATCTCTTTTTAAACATGATGTAGAGGGAATTTCTGTTCAAATATATGCTGAAGTAAATAGGTGGCAGAGCAGACAAAAAGATACCTCCAAGAACTAAGTCCAACCCCAACCTGCCTCACATATTTACAAGTTGCATGATCCTGAGCAAGTCAGCTAATTTCTCCTAACTTCAGATTCGTCCTCTCTAAAATAGAGATAAAAAGTCAACCTACCTTAATGAGTTGTTATAAGAATCAAATGAGATAACGTACGTAAAGTGTTATAGAAATGCTGTTATTTTGTTCCCTGGGGGTGAAATTCTAGGATTCTGTTATACCTGAACACATCTTAGTTATACTGCAAGTGTCCAGTGCCAAGTGTATAGTATACTATGTTAAGAAATGGAAATCCTGAGACCAGTTCCCAAGTGAGCCATGTTAGGAGAGATGGAGAAAGTCAACAAATGTCTTTATGATGCTATGTCCTTACTTGTAAGATGATAATTACATTGACCTCTCTCCCCAGGATATGAGAATGAGCTAATAACATCTACACAGCCCATGGTAATTATAACCACACCAAAGCAGAATATATAGTAGTCATCTCTCTAAGAGGAAAATGCTGAGCATTCTATTTTAAGCCATCCATCATTTCATCCAGTCCCTTTTGTTTTAAAGATTTTAACTTGCTACCCTTGTAGATATAACTTCTTTGTAAAGAATTGCCTTTGAAGTAAATGGGAGCTTTGTGCTCAGAACAGATAAACTGGGTTTCTGAGAGGTAGGAGATTCTGGACACATTTGAATTGCTCAGATTGTATTTTAATGGAAAATGAGGCTTGAAAAGAAGCAATGGGGACTCTGTCAGAATATCTAATTCAAGATGGTGGTCACAAGAAAGTCCCCATCACATCTTTCAAGCTTTAAAAGTTTCATTTTCAATTTAAACATTCTACTGTATTGAAGCATGGAAATACTCCCCACAGGCTACAGTCAAATAGGCTGTAGCAATAAGAAGGTTAAAACTTGAAAACTGTTGCAGGGATATGTCCCCAAGAGAAATTAATCTAAACCAGGAGTTAGGATTTTGGTCTTCAAGGGATACAGAAAATTGGAACCCTGTAAGAGGAGAATATGAGATTTTTTTAGGTTTTCTAAAAGATTTTGCCCCATTGAAAATAATTCAGGGGCAATATGGAAAAAGTGATCTATTAAATACATCAGGATTGCGTGCTATGAAAGGTACAGGGATCCTAGACAAGAGGACCAAGTCCTATCTATAGCACTGCCGACACCTAGGAATTACAACTACAGCACCAAACCTCAGTAGCCTTGATGACCTCATCCATTGAAAGGTGGTGATATTATGTTATCATCACGGCTATTATTATTTACCTCAAAGACTTTTATGAGAAAAACAATTTTGGGAAATTGAAAATTAGCATAAAAATGTGAATAGTTATTTTCATGTAATAACAATGTGTTTAAAGTCCAATCAGTCACTTTGATGAGAGAAAAAAGTAAAATATATTAAAGTGTTTCTTCTGGAATTTTTCTATCTTCAATTTCTTTTCAATTTTTATAATGGGGAGGGGGCCATTTTTCAGAAAGAATTGATTATGTATAACTGGTTCACCACTATGACTCTTATTAATGAAAGATCTATTACATACCTCATTGATATAGCTGTGGAGATATACATACATACATGTATACACACATATGTACACATATACAAGTGTATTATATATGTTGGATTTGTTACAGATAAATGTAAACATTTGTATTAGATGACTTTTAATAGATGTTTTAGACTTCTAACACATTTATAATTGATGACTTCTATTATCCGTCTATCTTTATATCTAGGTTACAATGAAGATTGGAAATATTATTCCCCAATACTATAGAAGCACTAAAAAATATATAATGAAGCAGACCAATGGCGCACTTATCCTTCTGTGTCTGAGACAATGACAATAAGCTAAGATTTTCCAAGCTAATAATGTTGATAATATATTGTTGTTTTATTGCTGTTGTTTTCTAGGTGATCACATATTACATAAACAGATAATCTCTTTACATTGAACTATGTAAGTATTTTTGTTGAGGAGGAAAATTGAAGGAAACTGAAGAAATTATTTAGTAGAGATCCTTAAGGTTAAATTTCTCTCTCTCTCTCTCTCTCTCTCTCTCTCTCTCTGTCTCTCTCTCTCATTCACTCTCATCCACACATAATGAAAACTGAAAAAAAGGTTTGTCCATTTTCTTATGAAAGGTTCAGATCCCTGTTAAATTCAGTTTTTATTCATATTTTAAACAACACATTTTCTTGCTAAAATTTTAAACCTTAATTACTTTGATAACTACTTTAATTACTCCATTTTAATGCAGCCAACATAGCCCTTCATGTCATATTTACTTATCACAGTTAAAATGCATTTGAAATCTTCAATTATACTGAAGCAAATTAGTAAAACAAATCAAATGTGTGTAAAGAAATTGGTGCATATGTTTTGTAAACTTTACTATTACATGTGTAATCTATCTTAATCCAGAGTATTATATGATAGATTAAAAAAATAAATATATGGCAGTGTATTTTAAATATTTGTAAAATGACCAGTTGAGTTAAATGTTATTTATAATTCCATGATTTAGCATAAGTAAATTGAAATATCCTGATTTTAACACATATACACACACACTCCCTACACACAGCCTTCACTGTTATGGTAGAAAAAAGTTATGCAGTTTAAATTGTTTGCTAAAGGGAAAAATTGGATTTTAGCAAATTATAAAAGACAGAAATTTCATAAATATTTCTCTATCCTGAAATGAGGATTTTTTTTTGGAAAAATCTGAACTGATTACCACTAGCATGAGAATACAAAGTGCATCTCAGTCAAATATTATACCTTATATCTTAAAATGTAGTAACCTTAATAACCTGGGTCACTTCTTCTTTTCCAGTCTCTTTGCATGTTACTCCCTTCCACATGCACAATTATCCTCTGACACCAGCCTACTTGTTGTGGTTGTTGTGTTTGTCCTTCATTCTCAAAGAGGACCATGACATCAAGATGATGATATGACTTGCAGTTGACTTTGATTTGAGTGAAGGAGGGCTGTGCAAGGTCACCAGTCTCACTTTCTTCTCCTGAGCCACATGGGTTCAGTGACCTGATATTCTGGAGATGGCCCAGGATGAAATGTGAGACCCTGGCCGTTTTAGGCTAAGGTCCTATCGAATTCTCACTTTGAGTGAGATATACCCATAATGAATAGATTTCTTTAAGCAGCTGCTCAAGAGATGACTCCTTTAATCAAAAAAAAATCCTCAGGCTTCCTGCATAAAATGGAAATAATTACTAACTTACAAAAGACAATCCATCTCTCATTGCATACATTTTTGCTTACTGCCTTCCTATACCTGTAATCCTTATGCTCCTCATTCCAGGGTACCTGAAAGTATCAGTTAAAATTCCACTTTCTTCTAGAAACATTTCCAAATCCCCCTCAATGTTAGTATCTTTCCCATTGAGATTATCTTTAACTATATATGTCTGCATGTATGTATATATGCTTGTGTGTATGAAACTATGTAATATATATGTATATATGCTAGAAAAGAAACTGTGTATAATGTGTATATGTAAGAAATTGAATAATATAGATAGATTGATATGACAGAGAGTAAAATATAGGGATATATGGGTGACAGCTTGATATCATACCTAGCTTCTTCCATGTTTTGTCCATTGGTCTGTGAGATACCTAAGAACAATTTTTTTTGCCTTTATTTATATCCCCAGTGATTAATGTGGAGTCTGGCATTGAGTAGATGCTTAATAAATGCATGTTGACTTAAAATGACTTTATATCTCAAGATAAGAAGCAAATAAAAAGATAAATTCACTAAAATAATCTCCATATGTCATTGGATAAAATTGACTAATATGTACCATGGAATCAAGCAGTGTTAAAACTAGATAGATATCACAGAAAACATGGCTAGTAAATGGAAGATAATGATGATGACAAAGATGATGATGGTGCTATTAATACTAAATATTAGTATAATTTACATAGGATTAATTTCCATTCTGCTATATGGTTAATAACTAAATTCATACTGTGCACAAAAAGGATAAAACATAGAATTAGTGAAATCTGCCTGCAGCTGTATGGCACATTGGAAGGAATTTTGGATTTAAAGTCAAGAGACTTGGGTTCTCTGGGGCCTAACTGGTTTTTCTAAATGAAATATTCATGAGAATATTTCTTTAGTTCAGAAATCTTCTGTCATATTGCTTTCTACCATGTAGCTTGTAAAAACTGAGTTCTTTACAATTAAAAAAATCCTTGTCCTGGAGTTGGATAGGATATAACAGATGATTAATAAAAGCTTCTTATTTATTGATTAATAAATAGAATAGCTTTATGCTCAATTAAACCATAACCTTCCTCATTCTGGGCAAGGATATATTTTTCTTGACATGTCACATTGTTACCTCATGTTGAGGCAGTTTGGTAGACCAGGAGCTACAGCTTTGCTCTTTAAGTTAGAAACCTCTGTGTTTAAATCCTATCTCAGCTGGTATTCATTAGATATGTGAACTGACCAAAACACTCTTTACCCTTTCCTCATCTACTTCATGTGGAATCTCCTTTGAATCAAGTGGCATATAAGATATCCTTTCAAAACCTTCAAAGCACTATATAATTATTAGGTACTATTAATGAACTTGGATTAAAAATCCCATGTACTTTTCACACAAATTCTTGCCAGCTGTGCTTTCATTTTGCTATACTTTTTGCGACAACAACAAAAATCCAAACAGACTTTACGAAATCATAATATTAATTGGGACATATTTGGAAGTATTTTGTAACCTTATTAGTTAAGAATTTGCATCCTTCCTTTCATCCATAGGTTTAGTTTTATTTTACTTTTTTTCCATCCCCATTTTTCAAATGCATTCATCTCCCAAAAAAAATAAATAAATAAAAGGAAAACACTTTGGGAATCTCATGGTTTGTAAAAATATCTGTCTTATTCTATAGGATGTAAAGTAATTCCAGCTAAACGCAGGAAAAATACTCTTATAGCAAGCATATTATTGCAAATACTATAGAGAAATATCTATAGAGAAACGGCTTGCAAACTGGATGTCCTTTAATAACAAAGACAATACTACCAAAAATAAACTATGACCCTTGCATCAGAGATGCCCGGGGCACAAAAATCCTGAATTACCTTTTCAGGGTGACACATTCCTAATGTCTTGTGTGTTCACCCAGAAACTTGAAAAAATCTCTCCAAGGCAAGTCAGCGGATTGGCACCAATTCCCCTGGTTTTGGAAGGTCCATGACCACAATGTCTCATAAATTCTTTTTTATTAAGGAAAAAGAAACCAGTGACCCTATCAACCAACAGACATTACACATTCTGTAGTAGACAAATCACAGCAGTTCAAATTCCCACAATATCTAACAAGGAAAATGCTTAAACGTTGCTTACAGTGCAAGAAGAATGAAATCTTGGTTCATATACAAGCTTACCAGAAAGACATTAGGTCTAGAATACTATACTTACCCTGTTAAAGTCTCCTTCATTATTCTTTCCTGGGTAGTATATCCTCTGATAGAAATGTTTCAACAATGTCTGTAGCATAAGCCCACTCAAGCTGCATTCAAGTACATTCTGTGTCCTAGTATTGTTTCTAAGAGTTTGGAAATTCCCCAGGAGCCTGGAAGTGATAATCTCTTCTAGCAAAATGAGTCATTGTAAAATGAATTTGTTTAGTGTCTATTATTCATCCATTCCATCACTCATTTAATGAAAATATATTGAGTGGCTACTATATACAGGGACTTTAACTTAAAGAAGTATGTTAGTTTGAATGGGATGGCTAATAAAATGTTGTAGTGAGTCATTTTGTTCCAAACCACATCAACTGGGGAAAAAGAAAGATAAGTGTGCAGAAACTGGAATGGAGATTGGTCAAGAGCATAGTGTGCCGATGGTGGCACTAGAATTGGCACCTGGTATGTACCTTGGAAACAGCAGTAGCAGTGGTGATGGGACTCAGTGCACAAAGAATTCCATAAGGGGGTTTAATATCTGTCAAAAAGTGAATCTGTGGGACTCCTTTATTATCAGAGTGCAGAATCAGAAAACAATTGACAGCTTTGTCTTCTGTTGCCCATTTATGGATAGCAATAAATGTTGAAGAGGAATAGCTGTGGTCATGAGGAAGAAGGGACTGTGAGTAAAGGTTAGAACATAGACGAATAAGGCAGCAGAGAGATGGCTGTACACACCATAACCCTTTGAAAGTTACAAAAACTTTCAGGGCCATAGACCTTGGGCCTACAAGGCAAGAAAAGGACAAAAGAGACTAAAGCTTATTGCAGTCATCCCCTCCCATCCCCCATGAGATGAGCAGAACCCAACTGTAAGATGAAGTCTAAAGTACAGAAATAAGCTGGAACAATAATCAAACTATAAAAACTACAAAAAGAACCTTATAATATAGAGCTCTTTTGGTGACAGGGAATCTCAAGACAAAAACTCAGAAAAAGACAATAATTTGAAAGGATTTACAAGCAAAACCTCAAAGAAAAATGCAGAATTCCTAGAAGAGATAAAGATTATTTTTTTAAAAAAAGAGAAAAAAAAGATGTAAAATCAAATAGGAGCAGTAGAGGAAGGAATTCAAGAAAGAGAGAAAATAGAAGAAATATGAAAAGAAAATTTAACAGCATAGTGAAAAAGGCACAAAAAATACTGAAGAAAATAAATCAGCAATAAGAATTGCTCATGTGGAAGCTAAAGTGCCTATAAAACATTAAGAAATAATAAAAAACAGAAGAAATGTGAAATATTTCTTAGGAAAATAACTAACATGTCAAATAAAGGAGAGAGATTTATTAGATTAGGACTGATTTCTCAAGATGGCAAAGTAAGGGCGACAACCTAGCACTATCTCAAAATTTCCCTCCAAACAACTTTAAGATAATATCTCAAAACAAATTTTGGAGGAGCAGAATCAACAAAAGGTTAGGATAAGATTCCCCCCCCTCCAGGTTAAGACAATTTAAGAAGTTAACAGGAGAGATCTGTGATGCCTGGGGGGAGGGGGGAGAAATGTCTTGGAGCACATATGGTGAAAGCAGCATCAGTGGGGCTTGGAGGTAGATGTAGCAGCAACAGTTTTGAAATCCCTCAGTCTGGAGGTGATAAGGGGGTGGGACAACTGGTCAGAAAGTGATTACAAGGAACCTTTTGCTAGCCTTGGGTACATCAATCACTTATTAGGAAACTCTATTGCTGATATATAGTTCTGAACCACACTTCCAAGGTAGAAAGGAGTGCTTGTGGTCATTCACAAGGGAGCAGAGGCCTTAGTTGCAGAGGAGAAGACAGAGAAAAATACTAGGGCATGAAGCTACAGGACATCAGAGCATCTGGTTACAGTTCTGGGTCAAGATGGACACTAATACTTCTTCCTGTAAGGGATCAAGTGACCTTCTTAAGTAGAGACCAGAGTAGAGCTGAGGAGAACCATGACCACATCTCTCCCCAGATCATACCAATTTGGAAGCACTGGGAACTTACAGATGCCCAGAATTAGCTCTGAAAATAGCAGTATGAAAAAGTGTAAAGCTACTGACAGTATCTCTCCAACTCTGGAAGCCCAAAATTAACATTAACATAAATTTCAGAGTAAAACAAAATAGTTGGACTGGGACCACCAATGTGGCTTATTAGGGACAATGACCCAGCTGAACTCTGCAAACATTGCCCTCCAAACAGCTTTGAAATAATGTCTCAAATCAAAATTTGTATCAGTAGAGTCAACAAAAAGTCAGGGTGAAGTATTTTTTTCAACCCAGAAATACTTAAGAGGTAGGTAGGAAAAGTCT
>CM053770.1:372253250-372270163 GCA_028658325.1 Potorous gilbertii | reverse complement strand
ATAACTTTATTTAATACAAAAAAAAAGATTAAAAAAAACTATTGCTTGTTTCTAAATCTATGCCTGAATATAAAAGATAATAGATATAGCTTGTTGAAAAGGTGGAAAGGAAGGGGAAACAGATGAACCTTTATTTAAATTAAATCAATCAACTAATAAATGTTTACCAAGTTCTTTTTTTCCAATGTATTTATTTATTTTTATTTTTTAACATTCATTTTCACAAGATTTTGAATTTCAAGTTTTCTCCCTATCTCACCCTTCCCTCCAATCCAGAAAACCATGCATTCTGATTACCCTTTCCCTAATCTACCCTCCCTTCCATCATACCACTCCTTTCCCTTGTCCCTTGTCTCTCTTTTCTTGTAGGGCAAGATAGATTTCTATATGCAGTTAACTGGATTTCTTATTTCCTAGTTACCTGCAAAAACAATTGTCATCATTCTTTCCTGAAACTTTGAGTTTAACTTCTCTCCCTTCCTCACACATCCCCACTGTAAACAATTCAATATAGGCTGTAAGTGTGTAGTTCTGCTAAATACTTCCATAATAATCATTTTGTGAAAGACTAACTATATTTTCCTCCACCCTATCCAGCCCCCTCCCATTTGTTCTATTCTCTCTTTGGACCTTATACCTCCCCAAAATTGTTTACTTCTAATTACTCCCTCCTCCCATTTGCCCTCCCTTATATCATCCCACTACATCCCACTTTTCCCCTTCTCCCCTACTTTCCTGTCGTGTAAGATAGATTTTCATATCACATTGAGTTTGCGTGTCCTTAAGCCAAATGTGATGAGAGTAAGCTGTGCAGTTTCCTTCTCACCTCCTCCTTTTCTCCTCCATTGAAAAAAGTTTTCCTTGCCTTTTCTTTGATGAGAACTAATTTGCCCCATTTCATTTCTCCCTTTCTTCTCCCAATATATTCCTCTCTCATCCCTTAATTTTATTTTTTAAATATCATTTCTTCTATTTATCTCACCCTGTGCCCTCTGAATATATAAATATGTGTGTGTATGTGTGTGTGTGTGTGTGTGTGTGTGTGTGTGTGATTCCTCCAACTACCCAAATACTGAGAAAAGTCTCAAGAGTTACAAATATTATGTTTCCATGTAGGAATGTAAGCAATTCAGCTTTCATAAGTCCCTTATGATTTCTTTTTCCTATTTACTTTTCATGTTTCTCTTGATTCATGGATTTGAAAGTCAAATTTTCTATTTAACTTTTGGTTCAAATTATGTCAACTCTCACTCTCATGCCCTGATGAAAAAATAATAAATAAAAGACATAGGAATTAATACAAAGTGAAGTAGGCAGAACCAGGTGAGCAATTTAGGTACTGTTTTGACAACTTTGAAAGATAGTAGAACTCTGATCAAGATTTAGAAATAATTGACAATGAGTTTCAGAGAACTTATGTTGAAATATGTTATTCATGGATAAATGATTATCTTTGAGCATAGATTGAAGAATAAATATCAATATAAATATAGACTTGATATAGATTTATTTATATAGATATTGTATATCTACATATAACATAGAAGCAGCTTGTGGCTCAGGAGATATAGCACTTTGCCTGGAGTCAGGAAGATCTGAGTTCCAATACAGCCTCAGATACTTTCAAACCTCTGACTGTCTAACAAAATAGATCCAATGGGTCCACTGGAGAAGGAAATGACAAACCATTGCTGTATCTTTACCAAGAAAACCCCAAATGGAATCAGGAAAGATTGGACTTGACTGAAACAAAAAAAATGTATTTGTCTATATGCACATATATATGTATATATATACACACATATGCATACATGTATATATGTATGTATTTCGGCATGATTAAAGTTAGAATTTGCTTTGCTTATCTATGCATGTTTACAATATTGTTTATTTTATGGCTTTCTCAAAGAAATTAGTGGGGAGAAAGTAGAAAGGAGAGAATATGGACCTGAAAATAAAATAAAAATTAATTTAATAAAAGAAAAAATATGAAAGACAATATATGTGGTTATGAAATTATTTTCCATTGTAGATGTTTCACAATTACTCTTATTTTTAAAGCCACAGCACATATTTGTTTTTTCTTTCATGCTTTCTTGTACTAAAATACCACAACTTCTATGAAGATTGCCTTCATGAAACTGGCCATCAGTTTCACATCTCTTATAACTTCTTCATTTATCTAACTCATGAATTGTGTAATATAATATGTATACATATACATGAATACACACACACATATGTGTGTGTGTGCCTTATCACCTCATTACACTATAAGTATCATGAGGACAGGAATTCAGAGTACCTAAACTACTTAACTAGTATCTATATAAATCATGAAGTAGAGATATATGTCACTTTTTCTTTGAAATCTTCCTCTCTACAATTCAAATGATTCAGTATGTGGTTACAGAAATGTGTCGTGATTATTTTCATGTAATACACTTTAAAAAGTAGAACTCTAGGACTTCCGATTACCATTAGCTTAAGGAAATCTTTGAAGGAAAGGAAATTAGTGCAAATTACTCAACAAGCATTTATTTTGATTGATTATAATAAAGTTGGTTGATTGAAAATGTTAAATAAAATGAAATTGTTGTAAATTGTAATATACTTTAAAATTACCCAACTGAAAGGAGTATATTATAGTCTACATTGGAATAGCCATTGTATCAGCATGATGAAAAAGAAAATGTGCTTTAAGAAACCTTATTTTTATTTGCTTCTCTGAGACTAAAAGAAAGAAGACAGAAGAAAAATAATTCTAATTCTTTTCTTACCCTTTAACAAGTTCAAAATTTGCTCATGTAGATCAAGAAAATATAATATTTTTTTTTTACTAATTCCTCTGTACTTTCTAACTTTTTGAAATAGGAAACATAATCTTTCATGCCTCCCCTGGCTTAACCTTTGTCAGAATGCTAGGTCTTGGAGAAGGGATCAGCAATGAATCATGAGCCTTTATTGATGGTATAGCTTTCTGATAGTGATAGAATTTGTTTTTCTTTATTCAAAATATTCATCCTTTTAAAGAGAGTACTAATTCTCAGTGACCCTCTCTCCTCACAAATTTGATTCAGAATTTGAAATGCAGGAAGTGATTAGTAGGTAATCAAGAAACTGGAAGGAAGGTACTGAACTTGAAGACTATTTGATGAAAGCACACATCTTTTCCTTGACTTTTCTTTCTCTTCTGATGAGCAGAGAATTATCTTTCAGCAACAGTCTTCTTGTTCTTTCTGTTGAAGGAGCACCAGAAGCAATATCTTAATTTGTAAACCATAGTTTTGCTTTTATTTCTTAATTTAATCTCTTTGTTTATTTGTAGGGAAGAGAAAATTGAGAACAGCCTCTCTCCATAAATACCTTTTATTCATTCTTCTGTCCTCTCCATTTGTTTCTATGTTTTCCAAACTGTTCTCATGAAAGGTACTATAATGCCATACTCTAAGAATATGAAGGTATCCTTATTTTTGAGGTTGCTATAAAGATCATAGACAACTGCTGAGCCTAAAGGTTCATTTTTCTATGTTCAAATCTTGTCTCAGACATTTACTATCTGTATGAGCCTGGGCAATAACTTAACCCTGCTTGCCTCAGTTTCTTCATCTGTAAAATGATCTGGAGAAGGAACCACTCCACTTTCTTTGCCAAGAAAAACTCTAAATATGGCCATGAAAAGTTAGATATGAATGAAAAAATGACTGAACAATGATTAAGAATCATATCTACCTATCTGTATATATGTATATATGCATGTATGTATGCATTTTAGCAATTTTTTGTTGTATTGAAGAAATTGAAACAAAATGGTTCTTTCTTAATTGGGGAATGACTAAATAAATTATGACATGTGGATATATTAGGACACTATTAAGATCTAAAAAGTGATGAACAAGATAGTTTAAAAGAAATCTAGGAAGACTTCCATGGTATCTTTCTAGTCTAAAGTAAAATTCTACCTTCTGTAGGAAGCTTTTGCCTTTCCTCTGTTAAATTATTTCCTATTTATCCTGCATATTGTTGAACATATTTGTTTGTTGCCTCTCTCATTAAATTGTGATACCCTTGAAGACAAGGATTGTCTTTTACCTTTCCTTATATCCGCAAAACTAGACACAGTATCTGACTCATAGTAAGTCTTAATAATACTTTTTGTCTGACTGGTTTTGATGAACTATTGCAGAGTGAAACAAAAACCAAAAAAAAAGATTTTAATATTGCAAATTTAATTTTGCAAATACAGTTTTGAAAGACTTCAGAATTCTAATAAAACAATGACCATCCCACCTCTAGAGGAAACATTATGAAACATGATACTCACTCCTGCCCTAAGTGATTGACTGAGTAAATATTGAGACATACTTTTGGACATAGCTAATGTGGGAATTTGTTTTATTTCTCTATGCATATTTGACATGAGGAAATATATTTCTTTATTTTTAATCTGGTTAGTTAAATAGAAAGGAGAGGAAATTTTTTTTAAATTAAAAACAACTAAGATTTTATTTAAAAAAAAAAGAATCATGCCCTCACTCTATAGGTTATTTTAGAAAAAAATTCATGTTTTCTGTAAATTAAAATTTTTCACTAAGAACTATTCTGCTTCAATTCCTCATTAAACATCATAATTGCTTTTTCTCTCAAGCCAAAATAATCTCTTTAATTATTACAGTTCAGGTATTCCAGGGCATGGCCTTCCAACTTATTTAAAAGATCGTTAGAATCTGTGGCACTACCACACCCATTCTTTCAATATTATTAATAGAACAGACATGAATGATAAAAGCTTCTTTTTTCCAATTAAGCAGTATTGGGACAGTTTTTGTTAATTTGTGAAAATATTATTTTTAGTTTTTAGGATAAATAATTGGTGGGATCTTGGAGGTGTAAGGAAACTAACACATCCATAAATTTCCTTTTATCCATTAATTATGAATACCTGAAATGACACCATTTAAATTTTATCTTTCTAGATATTAATTATCTGAGAGGTTAAATATTTGAATAGTATTGGCCACTTACTTTCTGGCAAGAATGAAAAATCAAAATGGTTTTAATATGAGGGTAGAGAAAAAAGCATGAATGTACTTGGGTTGGAGTTGCCACAAAGAAGTCATAAAAGGTCATAATTGGCAGTAAAAGACGCTGTAGATAAATGTTGCCAAATTCACAATTTTACCTAAGGTTTGCTAAAACTCTTACATTATACAGAATTAGAACAGCTCCCACAAAAAAAAAGCCATCTGCTAGTGTGCAGGAGGGAAGAAGTAATTATTTTTCTGCTTGAAACTGTGCTTCCAGTGTATGTGTGATTGCTTGACTCATCAATAAGAGTATGAATAGATTCACAAACACCTTCACAGAGAAGTGTAAGCTAAGACTAATAGGAGGTTTTAGTGTATAAGACAACAAGTCTTTAATCAGGTAACTGAATAATCCTACATCTAATAAACTAAGAGAACAAGAGAAAACATACAAACAAATTACCTTCAGGTACAGTCATTTTTCAAGGAGTCAGATTTTTCCCAAGGCCTAAGTCATTTGTTAAATTGCTCCCTAAAAGTAACTTATGTACATAAAAGGGTAAATGATTCAGCCCTCATGCCTGACATTTACATTTTTATATTTCCATAGAAACATTGTCAATTTTGTTTCAAGGATGTACAGTATTTCTTCTTGGCTAGATGGAAAGCTTCTTAAAGGTGATGGCCATGATTTTGGTTTCTATTGCCTTGGATTTATTTCCCTGTCTACCAAGGTATAGTATTAAGTATGGTTAATACTGACACTACCAGTATTAACATGTATAACAAATTAAGCATGTCATAAATTCCATTAACTTTATATTTTTGTTTGTTCCTTAAAAATGGTATATTTTATGTTTATATGACACCTTTCCTCAAAATAGCCCTCCTCCCACCCACAGAAAACCATTCATTAAATCAAATAATTACAAAAGGAAAAAAATACAACTAAATAAAGCACTAAACAAGTCTAATATTTTATGCAATGTTTGATATCAATAATTCTGTATAAGGAGGAGCCAAGATGGCTCAGTAGAAAGATACACATATGCTAGCTCCAAAACCACAGCCTATAAAATATCTGTAAAGAAGAACTCCTAACAAATTCTGAAGTGGTAGAAGCCACAGAACAACAGAGTGGAGGAGATTTCTCTTCCAGAAAGACCTGAAAAACCCTCACCAAAGGTCCAGAGTAGAGCCCAGCCCTACCTTGGCCGTGTGTCTGAGTGGAGCAGATCCAAGCAGGCTTCAGGGATGGAATCTCCGGTGGCCACAAAGTTCCCTCAGCCCACAGGCACACAGGTCAGTGAGAGAGACTGTTTGGTGGGCCAAGAGGTGAGTGAGGTATCAGCAGCAGCAGAAGCAGCAGTGGCCAGGGGCTCCCAGAGCAGGCAGGACCTCAGATCCATTACTGAAGGTCTCTGCATAACCCCCCTGAGGGAACTGAGCCTGGGAGGCAGCCCTGCCCCCACCTGAGAACCTGGTTTAATCTTCCCCTGAATAGCAGCCGGCCCACCCTTGAAAGCCCTGAGGCTGGGGAGCAGCATTTGAATCTCAGACCCCAAGCACTAGCTGGGCAGATCTAGGTGGGGATGGAGAGGAATCTCAGAAGTCAAGTAACTGGCTGGGAACAGAAAAGGGAAAAAAAAAATAAGACCATAGAATAATTCTGCATAATGAAAAAGAAAGAGGGCAATATCACTTCTTTAGATGCTAGACTTAATCACTATAGTTTGACAGGCTTAATTTTCAGTTTTGTGGTTATTTTTCCAATTATTTTTATTCATTAGGTACAGTTACTTTTTCCTGCCTACCTCACCTTGGATCACCTCATTTAAACCTTCCCCTTCTTTTCTGTACATATTCTGTATTTTGGCACCTTTTGGAGAATGTAACCACCTTGAGGGCAAGAATTTAATTTGCCTTTCTTTGGATTTTGAGCTCTTAACTTTTTGATTGATTGATTGATTATCCTTCCTATTCATCATTGCATGAAAAGCAATAATTATTCTTCAACTTCATGAAGCCCAGTTTGTTCAGCCATTCCTTAATTATTTAATAAGCTTGACTTTGACTTTAATGACAGTAAGCTTCTATTTGATTTTCCTGAATGAGATTATACTGTACTAAAGGAGTTTAGATGGTTTCTTAAGCAATTAATTTACAAGAGATAAACCTATTAACATCCTATGTGACACTGACTTAGGTAAAGTAGAGGAAAAAACTACTGTATTTTGTTTGGGTGCTTGAAGGAGTATTAACATGTATAGGACAGTAAAGTTCTATTTCTTACATAAATATTCCACCATAGTAAATATTATGTTGATACACATTAGAATGTAATCTCTTTGATGCCAGGGGCTGTTTTGTTCATCCTTTCACCTGCTAAGGTTAGTGGTAGTGACTTTCCTGTTGTAGGCTAAAAAAACGCATTTTTACTGAATTAATTTAAATCAATTTTAAATAACAAATGTTTGTTGAATTAAATAAAACTGCATGTTGTGAAAATGTTGTAAGATCACTTATTGATCATAACTTATTCAAAGGAAAATGATTGTGCATTTTTTAAAAATCAGGTAAGAACTGATTATTTTATTAATTTATCGAAATCTACTAGAATATTGTTTCTTTTGCACTCTGCATATGGTCCTATAATAATTGGATATGAATTTTTAAAATCAGAACAGTTTGGTGAATCCTTTTGATACAATTTTACTTGGCATGATCCAAAAATTTATCCCTAATCTCATCAATATTTCAAACTCTGATGTTTAGGCTCAATTGTCTTCAGCCTGGTCTGCAACTTGGCCATTCATCAAGGGCTACTGTCAGTAACTTGAAATAAGATATTCTATTTTTTTCTTTATATTGACAGAATAAATATTTTCACTTCTTTTGCATGGAAGATAGGGTCGACAATGATTCCCTCCACAAACATACACACACACACATGCACGCATGCACGCACACACAGAGTATCTGTAAGCTAAGGGCACCTAGTCAGAGATCTGACAAAATGAGTCTTTATGGGCAAGTGAGCTGCACTCTATTTACCTCAGTCAAGGAGCTGATGGCTTTCCTTCTATTTCTCTACTGAGTACTAATGAATGTTGAAAGATTTGCATTTCTTCACAGAATTATTCAGCCTCATTTTCTTAATGCTATCCTGAGTTTTATGAACCTACCCTTTTATCTATTCCTTCATCCTAAATTAAATTCAAACAAGAGAATGCCCTGCTCTATGAAAATTATCAAATCTACAATGAGAACTCCTTATTGACATTAATAAATAGCATTTGGTGGGATGTTGGGGTAGGAGGTAAGAGTCAAATTTTAAGCAATGTCATCCCACTTTTTAACGGAAGTAGATAATGAAACAAACTAAAGCATGCTAAGATCACATTAACGAACTGCAGGAAAATACTCCAAAGCAAGAAAACTGAGCTAAGGAAATTTTTCCCCTTCATTAGTTCAGGTGGTACTGCTAGGTATGATGTGTGGAGATTGTTTCTCCAACTCTTGCCTGAGAAGACACTTAGCTAATATAATCCTGTGCATGAAAACTGGAATATAGTAGAAAAGACATCCTCTACCTCTAAGTAAATTCCTATTCTCTACAGTCTGAATTCTATATTCCTCCCACCTCAAGGGGTGCAAGCTTCTTGAGAACAGCGACTATCTTGTTGTGGTTTTTATTGGTGCTTTCAATGTACATTTTCAAAGCTCTATAGTACTTGGGAAATATCAAGCCCTTATTAAATGGTTTGATTCTGGGTTTTTTTGTTTGTCTTGTTTTGTTTTTTTTGAGGAAGATTTGAGGAAGGCTAATGGTAGTGAGAAGCTTCTTATTACCTTTTTGTACTATTTTTGTCAGGTATAATAAAGAGACAAGTTTTAAATAGTCTTTAAAATTTTCAATACCTTTTAATTGCAGAGATTATTACAAACAAAATTCTACTCAAGAAGAGAAGTAAATAAATACTTCTCACAACATCTCATCACATCATTTATGACCTGTCATGCAATGACTACCCTCTTCTTTTAGCTGATAATGTTTCTTTTTGTATTTTTATAAGCCTGTTTTCAATCAATACATGAAGAATTATCAAATCTTCTAGTAGCCAGAATGCTTGTGTCCTTCACTATGTAATTCTTGTAAGTCCCTCAAAATGTAGTCAAATGATAGTATCATCTTGGGATTCTTAAATAGAGACCTTTGAAACAATATGTATTTTGCTTTATGAATTAAAATATATTATTCAGAGGATTCTGTAGACATCACTGGACTGCTAAATAGTTCATGAAACAAAAAAGTTAAGGATCCCTTGCTCTAAGTGATATATCTAATGACATTTTTCTGAGATGGATGCTTCTGTAATAGAAAACAGAATTACTGAATCTCAAATTTAGAGGGGACCTCAAAGGGTACCTAGTCCAAACTATAACTAAAGAATCTCCTTCCCAGAACATATCATGAAAATACTTAATCAGCTTTTACTTTGAAATCTCAAAACAATGGCGAATCTTCTCTGTTTCCTAAAGTAGCCCACTGAATTTTGTTTGGTTCTAATCACAATGAAGTTTGATTTCTTTAAATTGAGACTTCATTTTTCTCAGCTCATTTCATACTTATTGTGTCACCTTATTCATGACATTACCAGACAACACTATCTGTGATGAATGCATATCCTATCATCTCAGTTATAATGGCATTCACTAATCTCCCAACAAGAACTAACTTTTAATAAAATTGAGTGAAAAGGAAGTATCAACAAGTTTGCGTTTGTATTCATATATGTATATATTTATTTTGTTGCATGTCTTTCTTTTTTCTTTAGCTATTATAAACAATACTACTATAATGAAGCTCCCTTTCTCTTTTCCTTTTGTATATTCATGTAAATAAATTTACCAGGAACACTTAGAAGTGTTAAGGAATACCAGGACCAGTAAATGTTTCATCAATGAGCTACCTACTTCTGACACTCTGTATGTATGCCCTGGCTAAAAGCTATGATAACTGGGAATGATCATTGGAAAACTTGAATCATGGACTCTATTCAAATCTTTGTTTTTAGAGGAAGCCAAGTTTGTTGGGGTTATGTGACTTGCCCAAGGTCACACAACTGGTAAATGACTGGTGTCTGAGATTTGAACTCAGGTCTTCCTGACTCCAGGATTGGTGCTCCATTCACCTAGTTGCCTCTATCCAAATGTTTTAAAAATCGCTAAATGTAAGCTTAGAAAGGTATCATCTTATTCAACACTTTCATTTACACATGTGAAAACTAAGGGTCACAAAGATAAATTTGCCCGTTATCACATGGCTATGTACAATGCAAGCTCCTCGGTCTTTCGTATTTTTATATTTTACTACTACTTTGTACTACTACATTGTACAACATAATTTCTTACCCAGGAGACATTGAATACACCATGAGTATTAAGTTAATGACTGATAGGAGACAGAGATGAGATCTGAACCCAGATTTCCTGACTCAAAGTAGAATGCTTTTGTTCTCCTGAAACATTTTAATAGGCCCATGAGAATTAAAATTATTAAAAACATTGATTTTCAGTGTCTTTAAAAACAAACTCTTAAAAAGATTCTATTTCACTAGAATATTTTTTAAAAATATTTTCTTACTATTTTCACTGTAGAATTTAACAGTTTCATTGAGGCAAGTGTATTCTCCTAAGAGTCATCATCAGAAAGTAACAATAGCAGTTTAGTCAAGATGGGACTGGAACCATATTAGAGCTATATCCTGCTCCATTAAGCAAGGCAAGACTATAACATCATAATGAACCATTCATATGTATAAATTATCTTGTGAGAAGAATATCATGATTTAGTTTTTCCATTGTGACCACATCACAATCAAGCTGTACTACTAGCTGCATTCCTCATAGGCATATCTATGGGACAAAATCACTTGCTTTTTTAACAGTATGTGTGTTGTCAGGTCCATCTCTCATGACCCTTGCTATTTCAATGCCTACTTTGTTTAGAATATTTAATAAACCACACAGAGACTCTGTCAATTATTTTAGGGAGCCAGATCTTCGAAGTCATTCTTCTGATAACAATACAACCAAAATATATATTAAAAAAATTTCTTCTTAAACATTCATCAAGCTTAAGAAAGGCAAAAAGACTCACATTTCTCAGCCTGAGCCATCTTTTCTTTAGTAGAAATTGTGAGCTAGAGTACTGATCCCATCTCTTTTTCTTTAATGACATTTCTTAAATCGTCTGAAAATACTGCCTGACAAAAGAGCTCTGGCTAATACTGTAATTTAGAAGAGCATTGGAATGTATCCTCAGTGAGAAAAACGTCACAGGTCTTTGGCTCTCCTGTTAACTCTGGCAATAGGGAGTTTGTAATGGAAATGACAACAGACCATTAACTATAGCACTGCTTGCAGGCATTGATATAAATATCACTACGATTAAAGACCTTTGCAAGAATTTAGTCAAGTAGGATTAGCAAATAAACTGTTAGAAATGGAGATTAAATTGTGATAAACCAAATAAACTCCACTTTCTGCTCCCTGTTGCTCTTTCCCAGAGTGGGGTCTGGGTCTTTGGGGGCTCACAAAACAGCTTATATGTTAGCCCTGAGGAAAGAAAATGGTGTTTAAAGGCATGGAGAGAAAACTAGGACTAGATTCAACAAAGAGAGAATTTCAGGAGATATTCTGGGCATTATTTTTTATTTTTAATTGTGAATCAGGACTCAAAAGGACCTCATAGAAGCTAAATCTCCAGAGCTGCTTATTTTTGCTGATAGCTACATACCATAGACTATATAAATGCATAACCTGGTTTTTTCTACTGTCTAGGATTGGCTCCTCTCTCATGATACCCTACTGAGAATAAATGAATGCAAAAACACAAATATATATGCATATTGTATATATTGTATTTTATTTACAAACTCAAATGCTTATGTTTATATATATATATTTACATGTATACATATATGTGTGCACATGCATAAGACACACACATGTATAGGAATTATTTGTGCCAGAAATTATAACACCAAATTCTGTTAAATTCAGTCAGTCCAACTTGGAGGCAATCATGAGGAGAGGGTTCAGATAATCTTCTAGAGAGTTTAGCTTGTGGCTAACAGGCAGGTCCCAGGATTCATGATTCCTTCCATTCCCAAATATACACCAAACTCAGGAGGAAGCACAGGCAAAGATGCTGGATAGGGTAGAGCAGGGACTACAGGAGCATGAAAGTGAAGCCAGGAGAGGTGTCCAAAAATATCAGGACCCCAAAGGTGGCAGGCCACTTATGCTCCACTTCCTGGTAGGTGTTATTATTTCTTGTGATCAAGGGCTGGTAGAGAGTTATACAGAACAGAGAAATGGCCCAAAAGAGGAAACATGCTCCCTAGTTTCTGATTATCTGATGGATCATGGGGCAAGGCCCTGGTGACTCCTGCCCTAACAAAATATGCTCTGACTCTTTAAATAGAATGAATTGGCTGTTTTAGCATGTACTTTCTTTCTACTGATTTTATATATATTTTTGGTTTTTGGTAAACTTTCTTATTTATTTATTTTTAGGTCTCAGCATTCATTTCCATAAGATTTTGAGTTCAAAATTTTCTTCCCATCTCTCCCCTCCCCAACCCCAAAACAACATGAATTCAGATTACTCCTTCTCCCAATCTGCCCTCCCTTCTACCACACCCCACCCTTCCCTTATTCCCATCTTCTCTCTTCTTGTAGGGCAAGGTAGATTTCTATATCCCATTACCTGTATTTCTTATTTCTCACTTTCATGCAAAAACAATTCTCAACATTCATTCAACATTCATTTGAGTTCCAACTTCTGTCCGTTCATCCCTCCCCACCCATCCCCACTGAGAAGGCAAGCAATTCAATATAAGACATATATATATATATATATATATATATATATATATATATATATATATATATGTATGTATGTATGTATGTATGTATGTATGTATGTGGTTTTTCAAATGGCTTCCATAATGGGCATGTTCTGTAAGACTAACTATATTCCCCTCCATCCTATCCTATCCCTTATTTATTCTATTCTCCCTTTTGAACTTGTCCCTCCTCTAAAATGTTTACTTCTAATTACTCCTTTCTCCCATTTGTCCTCCCTTCTATCATCCCTTCTATATCCCACTTTTTCCCTTCTCCACCACTTTCCTGAAGTGTAAGATAGATTGTCATACTAAATTGAGTGTGCATGTTATTCCTTCCTTAAGTCAAATTTGATGAGAGTAAGATTCACCTTTTCCCTCTCACCTCCCCCGTTTTCTCCTCCACTGGAGAACCTTTTCCTTGCCTTTTATATGAGAGATAATTTACTCCATTCCATTTCTCCCTTTCTCCTCCCAATATATTACTCTCTCACACCCTAGTTTAATTTTCTAAATATCATCCCTTCCTATTCAACTCACTCTGTGCCCTCTGTCTATGGACATTTATATAATCTCTCCAACTACAGAAATACTGAGAAAAGTTTCAAGAATTACAAATATTATCTTTCTATGAAGGAATGCAAAGAGTTTAACTTTAGGAAGTCCCTTATGATTTCTCTTTCCTGTTTACATTTTCATGCTTCTCTTGATTCTTGTGTTTGAAAGTCAGATTTTCTATTCAACTCTGATCTTTTCATCAAGAATGCTTGAAAGTTCTCTATTTAATTGAATGAGCATTTTTTCCCCTGAAGTAGTATACTCAGTTTTTCTGGGTAGCTGATTCTTGGTTTTAGTCCGAGTTCCTTTGACTTCTGGAATATCATATTCCATGCCCTTCTATCCTTTAATATAGAAGCTGCTAGATCTTGTGTTATCCTGATTGTATTTCCACCATACTTGAATTGTTTCTTTCTAGCTGCTTGCAATATTTTCTCCTTGACCAGAGAACTCTGGAATTTGGCCACAAAGTTCCTAGGAGTTTCTCTCTTTGGATCTCTTTCAGGAGGTGATCAGTGGATTCTTTCAATATTTATTTTGCCCCCTGGTTCTAAAATATTACGGCAGTTTTTCTTGATAATTTCATGAAAGATGATGTGTAGGCTCTTTTTTTGATCATGGCTTTCAGGTAGTCTCATAATTTTTAAACTGTTTCTCTTAGATCTATTTTCCAGGTCAGTTGCTTTTCCAACGAGATATTTCACATTGTGTTCAATTTTTTCATTCCTTTCCTTTTGTCTTTTAATTTCTTAGTTTCTCAGAAAGTCATTAGCTTTCACTTGCTCCATCCTAATTTTTAAAGAACTGTTTTCTTCAGTGAGCTTTTGAACCTCCTTTCTCATTTGGCTAATTCTGCCTTTTAAAGCATTCTTCTCCTCATTGGCTGTTTGGTCCTCTTTTGCCATTTGAGTTAGCCTATTTTTCAAGGTGTTATTTTCTTCAGCCTTTTTTCGGTGTCCTTCAGCAAGCTATTGACTCACTTTTCATAATTTTTCCTGCATCACTCTTATTTCTCTTCCCAATTTTTACTCTACCTCTTTTATTTGATTTTCAAAATCCTTTTTGAGCTCTTCCATGACCTGAGATCATTGCATATTTATTTTGGAGGTTTGGGATGCAGACACCTTGACTTTTAGGTACTCCTCTGATGGTATGTATTGTTCTTCCTTATCTAAAGGATGGAATAAAGTACCTGTTCACCAAGAAAGTAATCTTCTGTAGTCTTATGCTTTTTTTCCGTTTTTTGGGCATTTTCCCCACCAGTTACTTGATTTGTCAAGTGGAGGGTCTATGGACTTGCAAGTTCTCAGCTCCTCCAAGGTTACACAATCAAGGAAGAGATGTTTACTCCTATCCTGTCCTGCACTCTGGTCTGGAAGTAACCACAAGTTTTCTACTGATACATTAGTAGGACTTCCTCTCCAGAGCCTTCACCAGCTCCACCAGTCAATGCTCCTCTTTACCCCAGGATTGCCACTCAGACCTGAGACTCAGATCAGCAGCTCAATTCCCCCAGGGTAGTTAGGGTGAGGGCTCCAAAAATACAATGTCCTTTCTAAATACTGAGGCTCTAGGATTCAATGATACTATCCAAAGTTTTGTTCTTCTGAATATACCTGTTTATATATGAATGGTATAATATATATATATGCGCAAATTTTATGTATATGGGCATATCTATATATGTGTTTAGAAATATGTGTGTATATGTACATATAAATGCTTATATATAGAAGTGTGTATCTACATACCAAAGTCAAGCAGTGCAACGTAATGGAGACCTGGCCTCAAAGTTTGTTAGTTTTCTAGGAAAATATTTTCACGTTCTACAATTCTACCCCAACATATACTGAGTATGGTCTCCTGGAAAAGACATTTATATCTTAATATTCCAGGCAACTCTATAAGATTCTAAGTTGCAAATCAACTGATGCTCTTAAAAAGATAAAATAACATTTTTTATTTGTGCATTCCTTCCTTATACTGTTGAAGTCACAAATTCAGTTCCTAGTCACTATTGTTGTCTGAGATACACTTCCTTTGTGCATCAACTATTCTCAAAAAAATCTTTTATAGAGATGAAAAAAAATCAACAAGCATTTTATTAAACACCTGCTATGTGCCAGGCTAGAGTATTTTAGGGTAGGCCTCCCTCAGGATAGTCCCTTGTTAATATTACAACAAAATAAACCCCTGTGAGGTCTTCAGTTAATATGTAAATGAAATTTACTTAGCCATAGCAGGAAATAGAAATTGAACAAACAGGTGTTGTTTAGATTGATTCATATCAGGGAACTCTGTTGCACAAATCACCAATAGTGGTCATTCATCAGTAAGAGTGTCAGAGGATGAAGCCTTCATATCAATAGACTGACACTTCAATTCTCTGAGCCAAACTAGTCTCAAGGACAGTTTTACTACCTTTTAAGGAAAAACTTCCCTAACTTGCATAGTGGAAAAGCTTAAGTTTTGCTTTGATCTTACCACTTAGAGATATAAAGACAACAATGAAGTAGTCCTTGCCCTCAAAAACCTGACATGGAAGCATGGAGAAAGAAGATATGTGAGTCAGTAGTTACTAATGTTTACTTGGACACCATAATTTGGTGGAATTCCTATTCAGGTCATCTTATTTTCTCTTGCAATCTTCCCTTCTTTGAAATATGTTAAGGAACCTTAATGAGACAAAAGATAAAAATACCAGGCAGAAATGTATTTTCTTTCATTGTTTATCTGATGCGACATGGGCATGGGACATAGCAATACTATAGCCCTTTTAAGTGAAGAGGCACTAAAACATGAAGTATGATACAAGAGCCTCTATGGACCTCTCAGAAGGAGGCAAGAGGTGGGAGTATATCATGACGCTAGGTCAAAGAGCATGAGTAACCAATCAATGTTCTTAAGTAAAGTATTTCAAAGTCTTTGAACACGTACAGACATTTTTCAAACTTAGATGAACAGGGAAGAGATATTTTTCTTGCCTCTTTTGCCTGGGGAATCTGGTATCCCCTGGCTAAAGGAGGAGATGAATTTGTTGGTCATGTGTTAAGTGATGAGGTTGGGGAGCTAGCTAATCTTAAGATCTCATATTCTAAGTCAACCATATAGGTACCCATTATAGCAAAGGCAAGACCAAACTATGCTTTCAAGTCTAATATTCTCTCTGTAATGGTAAATGAATGCTCAGAACAGTTGGGAACAAGCTTCAAAATATAAATTACTGACACACTATTCATAATTATATCTGAAAATCAGCCATTATATATTCTGCATTTTCCTTCTTTAATAAAAGTTCTTCATTAAGGGTGAAATAGTTGTGAATGCTAAAGTTTGAAACTGAATCGCACAGATTCATTTGACACTGAACTAAATTGAGAATGTTTAGCAATAATATAATAATAATGCAGCC
>CM053770.1:372232030-372252750 GCA_028658325.1 Potorous gilbertii | reverse complement strand
TCTTTTTCCACTTATCTAATTTTGCTTTTGAAAGCATTCTTCTCCTCATTGGCTTTTTGAACCTCTTTTGCCAATTGAGTTAGCCTATTTTTCAAGGTGTTATTTTCTTCAGCATTTTTTTGGGTCTCCTTTATCAAGGTATTGACCTGTTTTTCATGCTTTTCTTGCATCTCTCTCATTTCTCTTCCCAGCTTTTCCTCCACCTGTCTAACTTGATTTTCAAAATCCTTTTTGAGCTTTTCCACGGCCTGAGCCCATTGGATATCTGTTTCAAATGTTTGGGATACAGAGGCCTTGACTCCTATGTCTTTACCTTATGGTAAGCATTGGTCTTCCTTGTCAGAGAGGAAGGGCGGAATCATCTCCTCCCTAAGAAAGTAACCTTCTATGGTCTTATTTTTTTTTCCCTTTTCTGGGCATTTTCCCAGACAGTTACTTGACTTCTGAGATTCCTGTTCTCCCTTGCCTATATCCACCCAGCTCGTGCTTGGGGTCTGAGATTCAAATGCTGCTCCCCAGCCTCAGGGCTTTCAGTGGCAGGCCTGACTTCTCTTCAATGGGAGCTTAAGTTCTGGGGCTCAGGTGGGGGCAGGCCTGCCTCCCAGGCTCAGTTCCCTCAGGGGTTTTATGCAGAGACCTTCCTTAATGGAGCTGCTGCTGAGCTCTTGCCTGCTCTGGGAGCCTCTGGCCACCCACTGCCTCTGCTGCTGCCTCCCAAAGGGGACCGAGTCATGGAGACACCCCTCTCCCCTCTCAGCCTGTCCAGACGTCTCTCTCACTGACCTGTGCATGTATGGGTGGAGGGACCTTCGCGGCCGCTGGAGATTCTGTCCCTGAAGCCTGCTCGTATCTGTTCGCTCTTCTATGTGCTGTGTGACCAGGGCAGGGCTGTCTGGTACACGATGGATCTTTGGGATTGGTTTTCAGGGCTCTCTGGAACAAAAATCTCCTTCCCTGTGTTGCTGTGTGGTTCCACTGCTCCAGAATTTGTTGGGAGTTCTTTTTACAGGAGATCCATGGGTTGTGGGTTCAGAGCTAGCATATATATGAGTCTTTCTACTCTGCCATCTTGGCTGCGCCCCCTCACTTGGTTTGTATTCTAGAAAAAATTGTAAAATTTACAAAGGAATCCTGTGTGAGGTTTTAGAAATGGCACTAGTGATCTCAAAGACAGAATGATTTCATGAAGGATATGGAGCTAAGAACACTAGACTGAGCAGTGTTGGAGAATTTTAAGAAGAAACTATATTGAACCATTTTCCTTTTCTATTCCAACATCACAAATTCAACCCAGAGTCTGCTACCTAGGGCAGCAGCTGAACACAAGGACATACACTGGAATCACTTACTTAACTCCTGGACACAGACCAGAGTGCCTTTAATTCTGATCCCAGACTGAGATTATCTATCACCTAGCCTCTAGACTCAGAAGAATGGACTCAAAGCTCTGTTTTTTTCAGGGGAATTAGACTAGATTCTCCCTAAAACAAGAGATATATGCAGGCAACATGGTCACTCATTGAACTGATATTTTCTTCTAACTAACTAACTAACTAACAAGGGACTAGCATTTACAATTTTGAACCTCTGTGATACTGAGATTTGTTTGTGTAAGTTAAAGATCAAAGAAAACTTTTTGTTAACCAAAATAAATTCTGTATGCCTTAGGCAAAGGAAGAAGTTATTTTTCGCAAAGTAGGTGGGACAATGGATAAAGCACTGTTTCCCGGGGCTACAAGATCCGAATTTAAATTTAAATTTAAGATGCTTAATAGCTCTTCGATCTTGACCAAGTCACTTAAACCCATTTGACTCAGTTCCTTCATCTGTAAAATGTAGATAATAATAGCACCTACCTCGAAGGGTTGTGAGCATCAAATGAGGCAATATATGTGCAAAATATTATTATATAAAAACCAATTTATATTTTTATTTTTTAAAATCTTTAAAAATGACAGGAAATCAGAGGAGTCCGTCGGGGAAATAAAATTTTGGGCCATTGAAAGAGAGACTCAATCACTTTTCTACATCTGTTTTAATTGACTCCAACCTCTATAATTAATTTATTTCCACTGGAAAATTGTATAGAGCTATTAGAGTGTGAAAGTGTTAATATGCCTTAAACCATAGAGCCTCTCAAGGTCATGCATTTTTTTTATTAATCTTTCAAAGGACAGTGGAATTTTCCTGACATGATTGCCTAATTCTGGTATGCCCTTAGGCATCCTATCACTAACCTGTTCTAAGAATGTCTTCAGCAAAAAGAATGATCATAGGATTATATAAAAAAATCTTTAGGTGATGTGCTTAAAAAAAAATGTAATCAATCTATTCCTAATTTGTGAGGAAAAAAGTTTTTGGGGTTATGTATGTATATACATGCATATATTCATACATACATACATACACACAAATATGACTCCCAAAACTTTTATATACATACACACACACACACACATACACGCATATTTGCATATGGTATACTTATGAAAAATCTCATTTGAATCTGATAGAACAGAGCCAAACTATGTTATTCCAAAAGATATCTTGTTTGGTTTCCAGTGTTATTTATACTATTTTTTCTTTAAGTCAGCTGAATTCAATTAAACACTCAATGTTTCAATATTGGCAGAAATAGTTTTATAGGCACATATTTAAGCAAATTCTTAAAGGACAGGTGCAGTTTGCTATGGCCTGTATCTCAGACTGAATCAGAAGCGTATTCTAAATTCTATGACCTTATAAATCTCTTTGTTTCCACTATTACTTGGAGAAGCAGAAGTGTTATCATTGTAGGTTCCTGGTCATTCTTCAATAAGATTAAAAAGAGTAGTTCAGAGCTGAAAAACACAGTTAAACTTGCAAGTATAATTTCTTTCTACATAATTACTTTCTATGTAGTGAAATACTACATGCAGTTCGCACTGTAGTGAAACCTGGTGAAATGTCAATGTAGCTTTTGATGTAGCTTTTTCTACTACTGTAAGTCTTTACTCTGCTGATTTCAATCATTTCTTCTTGCATCATTGTAACATTTCTTCTGTGACCTTTTTTAGTTTGACAATTTGACTATCCCTTAGCCTCCTCACATACATCCAAATGCACACAAACCAAAATTTTTCTCAAAAACTTTGTAATAACTACAGTCTTCATCCAATGTGTATCCAGATGATGACAAGCCATTTATGTCCAGACTATAGTGCTCATATAAAAAATTCATTTATTTTCTTTTGAGAACTCCAGATTTCCTTTAGTTTCTTCTGAAATTTGTCCTGTACTTATTCTAATCAGCTCATACTGTCCAGAGGAGTCAGTATTGCGATTTGAGGTTTTAAGCAATAGGTTTGTTATGATGCAAGACCAAGTATTATAATATGGATCTCTGCTATCATTCCACAAACTGAAAATGAGCATCACATGAAGAACAATGAAAAAAAGACAGCATGGTGTAAGTAGTTGATAATGTATTACTAACTGGGAGTTCTGGAAGAGAAATGGACTGAAGGATTATTAAAGAAATTTAAGAGTGTAACAAAATGAACTACTGACATGGCCGGAGGGAAGGATCATCAAAGGCCAGGCTATATGTTTCCTGGAAAAATTGTGATGTTAAAAAAAATAAGAAAGGCATCTAGCAGATTGTGTGGACACCCAATTATCAACTTAGGAGAGAAAATAGATAATAGTAGTCCAGGAGTAACAGGCATGGACAGATTTCAATCTCTCCCCTTAGAGGGGATATCCACATTTAAAAAATAAATGACTCATGTATGTATTAGTACTTTATAGTTTTCCGTTTCTCTGTCCATGGTATATCTCCTTGAAATAAGAGATTATTATTATATCTGAGAAAGTGGTCAAAGAAATTGACATAATTGGCCCATCAATCACAGAACCAGGAAGAGGATCAATAATTTACACAACGTACTCCATATCTTCAATGGAGTCATTGTGGGTGTATTATGTTGAGTATTAATTACTTAGATCCCACTTTTTGGAATTTGTAGCTAATGGTGCCTGGAAATTTTTAACTTCAAATTTGCTCACTTCGTAAATGAAAGTAATAGCACAATAACTTAATACATTATTATTTTTAACGATAATTCCATTGCCTAATTAGAACTCATTCTAAGTGAGGGACTCAGGGTAGAATGCTGATTAAAATCTTCCTTAAGCTTATTCTCTCCTGAGATTCCAGAGTATGTACTCAGTTGAAGATTAAAAGCTTTGTGAGGAATGTGATACTCAGGTTGTGGCATGTCACTTAGCTCCATTAAGAATGATTAAAGTTTTCTTTTCATGAGAAAAAAAAACACACCCATACATTACTTAGTAACTTAGATGAGTTACTTATAACTATGTATGGGGCAACCCTTTTCCTGTACTATATAGTCTGTTACAGCTTCATATGCTTTCCTTTCAACTGTTGTCATATATTTAAAGAAGTAATGTTGATGTTGTGGAGAGTGGAACTTGGAGTCACAAAGACCTGGGTTCAAATTTCACCCAAGTGTCATTAAGTAAAAAAATGCCATTAAGTTATAATCTAGTAAATGTTGTTGTTTGTCAATTTTCAAAGATCAATGATATCCTAGGAGATGTTGACTAGCATTTGAATTGGATTTAAGTGAGGGAGTGTTGCAGAGTTGTCAGTCTTATTCTCTTCAAGGGTCATCAAAGTTCAGTAGGAAGATACAAGTCAAAATGACTGATCATGACTTGAGATACAGGAGGTAAACTTGGTGCATTCAATGTTTAACCAAATTCTAAGTACAACTGCCTACTTTAGCTTCTTTCATGGAAAAGCCTTGAAAACATGTTCTCATCTGCTCATTCTGTCAGGGAAAGTATTCACATGCTTGGAGTAGAAATCCCCCTAACTCTTCAACTGGTTTGAGGCCTGTCTGTTATCTTCAACCTGGTTTAGCCTATGTGCCTAGATGGTTACTGGGGTATTAGCAATGCTCATGCTACAGCTTCTTGGAGCCACAGGTGAGACTTAGGGAAAGTGGATACCAAAGGTGGATGAGTAGCTCTGCAAAGATCTTGACAAGCCCTCACACCAAGGTGCTAGTCCTCACTGAATACCTCACACCCCATGATATAATAGATACAAAGACAGCAAGAAAGGAAGGAAGCAAGGAAGGAAGGAAGGAAGGAAGATAAAGAAAGAAAGAAAATATTTATAAGGCATTTAGTATATGCTAAGTCGTAGGGATATAATTATCAGTGAGAGATAGCACCTACTACAAAGAGTTTACAGTCTAATAGGAAAAATGACTTATAGAGAGGACAACTATTGGGGAGGAAAGATAGGGGCACTTCCAGGGTAGAGCATGGACGTAAGGAAATTTATAGATTGAGTTCAGCCAGAAATGAAGGAAGCATGGCTAGTATGCCTTGTTAAATGATTGTCTGAACTAGGTCACCATGTGGGGGAGCAGAGCTCAGGGTGGAAGTTCCTCAGCATGAGAAGGTAGAAGATGGTTGGCTAGAAATGGATGAAGTTCATAGTCTCTCAATGACATTATTCACAACATGGCATATGTAGCAGCCATTTGGGGAATGTGGAGCCTCTTTTTCTATCTCTCTCGTTCTCTCTTTTCCTCTCTCTCTCTCATAAGATTTCTAAAGGTAGCTGTTTTCTCCCTTTTCTCCCCTATTCTAGCATGTAAGCAGCAGTGCATCAACTACTAGTGCAGTTATGACAGAATTGGTGGCAGAGGTAGATAGGCTGAGAGGAAAATCATCTGGAGAGAGAGAGAGAGGAAAGAGAGAGAGAGAGAGACAGACAGACAGACAGACAGCCAATCAAAAGGATCCTCCCACTTGGTGTTGAAAAGCCTATAGTTAGTAGAGGTAAAATGTAAAATAGCTAATAAGTAGTCTTGTGGCAAACATCAAAAAACTGTTTTAAATATTAGCCTTCTGTCTTATCGGAACCACTCCATGATTCTTTATTGCTTAGTGTTTTCTTTTCTATGTGAGAATAAACCATTCCATCCTTAATTCATACCTAGATACCTTAATTTACTTCATTTGTCCTCTTCCTGGGGATGACTTCTTAGACCAGAGCAAAAAAATAAAATTATTTCTCAGAAGTCTGAAGTGTCAATATAGTTGGAGACCTAGGGATCCCACTCCTCTAACAGGCAATCCTGCAGCAATGAACCAAAGACAAGCCACGAGGGAAGGTAAAGTTTGCCAGGCACTAGAGGTGTCTCCTCAATTCTTGTTCTAATGATTCTTTAAGGTATGGAAGTCAAATTAGGTTCTAGAAGGCTATGCCAAGTATGTGATGACATTATAGGATCACAGATTTAAAACTAGAATAGCTCTTGATTATTGAATTTAAACTCCTCATTTTACAGATGAGAAAATTAAGGCCTGGAGAAGTTTGAGTGACTTGCTATCAATCATACAGGTAATAAGTGTCCTAAACATGATAGTGAGTTGATAAATTCCTTCCTTCCTTCCTTCCTTACTTCCTACCTTCCTATCTTTATTCCTTCCTTCTTTCCTTCCTTCTTTTGTTCCTTCCTTTCTCTGTTCCTCCCTTCCTCCCTTCCTCTCTTCTTTCCATCATGGAAATTCTTAAGGACTAAATTACTAAGAAATGGGATTGTGTGTATGTGCTATGAATTAGTAGAAAGGAAGAACTGACACCATTGAGGTCACTGTTGTTTGATTTATTAAGTTGAATATAGAATGAATGAACATTTGTTACATACTTACTAACTGTCATGTGTTGTATTAAGTGCTGAAGATAGAAAAAGGAAGAAAAAAAGAGCATGACAGCTGCTACCCTCAACAGTCGCGAACATGATCAAATATTTATGTAATGTGTGACAACGCATTTCTTTACTAAAATGTTATTTGTTTTTTTTATTTATCATCTCTTGTCTCTGACCTGATTTTCTGGACTTCTCCACAATATCTCAGTTGTCTTCTCACTCTGGAAGATCCCTCTGCCCTTTGTAAGTCTCTCCTCTCATTAGAAAGCTCCTTCCACAACTTCTATTTTGATGAAGTTTCCAGGTCAGTAATCTTCACTTCACTCTCCAAGCACCACCCCTGACTCTCTAGATTTATCCACTATATCCCTGCTTCAGTATCTCCCTCCCCTTTCATTTCCCTTTAGGTGTTGTTTACTCCAATTACTATTTAAGATCCTTGAGGGTGGGGACTGTGTTTTCACCTGTATTCCCACCACTTAACATACTATTTGTCTCATAACGAGTGATTTTAAAATACTTGCAGCAGTGACCCTGATTTATTTAAGGCTATTTCAGAAGATTCTGTCAGGTCTTTCTAGTCTAGAAACTTGTCTAAACTAGGTCTAGGGACATACTCTGTAATGTAAAGATCAGTTTAATCAAGGACTAGGGATATGGAATATACATGTGATTTCTTTTTGCTGTGAAATATTCCCGGAGGAAGAAACATGATCTATCAAAACAAGTTGACATCTTTTCACCAATTCATTGTTTTAAAGAGTTTCCTAGAGAGTTCAGAGATTAAGTGATTTGCCCAGTTTACACAGAGGGAGTGGACAGAAGTCAGACTTTAACTCAGATTTTCCTGATTTCAAAGCCAGCTCTTAGGCAACTATATAATTTTGGCCATTAGGTGAAAGAATGACTAATCAATTGATGATAAAGGAATTTATTATGAATGCAAGACACAGTGATCTCTGTTGGTGGCAGAATTATACTCCATAGAAATTAGTTCAAATTCCAGTGAAAATCACAAAAAAAGAAGAGAGGTTATATTAACTGCTAGTAGGAGGAAGAGTTCAGATTAGACATAGTGCCCTTTTTCAAGTTTAAAAGTGAATGGAATGGACAGGGCAGATTTCTCACATGTTTTCATCCAAACGAAAAGGAAAGTTCCATATAAAGTGCACTTTAAGAAAACGGTAGAAAGGGCTAAAGTGAGGACAAGAAGTGGTAGCTAGTGAGGAGATTTGTGACCCAAAGTTGCTGCCAAGAAAAATATCTGTCTCAGTTTCTTAGTCATGTTCAATATTGTGGATAGTCTCTGAAAATTTTGACTGCTTCCATATTTTTCACCTGACTGAGTTTTTCTCATACTTAGTCAACTCAGGAAGAGTCAGAAGTACTCAGTATCCCCATCTGCCTCTCTCTTTCCAGGATCCAAACTGGAGAATATATGGGCTAGAGTCACGTACTTTTATGACTCATTCCCTTAGAATGTTATATGCTGAAGAGGGGAAAAAAGAGCAGCTATTGCCAACACTAACAACTCAGAATCCTACAAAAAGGGACATCAACATTTCTCAAGCATAGGAGTCTGACCATTTCTTGGAGAAATCCACTTTCTTGCTGCTTTTTGAAGAAAGCCAGTCATGGGAAAAGACTACATATCTTAGTAAATACCTAAATGAATAAAATTGCACAAGTGGTGGTAGGGAGATATCAATCTTGATTTTATTACCTGTCTTGCAATTTTTTATGACTAATAAAGAAAATAGACCGCATCCTGTAGACCAAGAGTTTTAACATGAGATCTATGAAGTTGGGGCTTTTGGTTTTGCATTTTATCACCGTATTTTGATATGATTTTTTTCAGTTGTCATACTACATATTTTATTTTCTACATTTAAAACATAATTCTGAGGGGGAATTCATAGACTTTAGCATAATGCCAAAAAAGACTATGACAAAACAAATGTTAATAACTCTTGCTCTAGGTTCATTTTTAACTTATAAGCCAAATTTTATAGTTGGTAATTTTAGCATTATGTTTAAACACTGGGTGAGGGTGGAAGGGGACTTCAAGATGATTGTGATTCATGAAAGTATATGTTCAAGTTGATGGCATTTAGAATACTCTTCCCATAAAACAGAAAGCTGTGAAAAAATTCAAACAGGGATTTCTGTACAAAATAAAAATGAAAATAAGTTAATACATATGTTGTCAGTTGTTCTTTGCATACTTTTAGAAAGTTTTGGGAATTGATGCCACAGAAATTTGGCAAGGTCTTTGGATTCACTAATGGGCTAATGAGCTATATGCACTGTCATTCATCTTTCAGAGTATTTATAAATGATGTTAGAGGTTATCTATGTGGCTTCTGATAGAATGAGCTACAAATAAGTCTATAGTGCTTGAACCTCCTAGATTTCTGGTGGCAAGATCAAAAATAAACTATAGAAATTCAAGATCTATAAGAAGGTTAGGTGAGGTAATCAATTCCCTTTTTACCTTGCAGAACCACCATCCTAGCCAAAATAAATTTAAAAAAAAAAAGGAAAAATTGTTCATGTTGAAATTGGTTTATTTTTTTTTGTCATATGTATACTAATAATCTATGTTCAGTACATTAAACAGTGACAATAAGAAATGTAGACAAAGCTGAAAGATTTAGTGGAAGTAGGGCTAGGAGACAAAAATTGACTATAGATAGTTCAGTCATTAAATCATTTTATATACTTGGTCAGTAATCTTACTTTCTCTGAGTTCTATCTCTGGTGTCACAGATGAAAGAAGAAAACGGTGAACTATAATCAAGAGCTATCTGTTCTGCAAAGGTGACCTGATAAAACAGGCAACTCCAGGTAACTATGTGGTGACTATAACAGTATTACAAAATGTACACACACATGTATATATACATATATGCATGCAGCTTGTATTTTATATGAACTTTGCTCTTATGCATATATGTATATTAATGTACATGAGTGTGTATACACACATATATAAGCATGTTTATAAATATACACATACATGTGTTTATGTGTGTATATACATATAGATACATACACACATATGAATTTAACTCCTTCCCCTTGGCGAAACTATGATCTATTCAATGTGGAGAATTCCTGTGGAAACTCCCTTTACTAAAGTACGTGGATGATTTTTCTAATTCAATTCAATTCAGCAAAAAATTTTGAAGCATCTACTGTATGTCAGGAATTGTGCTAAGCATGAGGGATACAAATAAGAAAAAAAATGTTAATTCCTATCTTCCAGAAGTTTCCAATTTAATAGGAAAGAAATCTGAAAAGCAAGGGAGAGGGGATGATGTTCTGTGAAATTGAAAGCAAGCAGAGTTGCTGATGGAAAGTGGAGAGTTACATGCAAAATTCTGAAAAGTAAAAAGTCCTCCATAAGGGAAACTTCACTGACAAATGATTAGAGGGTTGTCTGAGGTACTGAGAGATTAAGTGTTCTGCCTTTGACCTGTCGATCATTCCAAATGCTGTCCCCTCCCCAATACACTCAATAAATTTCAGGATCTCCATATTACCTTTAGGAGCAGACATATTCTTTCATCATTTAGAACTTATCACAACCTGCCTTAGCATTCTTATTATATTCTACTTCTTTTCTCATGTCTCTAAACATACTAGTTTACTGCTGTTCCTCCAAATATGCCACTCAATCTCCTTTAATTTACGCAGATGCTCTCCCATTCCTAGAATGCTCTACCTCCCCACCTCTGCCCTTCATTCTTAAGAATCTCTGACATCAGCTCTGATGCTACATAATTAAGAATTGACTTTCCATTCTCTCCACATTGTTTGCTATATTTGGATGTAATATCTGTGAGAGCAAAGACAATATTTTGTCTTTCTTTTAATGTCAGAACTTAGCACAGTGTCTGGCACATAGTGTTTAACAAATGCTTGTTAATTAACCAGTAGTTCTAAAAACCAAATTGACTTTTAGAGGACCATTCTATGTAGGAAAATATAACTCTAATTATGAAAAAAAGATTAACCCATGGCTTTTCTAGAAAATGAATGTATCAGTAGTAAATTACTATTTAAAAACTCAGTTTGGAAATGCTGATATTTATTGAATCCATGAAATAAAGTGACAAGGAAAATCATTTGCTTCACTGAGCCTTAATAGAGGTGCAGTGAGATGACCAAAATGTGAAACTAGCTATCTTGAAAAAAATATCAGTATTCATGAAAGAGCAAGAAAATACTTTAACATTTAAAGTAAAAGTAAATGTGGTTAATCAAGTATGACTGAATTGTTTGAAAAGTTTTTTTTAAAAATGGTGGAAAACAAAAATCAACAAGAACAACACAAAAATCACAAAAGACAAAGCTCAGATGAATATACTGCCTAACCCCAAGAAACACTTGGTTGATTATTATTTGACAGGGATGATACATTAGAGATGGTAAAGAACGCTTTTAGAAGTTGAATAATTTATCCTGAGACAGCCAGTGTTATAGAAAGAGTTTGTGGGCAAAAAGGTAGAATTCATCCAATGTTTAAATAGTTTGAAAATTTGGCAAAAATCTTTTTTTGCTTCTATATTCCATGTTATCCTTGGTAAGGAGGAAAGGATTCCAAATCCTTCTGCTTTACTTTAATGGATGGTGTACTGTACAAGTATCTCTTTGCTACAATATCTACTACCAAAAGTTGTCATTTTAATATTATTGTATAATTTAAAAGTTCATCCTAAGGATGATAGCAATACCTTAAAACAAGAGTTCTTAAGAAGAGATAAAGTGCTTTTTAAACTTTTTATAAGTGTATTTCAACATAATTAGGTTCCTTTGTAACACTCTGTATTTTAGCTTATAAATTTAAAATATTATCCAGTGGTTTTGGCAGACTGCCAAATGGGTCTATGGTACAAAAAATGGGTAAGAATTATTGTTTTAAAATATCTTCCTTGAAGTTATTTTTTCTCTTCCAGAGAAACATAAAGAGGTAGAATGAACTAATGAATTAACAGAAAAGAAAAGTGGAGTAGAAGTTGAATAAGAGGAATAGGAACAAGGGATGGACCACAGCCATGGAAATGTAGGAGGCAGCCAAAGAGAGAAGAAGTGGGCACCATTGGTAAAAATCTACTTAGCTATCCAAAACTGCAATTCTACTAAGTTTTTAGATCATTTTTCTTCTTTTCCAAAACTAAGTTTGTTCTAAAGACTTCAGTATCCAACCAACTCCCCTTCCTACTTTTTGGCCCCTGCCAATGATACCACAATTATGCCAATCTACAAGGCTAGGAAACTGGAAGTTATCTTTATTTTTTCACTCTACTTTACATTCTATATTGACGTGATCTCTAACTTCCTTTAAAATGTCTTTTGTATTTCCCATTTCCCTTCCATTTTCACTATCACCATTAGAATTGAACAAAGCATTATGAATAACAATTGTCTATTATTAAGACTACTACTGTCCACTTAATTCTTTATCCCACTCATTAAATATCTCTCTGATTTTTAAGATTATAAACAATCTGGCTCATTTATCTACTCTCATCTCCTATTCTATCAAAGACAATCTCCTTTTCTAATCAAGGTTTATGTTTTGCTTGTCCACCTTTTCTGTTTATGACAAACCACCTCCATCATCAAGCTTTTCATAATCACTCACCTGTTCCTGAAAACTTGCAAACTTGAATTTCCTAAAATACATATCTTATTATGTCACTTTTCAGATGAGGACATTTCAGTAGCTACCTGTTGGCTCTAAGATAAAACAAAGATGCCTCTGCTTAACACTTAAATCACTTCACAATATTGTTGTAACCTGTATTTGTAGACATTGCTCCTCCTCATATGCTCTATGATAAAGCCAAATTCCTCTTCCTCATACATAACCTCATGATTCCTTCTCCCATGCCTTTAAACATATAGTCTCAAATTTCTTTCTCCTTAGAGCTGTCACTTAAATTGCCCAGGTGGTAAATACATCAATAAGATTTCCCTTCTTTCCAATTTTTCAAGGTAATATATAAAATATTACATATTATATAATGTATAATTTATATGATACTGTGTGTTAATTTATAAAGTAGAAATACTTGATATAGAAATAACACTTTACAAATGCACAAAATGGAAACTTTTTTTTTTTGCAATGACTTTTGTGTCTATTATTCTTTAACGCTAAAACTAGTAATTACCCAATCCAATACATTTATATTATGGTGAATAGGCAAGTAAGTAAAGAGATCTGTCTAAGATGCTAGTGATTCATACAAAAATAAAGTCATATTACCCTCATGCTACAAAGATGACATTTTAAACCTAATGTCTATTTTTTCTTAAGAGTTATTCTGTTTTTCCCCCAAAATACATGTAAAGATAGTTTTCAACATTTATTTGGTAAAATTTTGAGTTCCAAATTTTTCTCCCTCCTTTATTTCCCTCCCTCTTCCCCAAGATAGCAAGCAATTTGATATAGGTTACACATGTGCAATCATGTTAAATATATTTCCACATCAGTCATGTTGTGAAAAGAAAAGAATAAAAACAAAGGGAGAAAGCACAAGAAAGAGAAACAAAAAAAAAGCAAAGTGAAAATTGTATGCTTCAATCTACATTAAGACTCCACAGTTGTTTCTCTAGATGGGGTTAGCATTTTCCATCATGAATCTTTTGGAATTGTCTTGTATCATTCATTGTATAACTGAGAAGCGCAAGGTCTATCAAAGTTACTACCACATAATGTTACTATCACAGTCTATGAAGTTCTCCTGGTTCTGCTATCTTCATTCAGCATCAGTTTATGTAAGTCTTTCCAAGCTTTTCTGAAATCAGCCTGCTCATCATTTCTTGCAGCATGAGAGTATTGCATTATATTCATATATCACAGCTTGTTCAGCCATTCCTTAGTTGAGGGGCATGTCCTTAGTTTCCAAATCTTTGCCACCTCAAGAAGAGCTGCTACAAATACTTTTATATATGTGAGTTCTTTTCCCTTTTTTTATGATTTCTTTGGGATACAGACCTAGTAGTGATGTTGCTAGATCAAAGGCTATGCATTTCTATAAGTTTTTGAACAAAATTCCAAATTGCTCTCTAGAATAGTTGGATCAGTTTATAACTCTATTAACAATGTATTAGTGTTCCAGTTTTTTCACATCTTCTCCAACATTTATCATTTTCTTCTTTTTTCATATTAGGTCTGATAGGTATGATGTGGCACCTCAGAGTTGCTTTGACATCGCTCTAATCAACAGTGATTTAGAGAATTTTTAATAAGATTATAGATAGCATTAATTCCTTTGTCTGAAAACTACCTGTTCATATCCTTTGAACATTTATCAATTGGGGAATGACTTGTATTCTTATCTGACTCTAATCTGACTCAGTTCTCTATATATTTGAGAAATGAGGCCTTTATCAGAAACATTGGTTGTAAAACATGTTTCCCAGCTTTCTGTTTTCTTTCTAATCTTGGCTGGATTTCTTTTGTTTGTGCAAACCCTTTTTAAATTAATGTAATCAAAATTATCCATTTTTCATTTCATAATCTTCTTTATCTGTTGTTTGGCCATAAATTCTTCCCTTCTCCTTAGATCTGGCATGTAACCTATCTTTCTTCTACTACTTTGCTTATGGAATCATCACTTATGTCTAAGTCCTGTACCCATTTCTACCTTATCTTGATATACAGTGTGAAATCTTGATCTACACCTAATTTCTGCCCTACCATTTTCCAAGCAGATTATGTCAAATAGTGAGTTCTTATCCCAGAAGCTGGAGTATTTGGATATTATAAACAGTAGATTACTATAGTCATATATTACTTTGTCTTCTATATCTAACCTATTACACTTCTCTACCACTCTTTCTCAGTACCAAATAGTTTTAATGGTTGCCACTTTATAATATAGGTTTGGATCTGATATGGCTAAGTTAACTTCATTTTTATGTTTTTCCTCCCTTTATTCCCTTGATATTCTTGACCTTTTGTCTTCTACATGTATTTTGTTATTTTTTTTCTGACTATAAAATAATTTTTGATAGTTTGGTGTCTATGACACTGAATAAGTAAATTAATTTATGTGAAATTATCATTTTTGTTATATTAACTTGATCTACCCATGAGCAATTGATACTTCTTCAATTGTTTAGATCTGGCTTTATATGTGTGAAAATGTTTTATAATTCTGTTCATGAAGTTGCTGGGTTTACTTAGTAGTCAGACTCCCAAATACTTTATATTGTCTATAGTTATTTTAAATGGAATTACTCTTTCTAGCTCTTGATGTTGATTGTTTTTGTCATATAAAGTAATGCTTATGAATTATGAGGTTTTATCTTATATCCTGAAAATTTGCTGAAGTTGGTAACTATTTCAAGTAATTTTTAGTTGATGCTGTAGGATTCTTTAAGTATACCATTATATCATCTGCAAAGAGGGATAGTTTTATTTCCTCATTGCCTATTTGAATTCTTTCAATTTCTTTGTCTTCTCCTTTGCTAATATTACAACAGTACAATATTGAATAATAGTGGTGATAAGGGGCATCCTCGTTTCTTACTGGAAAGGCATCTAGCTTTTCCCCATTACATATAAAGCTTGCTGGTGGTTTTAGACAAATACTGCTTATATTTTAAGAAAAATTCAATTTATTCCTATGATCTCTACTCTCTTTTGTTATGTAGTAATGAGTTCAGTATTATGTAAAAAGCTTTTTATGCTTCTGTTGAGATAATCACATGATTTTTGTTAGATTTGTTACTGATATGGTTTATTATGCTGATAATTTTTCTAATATTAAACCAGTCCTACATTCCCCACATGAATTCCACATATTCATAGTGTGTATTGTCCTGAAGCTAAATTGCTGTAATCTCTTTAGTAATACTTTATTTAAAATTTTTGCATCAATATTCATTAGGGAGAAGAGTCTATAGTTTTCTTTCTCTTTTTTGACTCATCATGGTTTAGTTGTCAGCACTATATTTGTCTTAAAATTTGCCTATATTTCCAAATAGTTTTTATAGTACCAGGATTAATTGTTCTTTAAAGATTTAGTAAAATTCATGTGTGAATCTATCTGACCCTAGAGATTTTTTTTCTTAGGGGCATTCCTTGATGGCTTGGTCAATTTCTTTTTCTAAAATGAGGTTATTTAATTATTTTATATACTCTTCTGTTAATCTGAGCAATGTATAAGTATTCATCTATTTCACTTAAATTGTCAGATTTATTGACATACAGTTGGTCAAAATAGTTCCTAAATAATGCCCCTGGCACAAGAAGCCTGAGACAGTACCCCTTCTGCTGTGCAAGTACAGATCAAATTTAAAAGGAAGGAAAAGGGGGTAAAAATAAGAAAAAAAAAGTTATTTGATCATAGAAAATTTTTGTGGTGTCCAGGAAGACAAAGACACAAATTCAGAAGAGGACAACCATGTCAAAACATCCAAAAGCATAACCCCAAAGAATAATGGGAAGAGATCTCAAGCCCAGAAGGAACTCAAGGAAGAGATTAAAAAGGAATTTAAAAGTCATATAAGAGAGGTAAAATAAAAAAATGGGAAAATAAATGAGAATGATTCAAGACAAATGTGAATAAAGAGTAAAAAGCTTGAAAAACTGCTTAAAAAGTAGAATTGGGCAAATGGAAAAGGATATACAAAAACCTACTGAGAAAAACAACTCATTAAAGTGTACAATTTGTCAAATAGAAAGTATGAAAGCTAATTGAGGAAAACAATGCCTTAAAAGTGAGAATTGGTCAAGAAACTAATGACTCTATGATACATCAAGAATCAATCAAACAAATTCAAAAGAATAAAAGAATGGAAGAAAACTGAAAAAGCCTCATTGGAACAAGCAATTTACCTAGAAAACAGGACCAGGAGAGAGAATATCAGAATCATGAGACTATCTGAAGGTGATAATCAAAAGATGTGATGAATCACTCAGGCAATATTCACAGCATTGGGGATGGCTAGGAATATGCCTATGTAGTTCTGAATCGCACAGCATAAAAGACACTCCATATAGAAGGTATAAGAAAAAAGAATTTATCCAAACACCAGAAAGCCAAATCCCAACACTATAAAGTCAAATCCATCATAGTAGTCAAGAAGTGCACATTAGCACTGAGGAGGACAAAGGCATTCCCAAGTCTTCCCCTCCTCTCCCGCTTCTAGGGCTTTCCCACAAGCAAACACTCATGATCCTTACTGTGCCTACCACCCTGCATGGCTCTCTCCTCTAGTCCAGCCACTCTCATTAACTTCCTCCTGGTTGTGCTCCACCCTTCCTGTTCTACCCATTCATCAAACTCCTCCTACCATATGTGACTTAGGCTTCCAGGTGATTTAAGCAGATCAAATGGGCTTATTAATGAATGGGGAATAACTTCCCATTTAAATTATCATTATACATGGATAGCACCTATCAAGAAATTATCAAGAAAAGCTGTCCTGATGTTCTGGAACCAGAGGACAAAATCGTCATTGAAAGAATCCACCAATCACCTCAGGAATTCATAACCAAGATACAGAGCATTACAAAATGTAAAATAAATACTTTTGATTATATAACATGAAAAAGCTTTTGGACAAAAAAAAATAATAATTATACTAGGATTAGAAGAAAAGCAGAAAGATGGAAGCAACAATTAAATAAGCTAATGTCTCTGGTAAAGGCCTCATTTCTCAAGTACGTAGAGAACCACGATAAGTTTACAAGAATACAAACCATTTCCCAATTGACAAAGGATATGAATAGGCAGTTTTCAGATGAAAAAATCAACGCTATCTGTAGGCATATGAAGAAATACTCTAAATCACTTTTGATTAAAGGAACACAAATTAAAACAACTCTGGGATTCCACCTCACACCTATCATATTAGCTAATATGACAGAAAAGAAAAATAACAAATGTCAGAAAAGTTTATGTAAAATTAAGACACTAATGAATTATTGGTGGAGTTGTGAACTAATCCAACCCTTCTGGAGAGTAATTTGGAACTATGCTCAAAAGGCAGCCAAACTGTGCATACCCTGATCCAGCCATACCACTACTAGGTCTGTATCCCAAAGAGATCATTAAAAAGGAAAAAGGATCTACATTTGCAAAAATATTTATAGCAGCCCCCTTTGCACTGGCAAAACATCAGAATTTGAGGGGATGCCCATCAATTGGGGAATGACTGAACAAGTCTTGGTATCATGCCAGGAAGCTGAATTGCTTCGGTTGGTATATATAGTGGAACATTATACTTGGCATATATGATAGAATATATACATATATGCATATAAATGTATATATGAATACCATTGTGTGCTATAAGAAATGATGAACAAGAAGATTTATGAGAAAATATGGAAAGACTGGTATGAACTGATGCAAAGTAAAATGAGCAGAACCAGGAAAACATTGTACACAATATCAGTAACACTCAGTATCAGTAAAGCTCTTCTCAGCAATACAATGAACCGAGACGAGTACAAAGGACACATTAAGGACAATGCTGTTCACATCCAGATAAAGAACTGATGACTCTAAATGCAGATTAAAGCATATTTTTTTTCTTACTTTATTCTTTCTCATGGTTTTTCTTCTTTTGATCTGTTTCTTCTTTCAGAATTGTGCCTGATATAGAAATATTTTTGCATGATAACACATGTGTAGCTATATCAAACTCCCTACCATTTTCAGAAGAGGGAAGGAGGGATAAAAATTTGGAATTCAAAATCTTGTAAGAAAGAATGCTAAAAATTTTCTTGACTTGTTACTGGGGACAAATAAAATGCTATTTTAAAAATTATGTAGAAGAGTTTTTGAAGAAGAAACAAAGTGGTAGAAAACTTATTTCATTATCTATTTTTTGACACTATAACTTTTAACATTCTTTTCAATATGTTTCAGTTTTATTTAAAGTATAATTCATATTCCTCTTGGACCTTTGGATTGCCTAGATATTTCACCTTAAAAATGCATTACATCTACTTACATAATAATTACCTTTTAATTTTCCTTAATGTTAATTTTTGAATCAGTATGGTTTATTTTTTCTTCTTATTCTATTACCTAATAATACATCCTTTAAAAAAAAATACCAGTTAGTTATTTGCCATCTTAATTCATGACAATAGTTATTCTTAACTAAAGAACAATGTACCTTAGACACAGACAGACTGATTGGTTGGTTGTCCTTCATTATCAAAGAGGAATAAAATGATGTCACTGTGCTGGAGTCAAGTTTCAGTGTGTCTGACCTTGACTGGTAAGACCAATATGAGCTTGGAGTGCTCTACCACAGGTTGCGCATAAACAATCCATGTGAATATTTAGGGTGGATACTCTGAATTTGCATGTCCTGTATTTCCTTTGAGCTGGCTCAATTCTGCTTTGCTCATAGAACACAGTACTTTCTCTGATGTGGTAATACCATGCTGAGCTGTCCTGTGCCAATGTCTCCTATGTCACGCAATCAATTCCAAAGTTCTTAAGTGAGACCTTGACAGAGTCCTTGTATTACTTCTTCTGACCACTATGTGAACGCTTGCCCTTTATGAGTTCTCCATAAAATATCTTTTTGGCAAGTGTATATTTTGCATTTGAACTACATGGACAGCCATTACAGTTGGGATCTCCAATGCAGAGTGTGAATGCTTGGCAGTTTAGTTTGAGTAAGGACCTCAGCATCTGGTACCTTATCCTGCCAGGTGATCTTTAGAGTCTTCCTAAGATAATTCAAATGGAATCAATTCAGTTTCCTGGAATGATGCTGGTTGACTGTCCAAGTTTCACAGGCATACAACAATGAGATCAGCACATGGCTTTATAGACCTTCAGTTTGGTAGTCAGTCTGATATCTCTTCTCTCCCCTACTTTCCTTTGAGCCTCCCAAACACTGAGCTAATTCTGGGAATGCTTGCGTCAGCTTCATTATTAATGTGTACATCCCTAACAAGTACACTACCAAGGTAAGTGAACTTATCCACAGCATTCAAAACTTCTGCATTTGTTGAAACCAGTGGTTCCATGTATGGATGGTGTGGTGGTGGCTGATGGAGCACCTTTATTTTCTTGGTCTTAAGGGTTAGGCCAAAACTAGCACAAGCAGCAGAGAATTGATTCATACTTTGTATAATCTCAACTTCAGAGGCTGCATCAAGTGCAATATCATCCACAAATAGAAATCATGTACCAACACTCCTTCCACTTTGGTCTTGACTTGTAACCATTTCAAGTTAAAGAACTTACCATCAGTGCAGTAGCTGAATTTGATGCCATGTTCATCCTCATTGAAAGCATTTGACAATATGGCTGAAAACATCATGCAAAGAAGTATGAGAGCAAGCATACAGCCTTGTTTCACTTCATTGGTGACTAAGAAATCATGAGAGCATTGCCTATTATCTAGGACCCGAGCCAGTATGCCATCATGAACTTGACGTACAATTCTGAGATCCTACACAGACAGACTAAATAAAATGTCCAAGGAGCCTGTAACTGGCCAGTAATGCTTGTTTTTTCAATAACTTTAACTTCTTTGTGTTATCTACTTTTGAATATCTATGTATATATTAAATATATACATATATACATGTATATAGTATATACATATATGTGTATATGTATATATACACACATATATTATACATATACATATATACATATATGTATACATATATAGTATATACATATAGGTGTGTATGCATATATATATATATACACCTATATGTATATACTATATGTGTATGTATATAAAATAATCATATATATACATATTTGCATATATATGTACATGTATATTTGTACATATACACATATATGGATATTATGTGCAGGAATGATTTCTTGAGCATTATTTCTCAGGGTATTAGTTATGCTATATTTACTAGAAATTATATATTTAAAAAATTTTTTTCACCTTATTACTCTAAAAATGTTAAAGATCTTTATGTGTTTATATTTTTAATTTAAAGAGGCTAAACAGTTTAGAAGA
>CM053770.1:372214144-372231530 GCA_028658325.1 Potorous gilbertii | reverse complement strand
AATAACTATTAAAAATCATATGAAAGGCTTGTTCCCAACCACTAGAAGAGGTTTAAAAATCAAAACAAATCTGAAGTTGTGATATCATATCCAGCAGCAGTTAAGAGATAACAACAGATAACAATGACATGTGAAAAGATATGTATATCAGTGCAATTTTGGAGAATTATGAATTCGTCTGAGCAACCAGACTAATATGATCTGTGAATTCCTTCACTTGACACTTTGTACTTCTATTCTTAATCAATTATTCCCGCTTTTCTTTCTTTGGTCAGACTTTTCATTATGAATTCATTCATTAATTCATTATGAATTAAATCATTTCTTTTTCTATTCTCATGAATAGTTCTGCTGTGCAGGTATTAATTTTACTTTGCAATTCTTATTTTTCCTTTAAACTACTCAGTAACATCATATTGGTATTTCTCCACTCTCTTGAGAATCTAACATTCTCTGCCTTTTCAGGTGTGGATTCATTTTTCTTTGTCCTATAATAATCTTTCATGGACATGGATCATCTAGCTGATCTGGAAGCCATGTATTCCCTTCTCGGATTATGCTCAAGATCTTTTACAGAGTTTTATTCCTCTTGAGATCTTTGGTAATTTTAGCCTTTCTTTCTCTTTATATTACCCTATTGCTCACTTTCTTTCTCTTTTCTCTATTGAAAGTGGTTTTTCGGGGCCCTAGACTGTAAAGTTGTCTTTTACTCCTTCCATAGTTGGAAATTCACTTATTGTCAGTTTCAATCTCTGTCTGAAGTAAATAGTAATAAAATAACAGATAATAGTTCACAATTATATTGTCTTTAATATGTTCTGGGCACTCTTCCAAGCACTTCAAAATAACTATCTAATTTGCTCTTCATAACAACTTTTTGAAATAGGTGCTATTATTTTCTCCATTTTCAGAAAAGGAAACTGAGGTAAACAGTGGTTAAGTGACTTTTCTCAGGGTGCCCAGTAAATGTCTAAGGCTGAAGTTTAACTCAGGTCTTCTTGATTTCGGACCTGGCGCTCTATTCATTAGACCACCTAACTCTTGTTCAATGAAGCAGTGAGTGTTGAGTGAGTGGTTAAGGGGTAGAGCTTTACATTCTTTGCCATTATTTCAACATGTTCTTATTTCATTACAATTCTTGGTGTCCTAATAAGTGGAGAAAATTGGAATTTCTTTATCTCTTGTACATAACTCCGATTTTGGACAGGTTTAAGGAGGTGTGAGGATTAGAGGAAAGAAATCAATGCGTAGTCCTCTATCTCTTTAGTCATGATATGATCCAGTAGTCAATGAACTCTCATTTTTTTCAAACTCAGTAAATATATAATGTTGTGTCTTCAATAACATTGATTTTTTATTTGTTGCTATTTATAATCATATGATAACTTATCAGGAGTGAAGGAGGTTCATATTGATTAAGAGACTGGCCTAAGTCACTCAAACTATTAATTTGAAGATGTATTTCTTCCTCTACCTCCCATATGACTCTGAGAGTATAGCCTTGTAACAAAGACTTTGTTTCAACACATTATTTATTTATTTTTACCATACTTTTCTTTTTAAATTTTGAGGTTTTTTATTCTCTCCTCCCTCCTAGCCACTGAGAACATAAACAACATGCTATCAACATGGTTGAAATCATGCAAAATTATTTTATGTTAAATATATTAAAAACTTAATAAAGAAACATAAAAATATATTTCAATTTACACTTAGAGTTCACTGGCTCTTTCTCTGGAGAAAGCATTTTTTATAATGAGCTCTTTGTAATTATATTGGATCACTGTATTGATTAGAATAAGCAAGTCTTTTATACTGCACATTGTTACAACATTGCTTTTACTGTGCACAATGATCTTCAGGTTTTCCTCACTTCACTTTTCTTCAGTTCATGTAGGTCTTGACAACTCTCTTAATAATGACAAGGTTCTTAGAAGTTCCGCATGTCATTTTCCAATATAGGTATGTAAACAGTTTAGCTTTTTTTTTTTTGAGTCCCTTATGACTACTGTTTCATTTTAACCTTTTTATGTTTCTCTTCAATCTTGTGTTTTAATGTCAATTTTTCTACGCAACTCTAGTCTCTTTATCAGGATTGTTTGGCAGTCCCTTACTTAATTAAATATCTACTTGCCCCCAAAGACTTGTACTAAATTTTTCTGGGTAGGTTTTTCTTGGTTGTAACCTCACTCCTTTGATTCCTAGAATATCGTATTCCAAATCTTTCACTGCTTTTACGTGGAAGTTACTAAATCTTGTGTGATCCTGACTACGGCTTCACGATCATTTGAATTGTTTCTTTCTGTCTGCTTATAGTATTTTCTCCTTGACCAGGGAGTTCTGGAATTTGAATGCAATATTTTGGGGAATTTTCATTGGGGAATCTCTCTTAGGAGATATTCAGAGGATTCTTTCATGTTGTATTTTACTCTCTGCATCTATGATATTAGGGCAGTTTTCTTTGTTAATTTCTTGTAATATGATGTCTATCTAGGCTCTTTTATTGATCATGACTTTTAGGTAGACTAAGAATTCCTGCATTACCTTTCTTTATTGATGTTTATTGTTCCATTGTGGTATTTCATGTTTTATTTTTTTCATTCTTTTGACTTTGTTTTATTGTTTCTTATTGTCTCATATGAGACATGAGTTACTGCCTTCCATTTGCCTAAGTCCAATTTTTAAGGAATTATTTTCTTTACCAAGCTTGTGTATTCTTTTTTTTTAATTTGGCAAATTCTGCTTTTAAAGAGTTCTTAATTTCTGTGAATTTTTGTGTCACATACCATTTGGCCACTTCTTTGTTTAATGAGTCATTTTCTTCAGTGTTTTTTTTTCTTTTACCAAGCTGTTAATTCTATTTTCATAACTTACTTGAATCACTTTCATTTCTCACCCCTCCCCTCAATTTGAGGCTTTACTTGTATCTATTTTCACACTCTTGTCTTCTAAGTTAATATCTTGGTCTTCATTGCCACTGTAGTAGCTTTTTTATGGTGATAATCTTCTTTTTTTGGTCATTTGCTCATTTTCCCAGCCTATTTCTTAGCTTTGAACTTCATTTTAAAGTTGTGCTTTGCTTGTCTGGGTATGGGGAGGCATTCTGCCAAGCTTCAGGCTTTTCCATGCTACTATTTTCAGACCTTGTAGTGCTTTCATATGATGTTATCCTGGGATAGCTGTGGGCAGTGCTCTCCAAATCTATGTTTTGGTCTTTACTCAAGAATATCTCCTGCTCCCTTGCAGCTACAAGTACTTATGCTCTCCTTTCCCCTGAAACTATGGCCAAATCCCCTGCTCTCCTGTAGGCACAAACGCTAGTGCTTCTCTTTACTCTAGAACTTTGGCCAGGGTCTCTGCTTCCCTGTGACCAGTCTCAAGTGATCTCTATCCTAGAACTGTCGTTTATGGGCAAAAGAATTACTAATCAGTACCATCTGCACCCAGGACTAGCAAAGCATCCCTTGTAGCCTCTTTCTGAACAACTGGCCAACCCTGCTACTGTCTTGGCTGAGACAGTACTAATGTTGCTTCTGCTGCCCCAGCTGCCTCCGAGGCCCTCTGCTGGTGCTCCTTATATGCTTCGGGGATTCACCTACCCCAGTGATGCAGACCTCTTCTGTGAACTTCCAGAGTTGTGCTAAGCTAAAAAAAAAGGCTCCCTATGACCTTTTGTTGGATCTGCAATTACAAAATTATGTGAGGAATTATTTTTAAAGTTGCTTGAGGGATAATGTTGGCATAATTCAAGCTGAATACTGGCCTGTACTCTCCTATCTTGACCCTAACCAAGGTTTTTAAAGAAAAAAAGAAAAAAAAAAGAACAGTATACCAAAGGAAAAAAAAGAAAACAAACAACTACATCTCAGAGTACATGCAATATTTCATAATCCTAACCCCTAATTCTTTAATCTGTGGAGCACTGAATTTCATAAGTACTTCTACTGTGTCTATCTTGATCATTAATTTTTCTAGTTTCATTATCAATTTTTTAAAGTAAATTTGATTAATATTCTTATAGCCATTACAAGTATTATTTTGTTAGGTCTGATTCTTTAATTCTGTATCAGTTCATGTAAGTCTTTTTGTTTAAATTTTATTCCTTCATAATATCATCTCTTCCAGCACAGCAGTACAGCCTTACATTCATGCAACAACTTGTGTTCTGCCATTGATAAAGGGATATCTATTGTTTTTTCCTGTTTCTTGCTATGACAAAAGTGAAGCTATAAATATGTTATAATATATCTGTATAAAAAGGTGAAGATATTTTTGTCATACACCTCCTTTTTTCACATAATTCCAAAGATATTCTAGAATGGATCAATAAAAAACAAATAAAAAAATAAATACCAATAAGTCTTTTAGTTTCTCACATTGCCCTCATAATCCCTAGACATCTTTTCATAAATATCTATGTTGGATTTAAGTGGGGGGTGGGGCAGAGCCAGGATGGTGGAGTAACAGCACAGGCTGGGTATGTGTTGAAACCTCTGAACTCCTTGTATTTTCATTTGTGTCGTTATTCATCATTTGGATTAGTCTTTTTTATTAATCAATCTGTTGATTAATTAACTGATCAGTTAATTAATTTTTAGTTTTCCGTATTCAGTTCCAAAAAATTTTGTGTTCCAAATTTTCTCCCCAATTCTCTTCATCATCCACCCAAAGATAGCATGCATTCTGATAACATCTTGCCCAATTTGCCACTCCATTCTTTCATATGCCTCTCTTCTCTTACACCTTTGCCCTCTCTTTTATTGTATGATCAGATAGATTTCTATACCCCATTGCCAGTATGTCTTATTTTCCATTTGCATCTAAAAACAATTTTTTACATTCATTTTCAAAACTTTGAGTTCCAACTTCTCTCCCTTCCTCCCTCCCCACCCATGCCCCATTGAGAAGGCAAGGAATTTGATATAGGTTATACCTGTGTAGTCATGCAAAATACTTCCATGAGAGTCATGTTGTAAAAGACATACCATATTTCCCTCCAATCTATACCACCCCTATTTCTCATATTGTCTATTTTTACCCTGTCCCCCCTTAGAGGTGTTTACTTTTCATTAGCCCTTGCTCTCATTTGCTTCTATTATTATGCCCCTACTTCCTATTTTTCTCCTAGATTTTCATACCAAATTGAGTGTGCATGTTATTCCATCCTTAAGCCAAATATGATAAGCATAAAGTTCACTCTTTCCCTTTCACCTCCCCCATCTTCCCCTCCATCTTAAAAACTTTTTCTTGCCTCTTTCATATGAGAGAGAATTTACACCCATCTATTTCTCCCTTTCTACTTCTCCAAATACATTCCTCCCTCACTCCTTAATTTTACTTTAAGACATCCCTTCATATTCAACTCACCCTGTGCTCTCTGCTTCTCTGTCTCTCTTTCTCTATCTGTTTTTCTCGCTATCTCTCTCACTGTCTCTCTTTCTCTCCATATATATATATATATATATATATATATATATATATATATATATATATGTATGTATAAAATATATTAAGTCCCTTATGATTTCTCTTTCCCGTTTTACTTTTCATGCTCTCCTGATGCTTTTCAGAGTGAAACTTTCTATGCAACTCTGGTTTTTCATCAAGAATGCTTGAGTCCTCTATTTCATTGAATAACAATTTTTTCTCCTAAAGTACTATACTCACTTTTGCTGGATAGGAGATTCTTGGCTTTAATCTTAGCTTCTTTGAATTCTGAAATATCATATTTCAAACCCTCTAATCCCATAAGGTAGAATCTACTAGATCTTGTGTTTTCTTGAGTGTATTTCCATGATACTTGAATTGTTTCTTTCTGATTGCTTACAACATTTTCTCCTAGAAATTGGGTGCAATTTATAGAATTTGGGTACAATATTCCTAGGAGTTTTCCTTTTTGGAATCTCTTTCAGGAGGTGATTGGTGAATTCTTCTCATATCCATTTTACCCTCTGGAGAATATCAGAACAGTTTTCCTTGACAATTTCATGAAAGAAAATGTCTAGGCTTTTTTTTTTCTTGATCATGGCTTTCAGGTAGTGCAATAATTTTTAAATTGCCTCTCATGGACCTATTTTACAGGTCAGTTTTTTTTCCAATGGGATATTTCACTTTGTTTTCTATTTTTTTCAATATTTTACTTTAGTTTTATAATGTATTGATTTCTGATAAATTTATTAGCTTCCATCTGCTCCATTCTAATTTTAAAGGAATTAATTTCTTCAGTGAGCTTTTGGACCCCCTTTTCCATTACAGCAATTGTACTTTTAAAGGCATTCTCCTCATTGCCTTTTTGGAACTCTTTAATCATTTGAGTTAGTTTAGTTTTTAAGGTGTTATTTTTTTTGTCATTTTTGATCCCCCTTAGCAAGCAGTTAACTCAGTTTTCATGATGTTCTTACATCACTCTCATTTCTCTTCCTATTTTTGGTTCTACTTCTCTTACTTGACTTTCAAAATACTTTTTTGAGCTCTTCTATGATCTGAGAGCAATTCATATTTTCATGGTGGCTTTGACTGTAGGAGCTTTGACTTTGTTGAGTCCTTCTGGTTGTATGTTTGTATCTTCCTTGTCAGCAAAGTGAGATTCTATGAACTGATTCTTTTCCTTTTTTTGCTCATTTCCCCAGTTAATTAATTGACTTTTAAACTCTTTGTTAAGGAAGTTCTCTGTTTCCAGTGGGGGTTAAGGGTGTACTGTCAACCACTGGATCCTCCCATAATCTGTGGGCCTAGGTCTCCAGAAATAGTCCCTGCCCCTGACCAGGGATTTCCTAGACTTCTATGCCCCCTCCACTGCCTTGGGGCTGCGACTGGACCACATTACCCTCTTATACAGGTGTGACAGGTTTTTCTTTTCTATTGACCTTCCAATTTGCCCTTGTTGTTTTGGGGTTGTGAAGTCTGGAAACTGCTACAGGTGCCATTGATTCAGTCCCCCCAGGTCTGCTCAGGTCCTATCTGCTCCCAGCCCAGTGTGATTGATGCTTCCTATCAGCCTTCCAATTTGTCTTGGATTGGAGATATGCTTCACTCTGGATTCGAAGCTCCAGAATTTATTTAGTTATTTTTACAGGTATTTTTCTGGGTTTGTGGGTAAAGCCGTAGTATATCTCTGCTTTTACTCTACCATCTTGGCTCTACCTGGGTCAGTCTTCCATGTGATTCTTAATAGTTTATAATTATTCTTTTGTGAATTATTATTCATATCTTTTATTCATCCATCTTCTAAGAAATAATTCTATTTCCTAAATATTTATATTAGTCCCCTATATATTTCATATGCCAGACCTTTATTAGACATAATTTGTTCAAATATTTGTTCCAGTATAGTCTTCCTTTTCTCCTGAGCTTCATAGATTTTATTTAGGTAAATGGAAAACAGTGTTAGTGATGAGAAGGTCATACGATGCACAAGTCTTCAGAAGTAAATGACCATTGCTTTTACTGTTTCCATCTCCGTTCCTTCCTAGGATTCCCTGCCATGTCTAGTATCTTGAGCCTACTCTAGCATTAAAATCATGCAGAATTATGAGCTTGTCTTCTTTTGGCATATTGATGATAAGGGTCTCTAAGGACTTCATAAAATATTTCTTTGACCTCATCAGAGTTTGTCATGGTGAGAGAATAGGCATGGCCTTTTCCTTCAAGTGGCAATCACATTGTCATGAGCCTATCATTCACTCCTTTTGGCAAGCATATAGACTTGCTTTGAGTGCAAAATCTATGCAAACTTCATGGTGCTCCCCTTCACTGTGGCCACTCCAGAAAAATGTGTATCCAGCTCTGACTTCAGTAAGCTGGCCTTCATTTGCTAGCCTTGTTTCACTCAAAGCTACTATTTGGATGCGATACCTGTTGAGTTGTCTTGCAACAAGAGTAGTTCATCTTTGCTTTCTACTAGATTTTGTGTTTTCTGCAAATGCACGTTGTTCATATGCCAATGGTGAGTGGAATCATTTTTGCAGATGTTTTTGCACATTTAGCACATTTTTTGTGTGTGTTTCGATGACAGAGTGGGATTCCCTGCCTGCTGCGGTAATCAGGTCAGGGTTGGGAAAGCAGATTACTTTTAGGGCAGTTTTTCTAGTTCCTTCTTCATGCCAGGAGCTGAGAAATAAAACTTCATGGATGTACATTGGCATCTAATAGACTATGTGATTGTAAGGAGAAGAGACAGACAAGATGTAAGAGTGACAAAGGCAAGGTCATGTACAGTGCTGGAGTGATTATAGACTTATCCTTTCCAAGCTAAATATTTGTATTCATCAAAAGCTCCACCTGCCAAGGTGAAATGACTACCAGAAGAATTAATGTCAATGAATTAAAATTCTTTTCTGATCATGAACAGTTTGTTGCTAACTTGGAGGGAAAATTGAGCGAACACACAGTTGACAACAATGGAGAAGAAAAGGAGTGGCAGCTATCTGGGATTTGGTGTACAGCACTGCACTTGCTCGCCTGAGTCAGAACACTCGCACAAACCAAGACTGGTTTGATGAAAATGATGGGGAAAGCCAGAAGCTGATAAATGAAAAATGAGAACTCCACAGGATTTGCCAGCAAGATAGTTCATCCATCTCTAAGAAGGTAGCATTTAATTCCATCAAAAGCAAAGCACAAACAAAACTTAGAGAGACGCAGGATTCCTGGCTCAGTAAGAAGGTAGATGAAATTAAGTTTTATGCTGATAGTAACAATCCAAAGTGCTGTTATGATTCTCTAAAAGCTATTTATGGACGAAAAATCTATGGTGCCTCACAACTACTCAGTGCTGTTGGAGCCACATTGATTACTGATAAGGACATGATCCTAGAGAGATGGGCTGAATGTTTCCATAGTGTTCTCAATAGACCATCATCAATCAATGCTCAGACAATTGACTGTTTACCTCAGGTTGAAGTCAATCCCTCCTTAGGTGAACTTCCAACTGAAGAAGGGATTTGGAGTGCCATTAGACTCCTTTCATGTAGCAAAGCACCTGGATATAATTCTAATGCAGAGGAGATTTACAAGGTAGGGGGCCATTGCTCATACAAAAGTTGACTGAAATTTTCTGGGTTAAATGGCAAGAGGAGGTTATCCCCCAGGAGTTCAAGGGTACCTCTATTGTACCACAATCACAGAAGTATCTCTTAGTCATTACTGGCAAAATTCTTGCTACAGTCTTCTTTAATAGGCTAATCCTTCACCTGGAAGATATTCATCTATGTGAGAGTCAGTATTGCTTTAGAAAGTGCTGAGGAACAGTCTATATGATGTTTGCTGCTGACAACTCCAGGAGAAACGCCAAGAGCAGAACAGAGGTCTGTATACAACGTTTGTAGATCTGACCAAGGACTTTGACACTGTTAGTCATGAGGGCTCATGGAAAATTATGTCAAAATTTGGTTGCCTGGAGATATTCATCAATATTGTATGTCAATTTTATGATGACACATTTGTCCAGGTTCTGGATAATGAACAATGCTCTCATGTCTTCCCAGTCACCAATGGAGTGTACTAGATCCCATGCTTTTTAGCATGTTGTTTTCAGCCATATTTTCAAATACTTTCAATGAGGATGGACACATCATCAAGATCAATTACTATAAGTTCTTCAATTTGAAAAGGCTACAAGCCAAGACCAAAGTAGAGGGATGTTGGTACATAATTTTTTGTTTGCAAATGATTGTGCTCTCAATGCATGCTCTGAAGCTGAGATGCAACAAAATATGGATCAATTCTCTGCTTCCTGGGCTAATTTAGGCCTAATAATTAACACCAAAAATACCCCACAGAGACTCCTTCAGCCACTACCACACCATCCATATGTGGAACCATTGGTTACAATAAATAGAGAAGTTTTGAATGCTGTGGATAAATTCACTTACCTTAGTAGTGCACTTTCCAGGAATGTACACATTGATAATGAGGTTGATGCATGCACTGCCAGAGCTAACTCAGTGTTTGAGAGGCTCTGAAGAAAGGCTTGAGAGAAAAGAGGTATTAGACTGACTATCAAACTGAAGGTCTACAGAGTCATTGTCTTGACCTCATTGTTATATGCTTGTGAAACATGAACAGTCTACCAGTACCATGCCAGGAAACTGAATTGCTTCCTTTTGAACTGTTTTAGGAAGATTCTGAGGATCACCTGGCAGGATAAGGTAGCAGACAGTGAAGTCCTTGCTTGAGCTGAACTACCAAGTATTCAAACTATGCTTCAAAGAGCATAATTTGGATGGGCTGGCCACACTGTGGGAAGGCAAAGTGTATGCTTGCTGAAAAGACTATTTTATGGAGAACTTGCATGGAGAAAGTGATCACATGGTGATCAGAAGAAGTGATACAAGGACCCTCTCAAGATCTCTCTCAAGAACTTTGGATTTGATTGTGAGACATAGGAGAGACAAGAACAGGACCCCTCATCATGGTATGCCCACATCAGAAAAGGTCCTGTGTTGTATGGGCAAAGCAGAAATGATATAGCACAAAGGAAACATAGGATGTTCAGATTTGGAGTATTCCCCCCAAATGTTCACATGGACTATCTGTGCCCAATCTGTGCCAGAGCATTCTGAGCTCATATTGGCCGGATCAGTCACAGTCATAGACATTGAATCTTCACTTTTTCATGGTGATACTTTTTTGGTCCTCTTCAGGAAGAAAAAACAACAACCAACCAACCAGATTTTATTTGCACAATAATTTTTCAGTATCAGGTAACCAACTAAAATTTTCTATTTCACTTTCTGTTATATCTTTTTTCCATTGTTTATTTAATAATTTTACTATTAACTGTAATTGTAAAGGACACTACCACCATTTCCTCATTAAAAAATACTCCTTATATTTGCATAATTTATAGGTTTGTAACACATCTCAGTATTTAATATAAAATGCTTGTCTAATTTTCTTTTGGGGGAAATTAAACTGATAGCCAGTTTTCCCAACAGTTCTTGTCAAAAACGGAGTTCCTCCTCAAGAAACTGATATTCTCAGCTTTGGTGAAACACTGACTTATTCAGTCATACTGTTTCCACTTCTTGATTGGTAATCTTGCCCCACTGATCTACTGTACTATTTTTAAATAGTTCTAAATATTTTGATGACTTCTGCTTTATAATATTATTAGAAACTGAAAGTGTTCTTTTCCTTTTCACTTCTGTTTGTTCTGTTATAATGTGCCTTGATATGCTATACTTTTTTTCCTCTAAATCAATTTTGTTATGATTTTTTCCTAGCTTGATAAAGTTCCCCCTTTGTAGATTGATTGGTTTAGCATTAAATCTGGAAATTAATTAGATGATATCATCATTTTTATTTTACTGGATCATCAATTTAAAAATTCTCTTAACATTATTTTTTTCTGCAGAGAGGATTCATCTGCTAAATTATAAGCAGGCCACTCCTTCTGGAGTTGGGCAGTTATTTTCATTTGGACCGTACAATGTTTCATTTCATTGCCATAAGCTATAATTTAAAATTAAATTCTTAGAAAACTCTTTTATCATTCTAAGCTATCATGAGTGTTTAATGGTGCTCAAAATGTTCTTATAAACTTCATGAGGGTGAATGAGATGAGTGAAAAAGTTAAATCATGATAAAGTTAGGCAAATTATAAAAGGAAATGGTGGAGCAAAGTCAACATTTGCATGTTATTGGCACCCTCTCCCCAAACGGAAGAGAGAATTATTTGGCCAGAAATGGGACAGCTGCACAGATAAACAGTGGTCTGCCAGGCCTTTAAGCTCTCTGTCATGACAGGCCATAGTTCTAAAATAATAAGATGGCAAGAAGGTATTGAGTATAATTTGATACCAGTTAGATGCACAGTGGAAAGAGTGCTTGTTAGAGGCAAGACACCAAGGTTTTAATCCTAGCTGCTCTTTCTAGTATTATGTTTGTAACCTTAGGTCTTTTAAAATAAATATTTATTTTGATTTAATAAATATAAAGCTGAGTTTTATTTTTAAAAACATTGCAGAACCAAGTGGTCTTAAAATGTATGTAGTCAAGATTTATGGCTGCAGCAGACACATGCATTTGATATAGAAATACAAATCTTTGACTTTAATTTACTTCAGAATATCTTGTTTATAACATTGAGAATGTCCAACCAAAATGTCCCTGTTCTTAACTTTTTCTGAGGCACCTGGTATTTCCAGATCTTTTTCATATCAGTTAATACTAGAAACTGTTGTCTGTATATGGTGTGCCAAGAAATAAGTACAGAAAAATCTTGTCTGAATAAATTAATTAGATTATTTTTCCTCCAAAGAAGATTCAACTCTTAGTTTCTGATGCAATACTCTCTTGCTTTATAATGACTCACAATCACATTATCTTTCTATATTCTTATACAAAGCAGTGATACCTCATGGATGGATCAAAATGGGAGGTAGACATATATAATTAAATAATTTAAACCTCTCATGATCAGATTGAAAATTTATAGAAATTGTAGCACCACTTAGACCAAGGAAGATGCATAAGGGAACTGTTTTCACCATTTTATTTCACTGATATTTTGAGACAATTATTTTCTAATACCCAGATATTTTTTGGGAAAAATAATCCCTAACCCTACAGACTTGAGCAACTATAACAGACACTGCAAGAAGAAATCAGTCTGAAGCCTGAAATTGTATAGAAAATTCTTGATATTATTTATAATGTATACTGGATACTTTTATTAGCAGGAGGGATAACAAAATATGGTAGAAACAATGAAATCTTGACTGTAGCTAGGTATGTGATCTTACATAGTGTTAGTTTCTGTATATTTAAAAGAAGAAGGTTGCAGTCCATGCTCTTTAAAACCACTTATAATTCTGATTCTATTTTGATAGTATTTAAGATCATGAATGAATCACAAAGTATTGAAGCATCAGCAAATATGGATTTTTAACGTAAACATGTCAAAATTTTTATTGATGAAAAAGAAAAAAAATCAATGAAATATTTAAACATATAAAAAAGAGAGCAGAAGGAATTTAAAAAGAGGATATAAGCAAGCTATATGATGGTGTTAATATTGTTTTAAATTTAATTCATACATTTAAACAAATAAACAAATTTTGCGTATTAGAAATTCATGGTTTCATATGCAATCCTCTTTTTTTATTCCTTGGGTAATGAAGATTAATTTTGGCAATATTTCATAATTAAAAGAAAATTTCAATATACCATTATATATTTTACTTTTTACTAGTAACTAAGTGGATGCTAAAGGACAAATAAATACAATAGAGATTTTAAAAATAATATTAATAAATGATTTTACTGTGACTACTCTAAATAACTGATAAACTGTCAATATTTTAAAAAAATGAATAATGTCCTGGGCTATATACTAGCTAACAATTGGTATCTTCCTTACTTCATGGGATAAAGGGATTAAGCTTTCACTTCTTAATATTTCAAAATTATTGAATGACTTAAAATGTTTAATTACTATATATTGGAGGAAAATCAAAATTTATGGGAGTGTTGAAGAAAAACATAAGGAAGGATAGGACTATTCTCATTTTGGAGTTTATATTCCACATAAATTTTAAGAAATTTTGAGGACTACGTTGGTCTTCACAATAGAATAAAAGAGTCACCCTCACCTAAGTGGATTTTACTGTGAAATATAAGCCTACTTGTAAAAAGCTTGTAAACTCTTATAAGCTCCTCATTAACTCCAGAAAATCTTGTCTCCATTTTGTAGGTTTTAAAGTCATTTTCAACAGATCCAATTTCCTGATCAATATCCTTCCATTTGTTATTATACTCATGTGCCCTTTTAAAGTCATAGATAATTTTTCTTCCACCTTCTGACCCTTGTTTTCAATATGTTGCCTGGAATAGATAAAGTAAGAAGAAATGAGCTCACCCTTTGTTTGTCTTTGTAATTTCACAGAGTTATATTTCATTTAAATAGCTTTGGCATCATTTCTTGGGGAATCCATTAGTCATTCTGGGCAAAGGAAAATAAGACAGAAATCCCCTAAAGTCAAATTGATGGGAGTTGTTGCAAACAAAAATTTACCAGTTGTCTTTAAACAATTAGGGTTTTATAGGGCATTTCCTAGAAGAGGTGCCCTGAAAAATGCCAGTATTCTACTTTGAAGTTGTGACTTTTGAATACATAGTGTATTTTTATAGGAAGAGGAGTAAAAGGAAGAAAAATACTTCATCTAACTGGAAGGACTATTCAAGTTCTTTAATAAGGAACAGCAAAAAAATGAAATACATGGAAACTATTTTTGCTGTGTCCCTTAACTTTCCATTGAGTATTTCAGAATCATTAACAAATACATATATGGAGTAGTTTGCATTGAGCTTTGAAGGTCAAAATTTCAAATGAACATGTAAAAACAGCCCTACAATGAACTGCCTTGAATTACATTTGTAGTAGCAAAATAGCTTCACAGTTACTGCTCATTAATATGCAAAGTAAACTTATTTATCTACTTCTTAGTTTCTTTTATTCTAAATATTTGCTCATCCAAATTGTTCCCATGAGTTGGGATATTTTTAAAAATTGAATATCCAATACACTAAAAAAAAAATAACACTATCTCTTCTCCCAGTTATATGTCAATCTAATATTCTGTTGTCCCAGGTCATTCAAACTGACTTAGGGATTAGAAGTTTTCATTGCCCAATCAGATGATCCAGTAGTATTAAGAGAGAACTAGGTCATTAATTGGGTGCATAATAACACATACATGGGGATAAGACATCTGCAGGCATGAGGAAGAGAGAAAGGGAAAGGGAAAAGAATACATCTCAACCATAGTCACTAGAAAGACAAGGACATGACTTGTTTATACTTCCCTGGGCAACAAGTTACATTTGGGACAATGGACATTGGACATCAGATCATGACAGACTTAGAAGAGGATTGATAATTCTGTGATGGGTACCTTCTAGACCTGAGGGTCTAACACCACTGACTTTTTGAATGGGAAGAGAATTCAGTAGCCATCTACCTTATTCCATTTTCAAAAAAATAGAATCCTGCACTCTCAAAAATCCAATATATGATCATGAAGTCTCAGTTTCTTCTTGAAGACCTCCGTTGATCCACCAATGTCAAAAGAGTGTGATAAGAATCAAATGTGATAGATAAATGTTAGCAGGTATCATCATCATAATCATTATCTTCTCATTGCCTTTTATCAATATTTTTATCAATAATTTTAAAATATCACTGTGAAAAAGATACTTTCTGGAAAAGCTTGGGATCCCAAGTTTTTTTTTTTTTTGTAGATTCTTAAAAGTAATCCAGCCTGCTCTCCTCCTCCTGTTCAGCTCTAAGCTGAACTTTTTGTTCATTTGCACTCTTTTCTCAAGATTCAAAGCATTGTACAAACTATTTAAGACAGATGATCATTCTGACACCTTTCATTTTTGTGAGAGCAACAGTCAATGTTTCAAGAATCACTTAAACTTACAATAGAACAGTATCAATTGTATTAAAGTGAAAGGATAGTCTGATTGAAAATGAAAAAAAAAAACCCTAAGAACCGATAAAGTATTACTTGAAAACATCCTAATACATCTTCAGGAAAAAAAGCAATGATCTTTTGACAGAATTAGGGGATAGAGAAGTTGTTAGTGATTCTTTTTCAAAGCAGTTTCAGGTTTTTAAAGTTGGAATAACAAGGAGAAGACCATTTTAAAAACAGCATCTGAACATTGCTATGTACAAAACACATTTATTAAAGGAAAAATCAAGCAAAACTAGAATGTTCAAAATTTGGTGGGGGAAAGTAATTTTATATAAATTAAAAGAATTGTAAAATATAATTTATATGTTAAGGCTGTACCCCAAATCACTGTCAAGATAAATTCAAGTAAACCTGTAAAATCTGGGAATCTGCATCAGATTGTGCAACATGAAACATATTTTGGTATATGCTTCACCTCCAGTGGGCCTAGAAGTATTGTACCCAGTAAGGGAATGTTGAAATCTGATAAATGTATGGTGTACTTAGAAGCTGAATTGCTAAAGAATTATAGAAATATCCAAATGGAGCAATGCATATTATAAGCTTGTACCATAAAATCATGAAATGTTAGGAAATTTTTACATTAATGGAGATAAACATGGTTTAATAGTATGGAAACTTGTCTGATGTAAACCCCCAAAGAAAACGTTTGTGGCACAATCAAGACTAGAGTTAGAAAAAAAGATGGGCTGTTCCTAAAAGGAAGATTTTTCTATGCAATAGGATATATAGTTTCATGTGATGAATTAATGAACATATACCAACCTCTTGCAAACGGAATGTTAAATCACATAAAACAAGTGATTATATGAGCGAATTCAATTACATCACATATAAGTTTTTATAGATATTAAAATGATGTTAGTTTTTTTGTATGTCAGTAAGTTTGAATATTTTACTTTTCTCCATATAATTGACACACCACTATTTAGCTAAATGCATGTCAAAATCTGGTTGAAGATATTTTTCTTACAACAATTTAACTACAAAAATATGATTCTTGTCCTTGGCTCACTCATGTAAAGCTACAGTATGTCCGACTACATTTAGACCAGATCTGCCATATTCTTATATTAACACTTTGTAATCTACTATTGTTTTCATCTTTTTTTTTGGTTTATTAAATAAATTTATTTATTTAACATTTTACATTCATTTTCACAACATTTTGGATTCCAAATTATCTCACCATTTGTCCCCTCCCCCCTGCCCAATACACTAAGCATTCTAATTACCCATATCACCAATCTGCCCTCCCTTCTTTCATCCCTCCCTTACCCCATCTTCTCTTTTGTCCTGTAGGACCAGATAACTTTCTATTCCCCATTACCTGTATTTCTTATTTCCTAGTAGCAGGAACAGTACTCAACGGGTGTTCCTTAAACTTTGAGTTCCAACTTCTCCTCATTCCTCCCTCCCCACACATTCCCTTGTGAAGGCATGCAATTCAATATAGGTCATGTCTGTGTAGTTTTGCAAATGACTTCCATAATAGTAATGTTGTGTAAGACTGACTATGTTTCCCTCCATCCTATCCTGCCCCCCATTTTTTCTATTCTCTCTTTAGATCCTGTCCCTCCGCAAGTGTTGACTTTAAATTGCTCCCTCCTCCCATTGCCCTCCCTTTTTGTTCATTTGCACTCTTTTCTCAAGATTCAAAGCATTGTACAAACTATTTAAGACAGATAATCATTCTGACACCTTTCATTTTTGTGAGAGCAACAGTCAATGTTTCAAGAATCACTTAAACTTACAATAGAACAGTATCAATTCTATTAAAGTGAAAGGATAGTCTGATTGAAAATGAAAAAAAAACCATCATCCCTCCCACCCTGCTTATCCCCATCTCCCCCACTTTCCTGTATTGTAAGATAGGTTTTCATACCAAAATGAATGTGCAT
>CM053770.1:372193443-372214044 GCA_028658325.1 Potorous gilbertii | reverse complement strand
TCCTACTCAATTCATTCTGGGCTCTCTGTCTCTGTATGTGTATGCATGTGTGTGTGTGTGTGTGTGTGTGATACTACCAACCAACCAGATAATGAAAAGTTTCAAGAGTTACAGATATTGTCTTTCCATGTAGGAATGTAAATAGTTCAACTTTAGTAAGTCCCTTATCACATCTCATTGCTGTTTACCTTATCATACTTCTCTTCATTCTTGTGTTTGAAGATCAAATTTTCTTTTCGGCTCTGGTCTTTTGAACAAGAATGCTTGAAAGTCCTCTATTTCATTGAAAAACCAGGTTTTTTTCCCTGAAGTATTATACTCAGTTTTGCTGGGTAGGTGATTCTTGGTTTTAGCCCTAGTTTCTTTGACTTCTGGAATATCTTATTTCACATGCTTCGATTCCTTAATGTAGAAGCTGCTAGATCTTGTGTTATCCTGATTGTATTTCCACAATACTGGAATTGTTTCTTTCCAACTGCTTCCAATATTTTCTCCTTGACCTGGGAACTCTGGAATTTGGCCACAATGTTCCTAGGAGTTTCTCTTTTTGGATCTCTTTCAGCCAGTGATCAGTGGATTCCTTGAATACTTATTTTGCCCTCTGGTTCTGGAATATCAGGGCAGTTTTCCTTGATAATTTCATGAAGGATGATGTCTAGACTCTTTTTTTGATCATGGCTTTCAGGTAGTCCCATAATTTTTAAATTGTCTCTCCTGGATCTATTTTCCAGGTCAGTTGTTTTTCCAATGAGATATTTCACATTCTCTTCCATTTTGTCATTCTTTTGGTTTTGTTTTATGATTTCTTGGTTTCTCACAAAGTCATTAGCCTTGATCTGTTCCATTCTAATTTTGAGAGGACTCTTCAGGGAGCTTTTGCACCTCTTTATCCATTTGGCTAATTTTGCTTTTGAAAGCATTCTTCACCTCATTGACTTTGAGAACCTCTTTTGCCAATTATGTTAGCCTATTTTTCAAGGTGTTATTTTCTTCAGCATTTTTTTTGGGTCTCCTTTATCAAGGTATTGACCCATTTTTCATACCTTTCTTGCATCTCTCTCATTTCTCTTCCCAGATTTTCCTCCACCTGTCTAACTTAATTTTCAAAATCCTTTTTGAGCTCTTCCATGGCCTGAGCCCATTGGATATCTCTTTCAGATGTTTGGGATACAGAGGCCTTGACTCCTATGTCTTTCCCTGATGGTAAGCATTGATCTTCCTCATCAGAAAAGAAGGTAGAAAACATCTGCTCACCAAGATAGTAACCTTCTATGGTCTTACTTTTTTTTCCCTTTTCTGGGCATTTTTCCAGCCTGTTACTTGACTTCTGAGATTCCTCTCCACACCAGCCCAGATCCACCCAGCTAGTGCTTGGGGTCTGAGATTCAAATGCTGCTCCCCAGCCTCAGGGCTTTCAGTGGTAGGCCTGGCTGATATTCAGGGTAAGATTAAATCAGGTTCTCAGGTGGGGGCAGGGCTGGCTCCCAGGCTCAGTTCCCTCAGAGGTTTTATGCAGACAACTTCGGTAATGGAGCTCCTGCCTGCTCTGGGTGTCTCTGGCCACCACTGCCTCTGCAGCTGCCTCCCGAGGCGGCCTGAGTTATGGAGACACCCCACTCCCCTCTCGGCCAGCCCAGAAGCCTCTCTCACTGACCTGTGTGTCTGTGGGTGGAGGGACCTTCGTGGCTGCCAGAGATTCCATCCCTGATACCTGTTCAGATCTTCTCCTCCCGAGGCTGCGTGGCCAAGGTAGGGCTGGGTTCTGCTCTGGTTCTTTGTGCGACCGACCTTTGGTGAGGGTTTTTCAGGTCTTTCTGGAACAGAAATTTCCTTCACTCTGTTGTTCTGTGGCTTCCACTGCTCCAGAATTTGTTAGGAGTTCTTCTTTACAGATATTTTATAGGCTGTGGTTTCAGAGCTAGCATAAGTGTACCTTTCTACTCTGCCATCTTGACTCCTCCCCTGTTTTCATCTTTTGTACATATATTTTAAAATTATAAGTTATTTAGTGGATTCCCTGTGTGTCCTCATGAGTTTCTTCAAGCATATTCAATCTTTTCTTTTCATCATATTTGTTCCTCTTTCCATCTTGGTAATTTCATTTTTGTTTCCAATTGTTATTAGACTGACTTCACCTAAAGAATTTTAGCATGTAGCATCATGCCTCACTTTCTTCTAAACTCATTGAAATCAGATCATGTCAAATAGGGGTTATATCAGACTATATTCATCTGAGATTATGCCTTCCTTTTAGTTCAGTGTAGGGTTACCATGATCTTGGACCACACCCTATGATATCTTTTTCTTCTAGCCAAGGGAAAAATGGTTCATACAAGATGGTCAATGTCTCTAGACGTCACATAAGATTGGTTTCTCATTTCTGTTGTGACAAGCAAGGAGATGCATGGATTGACTAGGAAAAAGTTCCCAGTGAGAAAGGAATCATATATGAAATGCTACTCAGTAAGTGGGAAGGGAATGTCTAGAGCAAATTTGGCTTGTTCCAAACAAACAAACAAAGCAAAAACCAGAGCCAGAGAAATAGTTTTGTTTTGTTTTGTTTTTCCTCTATTATGTAATTAGTGATAACTAGAGCTTTGACCAATGAAGCATTTCTAGCACATTTGTAAAAAGTAAATTTGCTAATTTATATTGACATCATTAGAGAGTCAGTGAGATTGAAGATGAGTTTAGGAAAGATTTATCAGCAGAGAGAATGACCTATGGCATGATCATATCACTGAAGGGAATGTTATGACTAATATGTTCATTTGTTTTGTTTTGCTACTACAAACCTAGTCTGATACTCTTTTCACCCTCTTAAAATATGTGTGGCTTCATTATATTATGTATTTATTTTATGAAGCAGGGCTTCAAATCATCCTGGTATCTGGGATTGGAAAGGAGGAAGAGAGAAGTGATGAATAAAAGTAGAAATTAAAAAAGTATGCATAAACCATTAATATATAGAAGAAAATCAAAAGATGTTCAAAAAATTTTCACAGAGTATTTTTTTCTCCTTAGCAAAAATTTGCACATAATTAAAATTAGAGTTTTGTAGTTAATTATCCAATTTTCTCTTTATTTGCCCCTAAAAATGTTTGATTTTGCTGGAAATCATTAAATTTACAATAAAATACTTTTTAAAAAATTATTGTCTGAAAACAAACTGGTAGTGAGCCTAATCATGTGTTATTATTTTTAACAGTACTTGTAGTTCCATTGGTAAAAAAAAAAGATCTAGTGTGATTAGGAGATGGTGACAAAAACTTGCCTTTTATCAAGTTATCTTCAGATAGTGAAAGAAGAACTTTGCATTAGAGGTCACAAATTCTTGGCTCCATTTCATTCTACATCCTATTGAACAGCTGGGAGAGACCCTTGGTATCATCTAATTCAGTCCTCCAATGAGAAAACCTAGGAGCAAAAATGTTGAGAGACTGGACAAAGGATATAAATAACAAGAAAGAGAACCAAGTTTTGAGTTCATATCATTTAAATTCCTAATCCATTACCCTTTCTCCTATACTGGATGATTCCCAATTTATCTTTCTCATATTTAGTTCATATATACTTATATGTGTGTATTTTTATAAATATATGCCTATATACATACATACACTCACAAGGATGACCTTTTAAAGAGTCCTATTGACTGAATGGATATTACCTCACTTTAAGTGAGTACCTGAAAAGACCTTAGCCTAAAAGGCCAAGGTTTCCCATTGCATCCTGGGCCATCTCCAGTCTTCCTGATGAATATCTTTTCACTGGATCCAGATGGCTCATTCAAAACAAAGCCTACATTTTCTATTATTGTTTGGTTGTTTCAATCATGTCCAATGCTTTGTCATCCCATTTCTTGGCAAAGATACTGGAGTTGTTTGTCATTTCCTTCTCCAGCTCATTTTACAAATGGAGAAACTGAGGCAAACAGGGTTAAATGACTTGCCAAGGGTCACACACCAATAAATATCTGAGGTCAAATTTGAACTCTGATCTTCCTGACTCTATGTCTGATTACTCTATTCAGTCATTGAGCTGTCCTCTACATTTTCTAGGACTTTTCATTTTTTGCTAAAGTTGGCTCTGGGCCTCTATGAACTCATTTTATAGCCATTAGAAACTCTTTGGGGATTGCCACCTTCTTTTCAAAATATATTAGCTGAATACTCAATTATCAGCTGCAGAATGCTTAAACAATGTCCTTTGTCAGACCAGCTGTTAGAACATCCAGTTGCTGGGCTCATTTTATCCCAAATTTACAGAGTACATGCCAATAGCATCACAACTCAACACCCTTCAACTGATCCTGATGCTGCCCTTTCAGCAGCCAGCTGTTATAGCTATAGTTAAATGCTTTCCAAAGCAAAGGTCACAGTAAACAATATCTTGCAGTTTGGGGAAGGGCTTTTATCTTGCCCAGTCTTCATCATCGATGTTGCATTGCTCTGAGCTATTGCCAACCTCCTATGGATCTCTTGAAAAGCTTTATCAGATTATTTTGTATTCATCATAGATCACAAATAATTGAAGAATCCGCCTTCTCTGGAACTTGACTGTCAAATGTGATATTGATTGTAGTACATGAGTAAACCTTGCTTAGTATTGTGAATTTTTTTAGCTATTTTGAGAGATTTTATACACATATAGTAACATATTTACATATGTAACATTGTATCCATATATAACATATAGGTTTATATGAAGCATAATTTATTTAGGTGTTTTCCTTAGCAACAACAAAAAGGAAAAATTAGTTCCTGTTTCCTGTTTCACTTCCTTCAAGGACTAATAAAATATTAACCCTATCCAAGTGGGGATTCAAAATTTTCCAAGGGATATTGTTGTTGATCAGTCAGTTTAGTGATGTCTGATACTTTGTGACTCCATTTGGGGTGTTTTTGGCAAATATATTGTAGTGATTTAACATTTCTTTCTCTAGCTCATTTTGTAGATGAGGAAATTGAAACAAACAGTGCTAAGTGACTTGCTCAGGCTGATAAATGTCTAATAAGTGCCTAAGAGCAGATTTGAACTCACAAAGATGAATCTTCTTGATTCCAGGCCTGGAACACTATTCAGTGCAGTAAATAAATGGTACTATGCCAGTAGTTTGCATCTAGATTCTTATTTTTAAGGACATGTCATCCTTTCAGGCCAAGTGTAATAGGGGTATGACCACGTTTAAGTCTCTTCTCATCTCTGGGTACAAGTTAACTCAGCTCAAAAAGTAAGGCTTTGAAATAGATGGCCAGTAAGGTCCCTTCCAGCCCATAACCTTCTGTGTGTTTGAGTATGTTCAAGTGCTCAGAGCCTTGACCTAGTGCAGTATTGTCCCTTTGCATTGATACAATCATTCACTACTAAACTGGGACTTGGAGGGGGCTGGGAGAGGAATAAAACACAGTACAATGATTTGATGTTAAGCAACATCTGTGCAGGCGGCAGGATAGCAGGGTCACCTTGCAAGCAGAAGTTAAATTATAAAAGAACCAAAAAAAGAGGAAATGAAATAAATCTTGAATGAAGAAAAGGTGAGAGATACACAATCTATCCTACATACTTCCATAATCTTTATATAAATTGCTCTCCACATTTTCCATCACCATCCCTTAAGGTAATGGGAAAGAGACTAATATATTCCTTTCTATGGTCAGAATGCAGCAGAATGCTACACTTCTTAATATAGTGTGACTATATGCAATTGTCCTCGCTGTTCCAGGAATACAATTGATGCTGATCACTAGCAATCGTTCACAAAGTCCAGTCGTCTTTGTAATTTGACCATTCAAAAATTCCTTTAGGTTGAATTTATAGATTGCTGATGCTGAGAAATCTGTCTCTTTACCTCAATTCTAACTGTAGCATTAATGGACAGAGACAAGATCATTGGAACCAGAGAATCTTCCAATTTTAGACCAGAGATAGCATCCAGTCGAACCTTTTCCTTTCCACAGATGAGAAAAACTAAAATCAGAAAAGATAAATGAATTGTCCGGCATTTCACAGATAGAACTAGACCTCAGAATTCTTCATCCCTAAGACCAGTGTTCTTTCCATTTTTTGGACCTCATATTCAAAGGTAACATCTCATTATTTCATTGATGAAATTTCAGCCATTGGCAACTGAATGTCCAAATATAGCATATAATCTCCATTTTTGTAAAGAAAACAATACAGAGAACTGTAGGGGTAAAGGCTATGTGACCACTTATCAGGTATGCTGTAGAAAAGGTTTTAGTTTATGCATAAATTTCATTATATGATCTCAAAGTCATCCACAATTTCTGAAATTCAGTGATTCTCTGACTTTTATTCACATTTTATTAGGTCCACTGATAAATTCTGAAGTCACACAACAATCATCTTATCATACTTTGGCAGAACTACAGTAAATTTGTGAGTCCTAGTATAACGTTTTCTTTCTCATTATTTGTCAAAGTGTATTAGTGAGAAAGCACCTACTACATACAAGATACCAAATGTTGGGCTGTACAATATAAGGAAAAAAGATAAGAAAGAAATAAAGAGAACAAAACATACAAGGAAGCATTGGAAACTCTGTATGCATTGATGCAGGGAAGTAAGCAGAATCACAAAATCTATAAAAAATGAATAAAACATAAATGGAAAGAACAACAAACAGCAACAAACACTGTGTAATTACAATGTTCAAACTTGAGAGATACGAAATTTTATTACTTCCTTTCCTTTGTAGAGGCAGACATAATATTTTATGTGCTACAAGAGTTAATAAAAAAGTGGCTATCTGGGTTGATGAGATATTTTTCCATCCTTTTTCTTCTTTATTATAAGGGATAAAACTTGGAGGGACAAGTGGGAAAAGATACATTGGAAAACAAAGAATGCAAAAATGGAAGCTTTCTATTTATTTTTGTTTTCACTAGTGAGAACATTTACAAAAATTCCTATATGAAAGTCAATTAATAATTGTTTTTGTTAGGTTGGATGAGATAGGAGAAAGTGTCTAGTTTTAGAATGTAGGTATGTAAACTGTTGATCTGTGAGGTAGACCTCTCTCTAGACGAAAAGCCCTGAACTCCATAAACTCTTTAAACAATTTAGTTTTCCTTTAATATATTGAAGTTGATTGTATACCTGTGAAATCATGAAAACATTCATGGTGCTATCAAGTCATTCTCCTTTACTGATGAGTATCATTTTCAACATTTCTAACTATCTTTATGTTTCCTTACAGAAAAATTATTTTATAATAAAGATGATAATCTCAACTTATAAGGCCACATTTATAACGAACCATACCAGAAACTTAATGAAACAACTTTGTGTGAGGTAGGTTATACTAAGACATACTTCAATTTAAAATCAAATCACTCTATATCATCTTTCCATCAGATAATGAATAAATATGTTATCATTTTGTAATACCCTTTTTACATGAAGCCTTCCAAATATAAATAAATTTCAGAATTATGTGAATACAAAAGGGTATATGCACTTTATTTGGGAACATTCTTGAAATGAAGGAAAAAAAGGCACAGTTACCATCATTATCCCTACCTCAAAAGCAATGATATAAAGATGTGACCCATGTAACTAAGATAATTTGGCCAAGATTGCCTTAAAGCTTTTAGGTTAAAGAAAAGTTTAGCTGTCATCATAGTTCTTCGGTTTAGGAACTACTGCTTAGTTTGCTAAGGCTATTGTTGCCTGGTTACAGCTTTTCTTTTTATAAGACATGGTAGAAAACTTGGCACTAGATATCCATTTCCCAGGGAACATCTTTGTTTGCTACTTCCCTAAGAAACTATTTAGAGCAGATTTACAAGCTCCCCTTTCACATCATGCTTTCAGTCCAAGTCTTGGAACAAAACTTGGATCTTAGATCATACAACTTTTGGACTACACTTAGAAAGGACCACAAAGGCTCTCTAGACAGACCAGTTAATTTTATAGATTAGAAAGCTGAGATTCAAAGACCAGAGTGTCTTGCTCACAGTCACACACCTGTTGAGCATCAGAGACAAGCTTTGAACTGAGATTTTTTTCTTCTGTTCAGTGAAATGATAAAATACCAAGTAGACTGAGTTAGATAACTCTGAGTTCTAATCTTGCCTCAGAATGTGTGTCATAAATTACATTTTTATGTGGATGTCATTCTCTCTCATCGTCAATTTCCTTATCTGAAAAAAAGGGGTAATAATGTTACCTATTCCATAGAGTCAGTATGAGAGTCACATGAAATAAGACTTTTTAAAGTATTTTGGAAATCTTGTAGTGATAAATTAATTGTGGTTATTATCAGGCTTGTATTGAGGACATCTCAGAAAGATAGATAATACAATTTTATTGATACAGAAGTTCCTGGATAGTCAAACTCAAATAGAAGTTGTTAAATGTCACTGTTACAAGATGCCTCCAGGGTAGGACTCTAGAGGCCTGTATGATGACTTCAATTAAGACATAGATTGTATGTTCACCAAACCTGCCAATGAAACAATATGGGGAGGAATAGCCTAACACCCTAGATGGTAGAATAAGGATGCAAAAGAACTTTTGACAAACAACACCTTTGGGCTGAGTCTACTAAGGTGAAATATATTGTTTAGATATTCGCAATGTACTCTATTTCCCAATACTACGTGGTGATTTTTTTTTCTCACTTAATTGTCTTAAAGAACTGAATGGCAGAATATCTGGAGTTTGTCTTTTTTAGCTATCTTTCCTTAATAGGAGGATTTCTTTTTTACTCTTTCTGATAGGCCAAGAACTGTTATTATACTTCTTTGAAAGCTGATGACTAATTTCGTAGGCAAGTGATATAATTTACCTTTAGTTTAAAAATGTATAAGCCAGAATTCTATAACTTATTGAAAGTATATAACATGGTAATCACTATGATTTCATTTGTTTTTATTTATCCAGACTTCCTTTCATCCATTGAAATTTAAAAATCCTTCAAATTTCTCCTATTCAAAACCATGCCCTTGGGACAAATTACCTCCTTTTCAATCCTTAATTGTGTGGTTTTCTTGTCTTTTTCTATTAGAGCATTAGCTCTTTGAATGCTTTCTTTCTGTTTATATTTGTATCTCCAGCACTTAGTGCAGGGCCTAGATATAGGAAGTCCTTGATAAATCCTTCCACGATTCCTTCCTTCCTTCCTCTTTTCCTTTCTTCTTTCCTTGCTTCCTTCCTCCTCCCCTCCCTCCCTTCCCCTTTTCTCTCTCCCTTCCTTCTCCTTCTCCCTTCCTTCTCTTTCTTCCTTCCTTCCTTTTTTCTTTCTCTATTTCTGTTTTTCTTTCTTCCTTTCTTTCCTTCTCCCTTCCTCCTTCCATTCCTCTTTTCTTTCTTTCCTTCATCTTTTACTCTGGCCTTTCCTTCCTTCCTTTTTCTCCCTCTCTCCTTTCTCTCTTCCTTTTTCCACCCTTCTCTGTTTCTTTACCTTCCTCCCTTACTATTTCCTTCCATCCATCTCTTCCCATATCTCTCTTCCTTCTTTCTTTTAATCCTTTTTTCCTTCCTTCCTTTTCCAAAACACTCAACATAATGTTGGTCATATACTATAAATTCTTAACATGGAATTTAGAACTACAAAGAACTTTTGACTGAATCTAGTCAATCTTACAGAGAAAGAAACAAAGTTCACAGAGTATTAGTGACTTGTCTGTGGTCAAATTGGTAGTAAATGTTATAACCTGGGTCTGAACCCAAGATATCTAATTTGAAATCTAATGCTTATTTTATCAGCCCTCAGCAAATGCTGAAGTTAGAAAGGATTTTGGAGACCATTATACTAGCTCCCGAAGTTCATTATCAAAAATAATAGCCCTAGATAGAAAGTCATATCTCTATGATCTTTCAAATGAGTTTGTAACTGACTTGCAGCTAGTGTGAATGTCTTCTTAGCTCAGTGTTCTTCAGATTACTTCACAATGGAAGCTAGTGATGAGCCTGTCATCAAGGAAAATTTTAGTCATGCCATAGATCTTACCATTTGTTTTTAAGGTTGAAATATTTTCAGAAGCAAACTCTAACTTCTCACTGTACTAGGCTATTATATTGTTTCCAGGCCTCTAAAGTCATATATCCTTCCCTTTAAAGATACAAAAAGTGATTATTACACCAGAAAAAAAATGTCTCTGCCTTCTTCAGTAATCTGGATTTGTGTGCTGCATTTTATAGAAAGCCTCAGAATAACCACCCAACCTACATATTAATCTTTTTTTATCAATTAAATGTAAAATTTATCAGAAACAAGTATATCTCACAAGATCCTTTCCCAAGAATCTACATTGTCTCAGAGAATGAATGGTGCCTTAGAAGATATGTTTTGAATTCTGATACTAATTGTGCACCCTTAGGTTCCATAAACTCTCTTTACCTCAGTTTCTTCACCTGTAAAATAGGAATATTGGACTACCTTATTTACATATTGCAAAGAAAGTATTTTATACATCATAAATATATGCAAGTTCTTTGTTTTCTATTATTTTGACATAAGGGCATAACTGGTTTCAGGGAAAAATGTATACATGACATGCCTTTAATCAGCATTACTAACATTTTGTCCCTCAATTTCTTGAGTGTAGATAATCAACCAAACAATAAATCAAACCCTGATTTATAATGTTGACCAATTTCTGAGGTTCACATGTTCATATTTAAAATTTAACAATCAATTCTATGAGTTCATTCAAGTAGATTCTATTACACTCCTGTTTCTAATACCACTTTAAATTATTCATATCTTAAATTATCTTCCCTAACCATCTATTATATCTCTCCAACATCCTTGTCAAGATAAACATGACTGCTATTGGAGTTGGGGATATGTCTCTGTTAAATCTTAAAAATTTGAGCACTAAGCTGAATCTAATAAAATGATTCAATAGGAATATCAATTATTTCAATTGTGTTTAGTAAAGTTTCTGGATTTTACAAGTAAACAAACTTAAATGATTTTTATTCTGAAAAAGAAAATGGAGTTTTAGTGAATTGTAAGCACTATATAAGTCAGCAGTATGCTACATCAGCTGGTGGAGGAACTGTACTAAACATTAGGGATAAAAAGAAAGGGAAAAATTAATATTTACTTTCAAGGAGCTCAGATTAATGTGACAAATCCATAGCTACTTGTTGAGCATGTTATCATTAAGAATTCTCTATATATGAGTTTTATAAGAGGAAATTGAAAGTTCCTTCCAGCTCTCAAATGTCCTTGATTTTGAGTTTCAAGAATTAAGTACTTATTTTTATGATTCAGATGATGTGGTTTTATAAGATATTAGAGAAAGGAGAAATCACTATGAGATGGAGCAGTTAGGAAGGAGTGGAATTTGAATTAGTCTTTAGAGTCTGGGTGAGAATGTCATAGCTCAAGAAAAAAGACGTGGAAAATCAAAGAATCTTAGACTGAGAAGGAACTCCAGATGACATTCCATCAAAATGTTGCCCTATATATGAATTCTTTTTCCAGTATCTTGAATAAATAGTCTTCTATCAAAAGCCATTCCCCAATGGATAAATAGCAAAACAATTTGAAATAAATAACTTACAAAAAACAAATAAAATTATTGAAAGCCATATAAAAGATTGTTCCAAATCATTAAGCATAAAGGAAAATTAAATAAAACCAATGCTGATTTTTAATTTGATACCCAATAATATTTAAAATAAAAATAATTAAAGAATAATATGGTAAGGACTATGGAACATAAGTTCATGCATACATCTAGTTTTACACATGGAAACTAGTCCATTCATTATAGAAAGCAATTTGAAAATAAGTTAAAATAAATAACTAAAATATCTATATCCTTTCAGGCAGAGTTCCTATTGCAAAGTACATATTCTGATGAGGGTAAAAAAAATCAGCTCCAATATACATCACTATATTCGTGGAAGCATTTTTGTAGCATCAAGGAACTGGAAACAACAAAGATATCTGCATATATCTATATCTATCTACATCTATATATAAAGAATTACTAAACAACTTGTGTTATGTGAATGTAATGGGTTATTACCCTTTAATAAGCAGTGTTCAATATGAATACTACAGAAAAGTAGGGTAAATATAAATTGATGCAGTGTGGCTTAAAGTCAAGAAAACTATACATAATTACTATGATAATGTAAATTGGAAAAATGTACAAGAAAGAAATTAAATTTTATGTAACTCTAATGAGATAAGAAACTTGTCCCTGGAGGAAAATTGAGAAAATGCTACTCCTTCTATTCTTTGTGGTACTGGAAGACTATAGGTCTAGAACAGGGTGAGCAACATGTTACAGAACAGGCTGTGGGATCAGAGAAACTTTGTTCAAATCCTTCTGATATCTTCTACCTCTGTGACTTTGGGGAAAGCATTGAGATATTTAATGTGATGTAATAAATGAAATATGATAAGTTTAGACAAGATAACCTTTGAGGTGTTTTCTAGTTCTAAATCTATTATGTGGCATATTGCATATACTGTCAGAATCATTTGGTTACATTTTATTTGGATGAACTCTGTTCTGCCCCTCTCTTTTAATCTATTCTTTATTTTAAGAAATAACTTACTTGGTGAGGAAGACTAGCTGTATTTGGGAATAAAGGTGATACACAAGCAAAATATGTCCATATATTTTGAGGGAAAGTCATGGTCCTCTGTCCTCTTTGATACTTTCAGAAGTACTGTAGCTAGGAATTTTACACCTTGGTCAAGCTGTAGAACAAGACAAGGCAGAGATAAAAGAACTCCATCTAGGCTGCTGCCAGTGTTGTAGGAAGTGTCCCACTAGATACCTGGAAGTTTATATATTTGTAAAGATATGGCTTCTCCAGGGTAGGTGAGAGATGTGAACTATAAAGAGAAAAATTGTAATCTATCACCAGGTAGCACTTGTCAAGAGGAGAGTATTGCAGGTAAAGAATAGTTTATCTGGCATACAACTTCCAAAAGGGAAAGACCTAGTATATAAATCTATTTTGCATCCTTGGTAAGAAAGATCAGCATATCCTGCTTAGGGTTTTTACTTCAAGTGACATAAACTTCAATTGTTGTAAATTCTAATTAGCTCATTTTCATGTTCATAGAATTTTCTTTGGCATAATATTAAAATAATCAAGTAGCAAAGATTAAATTCCAAATAATGAAGAGATATTTTAATATTCCTAAGTTATCAGACTTCAGTAACTAACCTAAGGAGATAAAGAGGTTGCCATATGCCTCAACATAATATAAGCTAATTTTATTTTGAGTGAGCCACAAAAGTATCTAATATTTATCTTGAACATTGTCTCAGAAAACTTCAAAATCCCTTTAAACTATCATTTTATTATTTCCAAACACACAATTGCTAAAGTAATGCAGAAGTCAAAAAATTAAGGAGGACTAATAAAGGGAACAAATTTGAAGAGGGTCATAATATTTTTTTTCTCTCCCCTAACCATCAATTGAGATTCCTTTAGAGGACAGAGTAAAGGAAGCCTAGGAGGAACAAACAAAATATGCACAGAAAATATTTCAGTGAATTACATGGTATTGTGCGAGTTGCAGAGAATAAGTTACATGTAAACAAAAATGAAATAACAGACATAGATGGATAGAGAGATAGAGAAATGATAGGTAGATTTTTTTTTTAAATTTGTGTATACTGAGATTAAAAAAACAGAAAATAATGATAAAACACTATGCTTTGGTATAAGTTTTCACATGTTAACAATGAGCAAAGAGAAATATTCAATATCACATATAAATAATTTCTTTGTTACGAAGCTATGTCTTTGAACTCAGATGGACAGGCTATAAATAAGCCAAATGTCATAACAGCCATAGAAAGAGGGTCATTAACTTTGTGAAACATGATTCACTCAATCACTTGATTGTGGGAAAAAACAAAACAAAACATTAATTCTCTAGCTTCCCAAAGGAAATCCTCTGGACATTTAAAGGAATTTTGCAAAAATTTTGCAAAAGTAGAATAAGCTATCTCAGGAAATAGTGAGCTCCTCATCATTGGAGGTCTTCAGGCAAAGGTTGAATGACCAATTTTCAGAGATGTTTTTGTAGTTTTTATTTCATGTACAGATTGAAGTGCACAACCAATAAAGTTCCTTCCAACATTGAATGTGTATATGTGTGCACTTATATGTTTGTATATGCATGCATGATCACAGGTAAGTGAGTTGATTACTGATGATAATTTAAGCATTGTCTCATAGCTGCTCCTGTCATGCTAATAAATCATACTTGTTATAGCTCTTGAATGATTTTAAGGCATTTTCCTTTTTGTTGTTGTTAGAATGTTAAGTTCTTTGTCAACTTCACTTTTGTCTTTCATCTTGGCTTTCATATTTTAGATACAAGGAAACTGAGGATTGGGGCAATTGAATGGCTTACAAGTAATGTGTCTGTCAAACTCCCTCTCTCCACCTCTTTTCCTCCCTTTAATGGTTTGAAGTTATATTCCTTGACTCTCATATGCTATCTACTACACCATGTTGTATCTTTTTCATGCATTTTGGAGAGACTTGGGGAGAATAAACTACAAGCAAAGTGGGAAGAAACTTTATGTTTTAAGCAAAACAAACACAAACAAATCATACATCTGATTAAATATTTTATTTAATCAATACTTTTGTGTTCCCTACCACCACACTGACATAAAATAATACAGGAATGAAGTACAGAATCTAATAGCATAGGATCTAAAGAAATTCGCTAAACCAAGAGCTTCCCTGCTCAGCATTTGTTGAATATTTTAAACTAATTATGTGAATATACCAATAGTTCAACTATTCTCTAGAATTCAAAACTTAGTTGTTTCTGGATCCAGGTAGGACAGTGGGGCAGAGATAATACTAAAAACTGTTTTATAACTTTTTCAAAGTTGGGAGGGAAAAAACAGGAACAAGGGTAAAGGAAAATTTCCTTTTGAAAATGTGTAGGTATCTACTTTTAGTCATTGAAGGTGAATGTCAGAAGTGTAGGGAAGTCATACAGACAAATAGTTTTGTCTGAACTTAGAAGTGACATAAAATATTGTGAAGAAACGAAAATCCTTTGACTCTAGCCTTACAAACTGATTTGACCCAGCTTGAATCTTAGGTGAAAATGATGAGAAGAAGAATTTAAGTTACTTTATCCCACTCACACTTTTTGTTTAACTGACATCTTTGAAAAAGAAACAATAGCAATGATTTCCTGAAGTCTGTTGTGGCAAAATAAAGATAAAGAAAACCTGAATGAGGACAAGTAAAGGCCATTCTGTTTCAGAAGTCAGAATTAAAGGATTTGGAAAGTCTATAGCTTTCACTGCTTGAAACAGGTTATGCAGTCGTATTTAAAGTTTCAGCACTAAATGAATTAAAACTCTTTTGTATAATTAAAATCTCTGTAATATACTGTCACATTCACCAAATGATAGTCTTGATGTTCAGAGATCATAGGTAAACAATTAATAATCAACATATATCTCATAAATTTCAAATGGAACCATAAGAGAATTGAAAGATCATTGACTAGATTTCGAGAACTTGGCATCAAAACCTTCTTTTCTCAATTTCTACAGCCTTACCACAAGATACTAAGGGTCTTAGGTACGTCACCTTGGTCATATTGCAAGCTTGTGTTACCCACGAAGGACTTGAATCTATGTCTTCATGACTTTATAGCTACTCTTCTGTATCTCTCATTATGTAGCTTATTTATGCTTGAAACATTAAAAAGCAAAGAATGAAAGTGTCTTCTCTTAATCTGATCAGATAATTTATCTAGATCAAAGAAGTGGAATCATTTGTAATGCAGAACAATTGGAAGCATTTCTAATGAGATGAGAGGTAAGCAATAATGCCCACTCTTTACTCTATTCGTTGGCATAATATGAATTCTGGCTACTTCAATAATGAAATAAAATCTAATAGCATTGACTTTAAGTCAAAATTAATGGAGTTAAATAACATTTATATAATACTTTATGGTTGACAAAATGCTTTATAAATGTAAGAATCTAAGTGATTGTAACAACTATGTAGGGCAGTAAGTACTTTGATAGTTTCTCCATTTAAAAAATGAATAAACCAAGACTACTTTGAATAATATAATTAGGGTCATGCAACACACAAGTGTCTAAAAAATAATTCTTCATTACTTCCTGTCTCCAAGGTTAGTTCTATATCCACTGCATCACCTATATGCCACAGAGGTATGAGTAAGAGAGGCAAGAGAAGCAGAAAGATATCAACGTATATATCATAAACATAGTACCATGAACAGCGATTGGTAGACTAAGTTGAAGAAGAATAGAAGGGAACAATAGTGATTTTGGTGGATGGACAGATAATATTCAATAGGGAAACCAGAAACAAGCATAAACATATACACAGTAACCCATATTTATATATAAAAATAAACAAAAACTCAGTAATAATTAGGATGAGCTAGAGATTTTAATGACTGGAGTCTAATTGGCCAAATAATTATCACTTTGGTGATAGTAAAGCAGGTGTGTGTCATAGCCTACTCTAGCTGGAAAGAATCTTTTTTCTTTAATTTTGAGTGTGAGGATTTATTACTCAGAAATTAGCAATCAGTAAAACCAGGGCATTATTTTTTTTTTTATATTATTGTTTTCTTGATTAGTTAGGCTTTTACAAGTGTTAATAATTCATGTTAAATTTTAAAGGATGTATGCATACTTCACCCCCTCCTCCCCTGCTGTTAAACATTTGCCAATATAACTGAATTATTCTATAAACTTTGCTTGGGTTCAGCAGGACTGTAGTATAAAGGCGCAAAGAATGCATTCAGCACCAGAAGGGATGGTCAGTGAGTTTTGGTTAATAATAAAAATAAATAATCTAGAATTTGTATAGTGCTTTAAGATTTTCCAAATATTTTATATACATTCTCATATTTGAACATCTTGATGTTCAGGGACAGAGCTCACAAATCGAACATGGTTCTAAAAAGCTATAACTTATTCTGAAAGACTAGAATATCCAAATAGAATAGTGGACTAGCATTTTCCATTAAGGAGGTATCATAGGGTGTCCAGGAAGGAGATGTGAAAATATCATGAATATTTTGGTGGGAATAGGAAAAAAAAAGAAAAAATAAAATCATATTATTGTCAAAGTATATAGCAGAACCTTTGAATAGAAATAAGAACTTGATGAGGATCTTGAGAAATAGATCACAAATTTTAGACAGAGACCTGACATCGGAATGACTTCAAATTTCCTAACATCTATGGGATCTCTTTCTCTTTTGAAGGCTTCCAAAGTTTCAGAAGTTCTGAGTAAGGTATGACTTGTTGAAGTGATAATTTCATCTTTCAAAAGTTCATGGAAGAGAAGAAAGTTAAGATTATCATGCACTCAGGATATCTGGAGAAATTTCAAAGGGTTGTGAGGAGAGGATCATAGACCTAAGTTTTTTGTTTTTTGTTTTTTTTTCAAAAAAAATCATCCTAGGAGGCATGGTCATCTTTAAGAAATGAAATTCTGAAGACGTAAGCAAATGAAAAATAAAGGAAAATGGTTTTATGACTCGATACAAAGTAAATTATTCCAGACTAATCTAATTTTCTTTTTGATGAAATTAGTAAAGAAATAATGACATTACAATTTGCTTAGATTTTAGTAAATTATTTGAAAAAACTTTTTTTCTCCTTTAGTGTGATATGTGAGGCAATTTTTTTTTAAAGTCAGTGCTTTGGGTGGAGCCAAGATGGCAGAGTGAGAGCAACAACTCACATAAGCTGTTAGTCAACCTCCTGCAGATACTTCTTAAAAGAGAATCTGATTGGATTTTGAAAGGGGCAGAATGCAATAGGAGACAGACTGCAGCAGACTTACAGCCCAGGAGAGACTGGAAGGTTGACAGGAAAGAACTGTTGCATGGGGCTGGAGGAACACACTGTGCACAGCTCACAGACTGTACCAGTGGGTCAGTCATGGCAAGGCCAAGCAGGAAGCCCTGGGTGCTCTGAGGCAGCAGCCACACTGCAGAATCTCCAGCATATAAATTTAAGATGGGAACTTAGCAAAGTTGAGCAAGTAAGAGTCACAGAGCACCACGTATCTGCAGTAGCTGCTCCTCAAGTTATCAGACTGTAGACTAAATGTCTGTAAGTCATGTACTTGAACTTCTGGGAGCCAAGATGGCAGAGTGATCCATAAATGTTCTTTCCCTCCCCTTGTTGACCTTGAAAGACTCACAAAATATTTCCCCAGAAAAATCCTGGGACAGTGGGATCATTCAAAGAGGTAAACAGGGCTTAGCCTGTGAGGTTAGGAAAAATCACTAAGGAGGGTCCCTCTTACTGTGACTGAAGGGGACCAGTGCGGAACCAGAGATGTCCCAGACTGTCCCAACTTAGCAAACTTGGAGGAGATCCTGAGCCGCAGGGGGTTGGAGCCTACAACCTTCAATAGCAGGACCCCAGGCATGCCTCAGCACCCCAGGGGAATTGGAAAGACACTAAGGCAGACAGGATCACCAACCTCTGAGCTTACCTATACTCTAGCTCAGCAGAGAAGACATGCTGTAGCCAGACAACCCCTCTCTCACACTTAACACAGCTAGCTCCAGGGAAACCCAGAAAGACCTCTCCTGGCCTCTGCTTTCTCACAACAGCCAGCTCAGTACCAGGTAAGCTGCAGTATTTTTGTTTCTAGCTGAAAGAACCAGAAGTCACAACACACAAAGCCTCAAGTTCAAGGCACAAGAACTGTGGGACAGAGCTCCTTGAGCCCTAGAAAAAGAGAAATACTTTAAAAGCCAGGAAAAGAGTGATCATCATCATCATGAGTAAGAAGAAAAGCAGAAAACAGAAGACCATAGAATCCTTCTATGGGGACAATGACCAAAGCAGGAATACTTGAAAGGTCGTTACTGAGACTGTACTCCTGCTTGAAACTTCAGAAGGCACTATGAACTGGACTGAAGCACAAAGAGTATTCTTGGAAGACTGAAGAAGGATTTTAAAAATCAAATTGGAGAAATAGAAGAAAAACTGGTCAATGATTTTTAAAATATGGACAAAGAAACCACAGAAGAATTTAAAAGGAAAATTGGACAAATTGAAAAGGAAGTACAAAACCTAACTGGGAAAATTTGGACAAATGAAAAAGGAAGTTCAAAAAGTAACTAAAGAAAATAACTCCTTAAAAGGAACAGTTGGAAAGATGGAAAAGGAGAAACAAAAGTTAACTGAAGAAAATAATTTTTTATATTTATTTATTTTAAGACTTCAACATTCATTTCCACAAAATTTGGAGTTCCAAATTTTCTCCCCATCTCTCCCCTTCCTCCACTCCAAAATGCATTGCATTATAATTGCCCCTTCCACCAATGTGCCCTGCCTTCTAACACCCCTCCCTTCCCTTATTGACATCTTCTCTCTTGTCCTATGTGTTTGTCTGTGTGTGGGTGTGTGTGTATAATCCATCCAACTAGACAGACACTGAGAAAAAATTCAAGAGTTACAAATATTATCTTTGCATGTAGCAATGTAAACAGTTCAACATTAGTAAGTCCCTTGTGATTACCTTTTCATGCATCTCTTGATTCTTGTGTTTGAAAGGCAAATTTTCTTTTCAGCTCTGGTATTCCATTGAATGACCACTTTTTCCCTGAAGTATTAGATTCAATTTTGCTGGGTAGGTGATTCTGAGTTTTAATCCTAGTTCCTTGGGCTTCTGGAATATCATATTCCAAACCCTTTGATCCCTTAATGTAGAAGCTGTTAGAGCTTCTGTTATCTTGATTGTATTTCCACAATACTCGAATTGTTTCTTTCTAGCTGTTTGCAGTATTTTCTCCTTGACTTGGGAACGCTGGCATTTGGTTAGAATATTTCTAGGAGCTTATCTTCTTGGACCTTTTTCAGGAGGTGATTGTTGGATTCTTTCAACATTACCCCCTGGTTCTAGAATATCAGGACAGTTTTTCTTGATAATTTTGTGAAAGGTGATGTCTAATCTCTTTTTTTTGCTCATGACTTTCAGGTAGTCTCATAATTTTTAAATTGTCTCTCCTGGACCTATTTTCCAGGTCAGTTGTTTATCCAATGAGATACTTCACATTCTTTTCCATTTTTTCATTCTTTTGGTTTTGTTTTGTGATTTCTTGGTTTCTCAGAAAGTCATTAGCCTCCATCTGTTCCATTCTAATTTTTAAAGAACTATTTTCTCCAGTGAGTTTTGAACCTCCTTTTTTCCATTTGGCAAATTCTGCTTTTTAAAGCATTCTTCTCCTCCTTGACTTTTTGGACCTCTTTTGACAATTGAGTTAGAATATTTTTTTGTTATTTTTTAAATAAATTTATTTAACTTTTTACATTCATTTTCACAAGATTTTGGGTTCCAGAATTTTCTCCCCATTTGTCCCCTCCCCCCTCCCCAATACACTGGACATTCTAATTACCCATATCACCAATCTGCCCTCTCTTCTATCATCCCTCCCTTCCCTTACCCCACCTTCTCTTTTGTCCTGTAGGGCCAGATAACTTTCTATACCCCATTACCTGTATTTCTTATTTCCTAGAAGCAAGAACAATACTCAACAGTTGGTCCTAAAACTTTAAGTTCCAGTATCTCCCCATCCCTCCCTCCCCACCCATT
>CM053770.1:372157313-372192943 GCA_028658325.1 Potorous gilbertii | reverse complement strand
CCTCTTTTTCAAGGTGCTATTTTCTTCAGCATTTTTTTAGGCCTCCTTTATTAAGGTGTTGACCCGTTTTTCATGCTTTTCTTGCATCTCTCTCATTTCTTTTCCCAGTTTTACCTCCACCTGTCTGACTTGATTTTCAAAATCCTTTTTGAGCTCCTCCATGGCCTGAGCCCATGGGGTATCTCTTTCAGATATTTGGGATACAGAGGCTTTGACTCCTATGTCTTTACCTGATGGTAAGCAGATCTCTTCGTCGTCATCAGAGAGGAATGGAGGAATCATCTTCTCAAAAAAATAATCAACTATGGCCTTAGTTTTTTTCCCTTTTCTGGGCATTTTCCCAGCCAGTTACTTGACTTCTGAGAGTCGTCTCCACCCCAGCCTAAGTCCACTAAGCTAGTGCTTGGGGTCTGAGATTCAAATACTACTCCCCAGCCTCAGGGATTTTGGCAGCAGGCCTGACTGCTCTTCAATGGGAGCTTATCTGCTGGTTCTCAGGTCGGGGTAGGGCCACCTCTCAGGCTCAGTTCCCTCAGTGTGTTTATGCAGAGATCTTTTGTAGTGGAGCTGGGGTGGAGCTCCTGCCTGCTCTGTGGTCCTCTGGCAGAGCGGCCTCTGCCTCTGCCACGGCCACAGCCTCCTGCGGGGGTCCGAGTCCCAGAGATACCCCGCTCCCCTCTCAGTCCATCTCTCTCACTGACCTGTGCATCTGTGGTTGGAGGGACCTTCACGGCCGCCCGGAGTTTCAGGTCCCTGAGGACTGCTGGGCTCTGCTGGCTCCTTTCAGTGTGGTGTGGCCAGAGCAGGGGGAGCGGAGGACTCTGCAGGGCAGGGCTCTGCTCCCATCCAGGGTACCCTTGCGTTTGGTTTTTCAGGGCTCTCTGCAACGGAAATCTCCTTCACTGTGTTGCTGCGCGGCTTCCACTGTTCCAGAATTTGTCAGGAGTTCTTTTTACAGGAAATCTATGGGCTGTGGATTCGGAGCTAGCAAATGTGAGTCTTTGTACTCCGCCATCTTGGCTCCGCCCCAAGAATATTTTTAAAGGTGATAATTTTCTTCAGTATTTTTTGGAGTCTCCTTTAGCAAGCTATTGACTCCCTTTCCATGATTTTCTTGCCTCACTCTCATTTCTCTTCCCAATTTTTTCTCTACTTTTCTTAGCTGATTTTCAAAATACTTTTGGAGCTCTTCCATGGTCTGAGACCAATTAATATTTTTCTGAAAGGCTTTTGATGGAGGAGCTTTGATTTTGTTGTCTTCTGTTTGCATGTTTTGATATTCCTTGTCACCAAAGTAAAAGTCTATAGTCTTTTTTATTCCAATTTTTTCTCGTTTCCCCAGCCATTTACTTGACTTTTGAATTCTTTATCAATGTTGTTCTCTGCTTCCAGTGAGAGTAGTGGGTGAACTGGCAGCTGCTTGATTCTCCCACAATCTGTGGGCCTAGAAATAGTCACTGTCTCTGCCCCTGCTCCTGCTGAGGATGCAGGGGGTTCCTTTGCCCCCTTTCCCCTCTGCCACTCTAGGGTTGGGGGCTGGATCACTCAACTATTCTGCACTGGTCCCACAGGCTTTTTCCCCTGACCTTTCAATTTGTCCTCAGTGTCATGGGGTCCTAAAGTCTGAAAACTGCCACACATGTGAGAGATTCAGTCTCCCTAAGGCCTGCTCAGGTCCTATATGTGCCAGCCCACACTGGACTGCACCTTGCCCCTTGAGTGGTGTCACAGACACTTTCAGGTAACCTTCCAGGCTGTCTTTGCCTGGATATTTTCTTCACTCCATCATTCTGTGGGTTCTGCAGCTCAAGAATTTATTTAGAGACATTTTTCATAGGTATTTGACTGGGGTTGGGGTCAGCATTCTAAAAAGTGGGTGCTGTTACTCCTACTGTCTATTTTCTTAGACCGTATAATTGCAAGGGACTTAGAATAATGTAGTCCAGTCCAATGAAGAAACTGAGACTAATAGGGATTAAATAATTTTGTCTAAAGTCACATGGGTAGTACATGTCAGTTGTGAGATTTAAACCTCTGTAGATCCTTTGATTCCGGAAACATTATAAGATTAAAAACTATATTCCAATTACTATAAATTCAATTTTCTTTTTGAGACGTCACAATTTCTTCACTGCAGGAAAAAAAGAGCAAAATAAAAGCTGAATAGTTTGGCCTTCAGTGTTCCATATAGTTCTGCCTTTCTATGCACCCCAATTTGTAGATTTATCACTCCATACTGCATGTCTTGCCCTCAAAGATAGCTTAATGTCCTTTGTGTTATATCTACCATTGATCATAAGATTTACTATGTTCTAGGTCTAAGCCAACTCATTTAATTTTGTTTTTTTTCACCCTTTCTCAGCTCTCTCCTTTTTCTACTATATTTTGCATAGGTCTTAAAATTATTATTTTTTATTCTTTTAAATAACATTATATTTTCCAAATTTCAGATAAAAACAAATTTTAACATTCATTTTTTTAAGTTTTGATTTCCAAATTCTGTCTTTCCTTTCCTACCCTTCCCCTCCCAATAAATGCAAACAATCTGACACAGTTAATACATGTTCAATTACCTCACTACACATTTAAAAGTCTTTCCTTAGTCATTCATCTTGATTTCTTTGCAGCATTTGAAACTGTTGACTATCCCTCCTTGTAGCAGTTACCTTCTCCTCCAGGGGTTTTCATCACACCAGTATCTCCTAGCTCTTCTCTTAACTTTGATTTCAAATTTTCTAGCTATCTCTCCCCTCCCCCCACCAAGAACATGTGCTCTGATTATTCCTTTCCCTACTCTGTCCTCTATTCCATCACCCCCAAACCTTTTTTATTCCTTTTCCTTCTATTTTTCTGTAGGAAAAAATGGATTTCTATGGCTCTTATTTTTATAGATTTAACATAGTTTTCTGTATGTTAGAGAAATGAGGCCTTTATTAGAGAAATTTTCTTCTAATAGTTTTTATTTTTACACTTACTATTGCTAGCTGCATTTCCCTACATCCTATTCCCCCATCCTCTTTTATTCTTTTCTCTATCTCCTTTCACCCTGTCCTTCCTCAAAAGTATTTTGCTTCTCATTACCCTTTCCCCCAATCTTTCCTTCCTTCCATCCTTTCTCACTTTTTCTTAATGCCTTCCCTTTCTGTTTCCCTGTAGGATAAGTTTCTATACACCTTTCCTGTGCATTTTATTTCCCAGTCACATGTAAAAACTATTTTTAACATTCATTTTTCAAACTTTGAGTTCCAAATTCTCTCCTTCCTCTCTCCCTACCTATCCTTTTAGAGAAGGCAAGCAATTCAATATAGATTATACATGTGTAGTCATGCAAAACATATAATAGTCATGTTGTAAAAGACTATTTCTCTATATCCTATCTTGTCCCCCATTTATTCTATTCTCTCTTTTTATCCTATCCCTCCTCAAAAGTGCTTGCTTCTCATTAACCTCTTCTGCTATTTGCCCTCCTTTCTATCATCCACCCCTTATCCCCTTCCCCTCTAATTTCCTAGAGTAAGATAGATTTTCATACCCAATTGAGTGTGGTTGTTATTCCCTCTTTAAGCCAAGTCTGATAAGAGTTAGGTTTGCTCATTCCCTCTCACCTCTCCCCCTTCTCCATCCACTATAAAAGCTTTTTCTTGCCTCTCTTATGTGAGATAATTTACCTCATTCTATCACTCTCTCCTTCTCCCAGTACATTCCTCTCTCACCTCTTAATTTTATATTTTAGTTATCATTCCTTCACATTCAACTCACCTGTGCCCTATGTGAATACGCACATACACACATACACATATACATATGCATACATATACATACACATACATACATACATACACATACACACACATGCACACATATACACCCTCTACCAGACTGGGTGCAACAGACTTTTTCTGTCAACCTTCCAGGTTCTCCTTAGATAGAAATTCATTTTTCCCTGTCATTTTGTGGATTCTACTGCTCTAGAATTTGTTTAGGGTAATTTTTATTGATATTTGGAGGGTTTTGTGGGAGAACTCAAACAAGTTCCTGCCTTTACACTGCTATCTTGGCTCCATCTCCTCTAAAATTCTTAATTGGTCAATCTTTTTGAGGTCATATCCCCAATATCCAAACATTCCTCTCTCTAAATCTTTCACAATTCTGCTCTTACAGACTCATTCTATGTGTTCCTATGCTCAAGGTTACCTTCTTCCTATGAATACAGTTTTGAATCTTCTACTGCCTATATAGTCATAGGATCTAGGTTTAAATCCCACTGCTTACACTACCAATGTGAACATAAGTAAAGTAATTTAATCTCTATCAGTCTCAGTTTCTTCACTGAGTTAGACTATATGTGTACTGAGATCCCTTGTATTTCTATAGTTTATGAAGAACATAGACAGTATAGAGTACCACCCTTCCTTCTTAACTATTACAAACTCTCATGTCCATTTTGTTTTAAGGTTGTAAAACTTCCATTTTACCAAATAGTTCATCCTTGTTGGTCAGTCACATCCAGAACAGCAACTACTGTCATTGACTCCTGCTTCCACTTAAAATATAATTAATCAAAATCAGATGAGGAGCTGAGGTACACAGACATTGAGTAACTTGCTCAAGAACAGATGACTATGAAAAGAGATGAAATTAGCTATTCTAGCTCAAAATCTAGTTATCTAATTTCATAATTATTTCACTAATTTTTCTCTGTTTTCATATTTTTAATAGTTAAGGCTTACAAAAATTAATTGAATAATTATATTTTGACCTTACTCATAAAATTGTTAAAACAGAGAAGCTATTTGATTTCTGCAAAATAAAGTCACATAGATCTAAATGAAGTAATTTTTTGCACTCAGCAAAAAATAAAATTATGATCATATTCAATTTATAACATTTTTCAGTTGCTTTCAAGGAGGATGTCAATACTCATACACACAGAAAGATTAAAAAAAGAAAAAAATTCATCAGTATAACTGGAAGTTTTGGTCATAATGAGTAATTTGTTATTTTGTACCCTTCACATAAATGCACAAACATAAACACACATGGATTTCAGTAAGTTTCAATATAAATACAAATAACATATATATGGAGCCAAGACCCCTGCAAATAAGGCCATGACTGTAGTAGCCTTGGCAGCATCAATCATAGATTGTATATAAGATATTCTTAGAAGTTTGCACATCAGTCACACTGTACATCAGTGGAGGTTTTGCTTTGCACTCACTTCTGATATTCATGATATGTTGGAGACCATATGTTTTGACATATAGACACATGTGTATCATAAATATGTATATATATGGTGAAAAATATTTTCCCAGCCATAACACTGCAATCTGTTGAAAATAGCATCAAGGAAATTAAAACCAGTGAATAAAGTATTTTCAAAAAAAATTACTGGAGCATTATCTTAATGCATTCTGTAACAGAGTAGAGATGGCACTTACTAAGGAGATCACTTTCATCACTGATATTAGCTCCCAGGTTAGGAGTTGTCTATTTAAAATTGGAAGTTACTCACTAGAGCTCTTGTTAGCCAGAAAGCCAGATAATCCCAAAGCCTCAAATACTCCATCACCATTTTTTCTATCACTTCAATCTCAGGTACATTCATTTAACTAAAAATGTATCTATATCATGTTAATGTAAAGTGCATAAGGGAGGGATCGGTTCATTTAAAATGTGCTTCTCTTTTCCTCTTGATTAATCTAGTTTAACTCACCCCAGAATACACATGATTCAAATTTAAAGTTAATTTTGTGGATAAGAAAATGTGTATATATTTTAAAATCTTATATCTGGTTTAAATATACTTTAAAATATATTCTGGTATATAATAACATGGTTGTGTAATTCCAAATTACTATTACAAGGAAGCAGATAAATCAGAAGCAGTCTTTACTGGAGAGCTCTGTTTAATCTAGTGAATAAAACAGTTGCTAAGGCATCATTCAATGCAAATTAATCGTTATACATCCAATAATGAAACCTCTAGCAGAAGGAAGATCCTAGAATAATTTAGCTTTGAAGGCCTCTCACCACTGATTAAGAAAAAAAAAAGACATTCGCAGGGTCAAAAAATGGCTTCATCACAATATTGCCCATGTTAACTCATTTTTCTCTTCCAAATCTATGGTTTTGCCACATGAATTTGATATGTAATTAGTAGATTACTTCTGTTACCTTAATATAAACAGTAGGTCAATTCCCTTGCTATTTGTTAGAAAGTTTTCTGAATTCAGCCTTCAGATCTTTCTGCCTTTTATCCCCTTCTTTTCTCCTCTCAACACCATTTTGCCTATCCACTTTCCTCAGTCACCTACTATAGCAAGAAGATTAATTTTCATTCAGGATATTTTTTTTAGTTTCTCATGTATTTTTATGCCTTGTATCCATGAGATGGCTTGGTGGGTAACTGTCACATATTACTATAAATCTGAATACACTAAATTAGATTATAAACTCTTTAAGAAAATGTCACCTTGAGTGGAAACAAGATGGAGGAATGAGAGCAATTACTTCTCTAAGCTTTTAAACAAACTCCTTCAGATAATTCTGAAAAGAAAATCTGACCGAATTTTGGAGTGGCAGAATTCAATAGGAGAGTCACTGTGGCAGATTCGTAGCCCAGGACAGACTGAAAGGTCAATAGGAAAGATCAATTGCATGGGACTGAAGGAGCACATAGCACGCAGTACAGACTGTACCAGCACAACCCTGCCTTGGCAGGGCTGAACAGGAAGCTCCAGGCACTGCATAATCTTGTGCAGATCAGCCCAGGATGGGAGTCCAGCTGAACTGAGCTAGTGAGAGCCACAGAGACCCAAGTATCTGCAGCAGCTGAACCTGAGACTATCAGGTCACAGATTAAATGTCTGTAAGTCACTACTTAAATTTCTGGGAGCCATGATGGTGGAGTGATCAGTAAATGCTCTTCCCCTCCCCTTCTTAACCTTGAAAGACCCATAAAATATATCCCCAGAAAAAATTCTGGAACAGTGGGATCAGTTGAAGGGGCAAGCAGTCTCTTAGCATGCAAGGCTAGGAAAATTTCAGAGGGGTCCCTATTGCTGTGTCTGAAGGGGACCACTACAGGACCAGAGCTACCAGACAGCCCCAGTTCAGCAAACTGGGAGGAGATCCTGAGTATCAGAGGGGTGGAAGCTGCAACCACCAACACCAGGACCCCGGCTTGCCTCAGCACCCCAGGGGAATAGGGAAGACACCAGTGTTGATGGGATTGCCAATTACTGAGTTTCCTCATGCTTTAGCTCAGCAGAGGAGTCCTCCTATGGCTAGACCACCCCTGCCCCACACTAAACACAACTAGCTCCAGGACAACTCCAGGAAAACCCAAATAGACTTCACCTGGATTCTGCTTTCTGACACCAGCCAGCTCATTAGGTAAGCTGAAAGATTTTAGCTTCTACCTAAAAGAACAAGAGGCCACAACACACAAAGTCTCAAGTTTAAGGCACAAGAACGGTGGGACAAAGTCCCTTGAGCCCTAGAAGCAGAGATCTACTTTGAAAGCCAGGTGAAGGGTGACGATCATCATCATGAGTAAGAAGCAAAGCAGAAAAGAAAATATCATAGAATCTTTCTATGGCAACAAGTACCAAAACACGAATACCAAAGAGGACAGCACTGAGAATGTGCTCCCACTTGAAACTTCAGAAGGTAATATGAACTGGTTGTGAGCACAAAGAACATGCTTGGAAGAGCTAAAGTAGGATTTTGAAAGACAAATGAGAGAAATAGAAGAAAAATTGGCTGATGGTTTTAAAAATATGAAAAACAAATTCACAGAAGAGAAGAGCTCCTTAAAAAGGAAAATTGGACTAATGGAAAAAGATGTACAAAAACTAACTGGAGAAAATAACTCCGTAAAAGGAACAATTGGACAGATGGAAAAGAATATGTAAAAGCTATCTGAAGAAAATAATTTGACAAAAATTAGAATTAGGCAAGTAGAAGCTAATGACTACATGAGACATCAAGAGTCAGTCAAAGAGAATCAGAAGAATGAAAAAGATAGAAGAAAAAGTAAAATATCTAATTGAAAAAACAACTGACCTGGAGAATAAATGCAGGAGATAAAATCTAATTTTTGGTCTACCAGAAAGCCATGACGAAAAAATGAGCTTGGAAATATCTTCCAAGAAATCATCAAGGAAAACTACCCAGAAGTCCTAGATCCAGAGGACAAAATAGAATCCACCATTCCCTTCCCAAAATAGATTCCAAACTAAAAACACCAAAGAATATCGTTGCAAAATTCCAGAATTATCAAGTGAAGAGAAAGGCAGCCAGAAAGGAACCATTCAAATATTGAGGAGTTATAGTCAGAATCACACAGGATCTTGCAACTTCTACATTTAAAGATCAAAGGAATTGAAATATGATATTCCGTAAGGCAAAGGATCTGGGACTACAACCATGGATGGATCACCCAGAAAATTTGAGCATAATATTTCAGGCAATGTGATGGACATTCAATGAATTAAGGGATTTGCATACCTTTCTGATGAAAAGGCCAGAGCTCAATAGAAAATTTTATCTTAAAATATAAGTGTTAAGAGAGACATGAAAAGGTAAACATGGGGAAAAACTGTTTTATTCAATATGGGCATACTGTTTACATCCCTATAAGGGAAGATATGTGTTAATCTTGATAAGTGTAAAGTTATCATGATAATCAAAAGGGATGGAGGAAATGAGTGTAAAGTCAATGATGTGATGGTAAAAATGTGAATTAAGGATGCAAAGAGATTGTAACAGGAGATATGAAAAGGAGGAGGCAGAAAATGGTAAATTACTTGACAAGAAGAGTCAGAACACCATATTACAGTAGAGAGAAAGAGGGGAGTGAGATGAACATTGTTTGATATTGACTCTTATCTGATTTGACTCAAGAAGAGGAAAAACAGACTCAGTTAAGTATAGAAATCTAACTAGCTCTATAGACAGTAAGAGGGGAATGGGGAAAGAAAAGGGAGGGGAGGTTAAAACGGAGGGAAGAAGCAATAAGGGTAAAGGGGAGTAAAAGGGAGGGGACTGAAAGAAGGAAGGGAAGACTGAGGGAAGAGGTGGTCAAAAATTAAAACTCTATTGTGCAAGGTAAGGGAGAAGGGAGAACTAAAAGCACAAACAGGGGGAAAGAGGATGGAGTAATCATAACTGTGGATATGAATGGGAAGAACTCTCCCATAAAATAGAGATGGATAACAGAATGAATTAAAAGCCATAATACAACAATATGTTGTTTACAAGAAACACATTTGAAATTAAGGGTTACACAGAGGGTAAAGGTAAAAGCTTGGAGGAGAATATATTAAGCCTCATCTGATGTAAAAAGAGCAGGAGTAGTAATTCTAATCTCAGACAAAGCAAAAGGAGAAATAGATCTAATCAAAAGAGAAAAGGAAGGAAACTATATCCTGCTAAAAGTCACCATAGAAAAGAAAGCAATTTCATTAATAAGCATATATGCTGCAAGTCATATAGCATTCAGAGTATTAGAGGACAGGTTAAGGGAGTTACTAAAAGTAATAGACAGCAAAATTATACTAGAGCAGGACCTCAATATCCCCTTCTCTGAACTTGATAAATCTAACCTTAAAATAAACAAGAAAGACGTTAAGGAGGTGAATAAAATTCTGAATAAGGTAGATATGATAGATGTCTGGAGAAAACTGAATGGGAATAGAAAGGAATATACCTTTTTCTGCGCAGTACATGACACATATACAAAAATTGACCATGTACTAGGGCATAAAAACCTCACAATCCAGTGTAGAAAGGCATCCTTTACAGATGATAAAGGAATAAAATTATGTGTAATAGAAGACCATGGAAAGATAGACCAAAAATTAATTGAAAACTAAATAATCTAATCCTAAAGAAGGAATGGGTTAAACAACAAATCATAGAAACTATCAACAACTTCATTCAAGAGAATGACAATAATGAGACAACCTACCAAATCTTAGGGGATACTGCAAAAGCAGTTCTTAGGGGAAGTTTTTTATCTTTGAATACCTACATGAATAAAGTAGAGAAAGAGCAGATCAATGAATTGGGCATGCAGCTGAAAATGCTAGAAAAATAACAAATTGAAAATATCCAAGTAAACACCAAATTAGAAATACTGTGAACTAAAGGAGAGAGTAATAAAATTGAAATAAAGAAAACTATTGAACTAATAAATAAAATTAAGATTTGGTTTTATGAAAAAACCAATAAAACTGATAAATTGTTGGTTGATTTAATTTAAAAAAAGAGAGAAGAAAACCAAATTACCAATTTCAAAAATGAAAAGGGGGAACTCACCTCCAATGAGGAGGAAATTAAAACAACAATTAGACATTACTTTGGCGCACTGTATGCCCATAAATTCAACAGTTCAAATGAGATGGATGATTATTTTTCACAAATATATAAATTGCTCAGATTAACAGAAGAAGAAGTTGAATACTTAAAAAAGTCCATCTCAGAAAAGGAAATTGAGTAAGTCATCAATGAACTCCCGAGGAAAAAATCTCCAGGGCCAGATGGATTTACAAGTGAATTCTATCAAACATTTAAAGAAAAGTTAATTCTAATACTATATAGATTATTTGGGAAAATGGCCAAAGAAGGTGTCCTACCAAATTCTTTTTATGATACAAATTTGGTTCTGATACCTAAACCAGGAAAAGCCAAAACAGAGAAAAAAATTATAGACCAATTTCTCTAAAGAATATAGATGTAAAAATTTTAAACAAGATTTTAGCAAAAAATACAACAACTTATCACGAGAATAATACATTATGATCAGGTAGGTTTTGTGCCACGAATGCAGGGTTGATTCAGTATTAGGAAAACTATTAGCATTATTGATCATATCAACCACAAAACTAACAGAAACCATATGATTATCTCAACAGATGCAGAAAAAGCTTTTGACAAAATTCAATACCATTCCTACTGAAAACATTGGACACCATAGGAATAAATGGAACTTTCTATAAAATAACAAGCAGTTTGTACATGAAACCTTCAGGAAACCTTATATGCAATGGAGATAAGCTAGATTCATTTCCAATAAGATCAGGGGTGAAACAAGGGTGTCTATTATCACCAGTATTATTCAATATGGTACTAGAAATGTTAGCTGTAGCAATGAGAAAAGAAAAAGAAATTGAAGGAATTAGAATAGGTAAAGAAGAAACTAAGCTATCACTCTGCAGATGATGTGATGATATACTTAGAGAATCCCAAATAATCAAATTAAAAAAAACTACTTGAAATAATAAACAACTTTTGCAAAGTTGAAGATTACAAATTAAATCCACACAAATATGCATTTATATGTTTTACAGACAGAGTCCAACAGCAAGAGATAGAAAGAGACATCCCATTTAAAATAAAGGTAGACACTATAAAATATGTGGGAATCTACCTGCCAAACAAACCTAGGGTGTATATGAACACAATTACAAAACACTTTTCCCACAAATAAAGTCAGATTTTAGGAAGTGGAAAAGTATTTGTTGTTCATGGATAGGCTGATTCAATATAACAAAAATGACAATTCTACCTAAATTAATTTACTTATTCAATGTCATATGAATCAAACAACCAGATAATTATTTTCTCGAGATAGAATAAATAATATCAAAATTCACCTGGAAGAGCAGAAGTTTCTGAATATCAAGGGAACTAATAAGAAATGCTAGGGAAGGTGGCCTATCCCTACCAGATCTCAAATTTCATTATAAAGCAGCAATTATGAAAACCACTTGGTACTGGCTAAGAAACATGGGTATAGACCAATGGATTAAGTTAGGTACACAAGACACAGTAGTCAATGAATATAACAATCTACTGTTTTTTTAAGCCCAGGGACTTCAGCTTCTGGGATAAGAACTCACTGTTCGACAAAAATTTCTGGGAAAACTGGATAACAGTGTGGTGAAAACTGAGCATAGAGCAATGTGTGACACTGTACACAAGAATAAAGTCCAAATGGGTACAAGATCTAGATGTAAAGATTGATACTACAAACAAATTAGTGCAGCAAATAATATGGTTTTTTATCAGATTTATGGAGAATGGATAAATTTTTGGCTAAACAAGAGATAGAAAACATTATGAAGTTCAAAATGGATAATTTCGATTACATTAAATGGAAAAGTTTTTGCATAAACAAACCCAAAGCAACCAAGATTAGAAAGGAAGCAGAAAACTGGGAAAGAGTTTTTGCAGCTAGTGTCTGTGGCAAAAGTATCATTTTTAAAATATATAGAGAACCAAATCAAATTTACAAGAATACAAGTCATTCCCCAACTGGTAAATGGTCAAAGGATATGAACAAGAAGTTTTCAGAAGAAGAAATTAAAGCTATCAATACTCATATGAAACTATGCTCTAAGTCACTATTGATTAGAGAGATTCACATTAAAACTACTCTGAGATACCACATCACACCTATCAGATTGGCTAACATGACAAAACAGGAAGATGATAAATGTTGGAGAAGATGTGGGAGAGTTGGAACACTAACTCAATGTTGGTGGAGCTGTGAGCTTATCCAACCATTCTGGAGAGCAATTTGGAACTATGTCCAAGGGGTACAAAAATGTGCATATGCATTACCTAGTAACCCTACTTCTAGGACTATATCCCGAAGAGATCATAAACATGGGAAAGTGTTCCATATATGCAAAAATATTTACAGCAGTTCTCTTTGTGGTGGCCAAAAACTAGAAGTAAATAGGATGCCCATCAATTGGGGAATGTGGTATATGAATGTAATGGAATACTATTGTTCTATAAGAAATGATTAACTGGAAGACTTTAGAGACACCTGAATCACAGTACGAAGCAGACAATTTTCTTTTGTATTATGTTTTGTTTTGCTTCGTTTGTTTCCAACAATTAACTTTTGGAAATCTCAAGTGGACATTCCACACTCATATTAACTCAATATATCTACAACAGAACCATATTTCAATTAAAAAAAAGCAATCCTCCTCTCTTCTTAACTTCCTTATTGCCTTTGAATATATTACTATCCTTCTCTTGAAATTACTGAATTTGAAGTTATCCTCCACTCTTCTGTTTCCCTTATTTATCACATCCAATCAGTTAACAAGGCTTATTGTTATTTGAGAGCTTGGGGGCAGCTTGGTGGAAAGAATCCTGGACATGGGGTCAGGAAGATGTTGGTTTGAATTCTGTCTGAGACACTTACTAGTTGTGTTATCCTGGGCAAGTAACTTAATCACTCTTGGACTCAATTATCTTATATTTAAAATGAAGATAATATTTGTAGCTAACTTGCAAAGTTATTCTATAGGCCAAATGTAATAGTATATGTAATGTACTTTGTAGGACTTAAGTAATATATAAATGATGATAATGTTGATGATGTTATTTTTCTACCTCTATATTGTATATTGCATTTGTTTCCTTCTCTCCACTTATATGCTACAGTCACTCTACTACAGGCTATCATCAACTCTTATGGATTAATGCAATTGTCTCCTAACTGAACTTTGTGCCTTTCCTCTCCAGTCCATTGTATATGAAGATGCCAATTTAACAAATTCCTAAAGCATATGTTTGACCATGTCACTCCTCTACTAAAGAGGTTCAGTGGTTCTCTCTTTCTACTAAGATAAAATTCTAACCTCAACCTTGATTTTTAAAGTCGTTTATCACTTAGATTCATCCTACCATTATTGCACCTTAATGTTACTTCCTGTTCTCTGTGTTACAAATAACCTACTGGTTATTACATGTTTGAGACTTTCCTTCTCTTACTTCTGAACCTTTTAAAAAGCTGACCCTCATGCTTGACATACGTTGTCTTCTTATCACCACTTAATGCCTTTGGGAACATCATTCAAAGTTTAACTCAAGTATCCCCACCTATGTATAGGAAAGTCCTATAATAATTCCCCCAGTTGCTATTAATCTCCCAAAGAAATTACTTTGAATATTTTAAAGTGCAATGTTTTATGTACATATCATTTCTTCCCAATATGTAATAAGCTGTTTGGTGAAAAAGTACATTGTTTTCTGTTTGTTGTTTCTTCAAAACCTAACCCAGGTTTTCACACATAGTAGATATTTAAAAATGACTACTGGATTGAATTGAAATGAATGAAATGGAAAATAGGCATAGTTATGTGTCTATAGGACTAGGAGAATGAAAATAATGAGTTGTACAGGTCTTTTACCACCTGATATTTCTGGGACATGGATTCTAATGTGGGAAAAATCTTTCTTTTCTGGTTTTTCTTGCTCTAGGCCATCACTTCACTATTTCATTTTTCTGTGATATTTGCATCATTTACTTTTAGTTTTCCTATTAACCAGTTAGATAATTCAGGATTTTTGTTACTTTTCACCTTTACAACACTTTTATTGATTAATATCAACAGCTGATTTTTCCTATTTCCTTATGCACACCCTCTATTTAATTTGATATTTTACATAGAGATAATACATGGTTATTAGAAGATACTAGCTCCTGCTGGAATGTGCCCCAGGTAAAATGTTTGATTTATGATAGCTGTAGATCAAAATGATTAGAACATTTTGAAGAATAACTACCTGAAAGTATTCATTTCAGAGGATTGCTTTTTATGAAAAAAAAAACATTTTCAAACTTCCACACTGGTGCACTGCCAGAGAACAGGCAGTTTTGATGCAGATTAACTAGTATCAAACTATCTCTCACTTACAAACAGATTTTAAGTGAATATTAATCATCATAATTTTAAAATAACAGTAACAATATATTTTCAAGTATCCATTTCCAGGATATTTCATAGTTGAAAGCATTAAATATGATAGCTGTTGATTTCTTAATGGCCTAAGTCACCAAAGTCACTCAGAAAAAACAACAACAACAAAAAACTGTACATAAATCCAGCAAGATCTTCTCATCTTCTCTTCTCTACATGATCTAATTTAAAATAGTAAACAGGTAAATGCCTAAATGAATGAATTAATAAACAGATAAATATCTCTCTTGAGAAGAAAAGCAAGACCATAACACTGGAAAGTATCATTTGGCAGAGAACTGGGGATTGTGAAGACAAGAGAAAGAAATTCCATGATAAATATCCTCAGTGAAAAATAGGGTCAATCAGCCCAGAGAAAGGAAGCAGATCAGCCTCCCAAGACTTACCTTTTAATCTCTGTCCACTACAACTTTTCTTTCCTTCATTATATCCAATAAACACTAATAGAGTATACTAAAATTAGAAGCATTAATGGAAAAATAGCAAAGACAAGCTATGAAAACCAGTAATCTTTGTATTGTAATTTACCTTCCACTGGGAGTGATATAAATAAGACATTTTAATTTAATTCCTTGCCAGGGGTCCTATTTTAAGAGCCAGAAAGAAATACTAAAATCAGCTCTCTATGAGCAACACTGATTTTTAATATAGCTAGATTATAAGGTAATCACATTTTTGCAAGTGTTTCAGAGCTTATGCTCCCACACAAGATTATTAATTGCCACAACCCGTTAGGTGAGAACATATTACTGAAAAACATTTCATGTCCTTTAAACAAAAATCTGAACTGAATGAAATGTTTCAGAACTCCTCAAATAAAGGCCTTTCAAATAGCATGGCTTGCTCTCAAGGCTAGAGTGGGGACAGAGATTAGGTACTAATATCAGGTTAGGATTTCTCAGATCACTCACTACTTCTGTATGTATTTAGTAACAAACAGTCAGAGAAATGAAGGAAGAATGGCAGAGGTTTATGCAAACTCCTTTTCTTTTATGCTACTTCATTAGCCCAAATTAATCTAGGTAGCATTTTTACAAGGTCACAGTATACTTAAAGTTTAATAGGTAATTATTGCTTATCAGTGTATGTAAAAAATATGCATTTATTGGGCAATTTCAGTGACATTATGGAACAAATCATGTTTTTCTATCAGATAATAGATTGGATTAATAAATGCAGATCTATATCCTTACAAAAGAAAAAACTCCACTAATGTCACTAAGGATTTGGGAATAAAGGGAATTTATTTTTGTAGGGGAGATCCTCTGTCTATCTTTTTCTGTCTCTTTGTCTCTCCCTGTCTCTCTCTCTTTGTCTCTTTCTCTTTTTCTATGTCTCTCTCTCTCTCCTCTCCCATGTATGTGTGTGTGTGTGTGTGTGTGTGTGTGTGCATGTACATTTAGAATAAAGGAGAATATAATATAACTGATGAATAAATAGAAAGAATTGTACATTATATATTATAACAAGGAATGAACATTATTATAAAGACAGTTAAAAATAATCCATTTATCACAAAGCTCCAATGCATTAGCAATTCTGTGATCCCATCAATAAGACTAATCTCATCAATGATACAGATTTCATACTTTCAATGCATACCAATTCTGCTATTCTTTTTTTTTGTATTTAAATTTATTTGTTTTAAATGTTCATTTCAATAAAATTTTGGGTTCCAAATTTTCTCCTCATTTCTCCCCTCCCCCCACCCCAAAATGCCAAGCATTCTAATTACTCCTATCACCAATCTATCCTCCTTTCTAAGATCCCTTCCTTCCCTTTTCCCCATCTTCTCTTTTGTCCTGTAGGGCAAGATAAATTTCTATACCCCATTACCTGTATTTCTTATTCCTAGTTGCAAGAAAAATACTCAACAGTTGTTCCTAAAACTTTAAGTTCCAAGTTCTCTTCATCCCTACCTCCCCACACATTCCCTTTGGGAAGGCAAGCAATTCAATATAGGCAATATCTGTGAAATTTTGCAAATGATTTCCATAATAGCCATGTTGTGTAAGACTAACTATATTTCTCTCCATCCTATCCTGCCCCCCATTGCTTCTATTCTCTCTTTTATCCTATCCTTCCCCAAGAACTTTGACTTCTAATTGCTCCCTCCTTCTACTGCCCTCCCTTCCATTATCCCCCCACACACACCCTGCTTATCCCCTTTTCCCTACTTTCCTGTATTGTAAGATACCAAAATGAGTGTCATTATATTCCTTCCTTTGGTTGAATGTGATGAGAGTAAGATTCATGTTTTTTCTCTCACCTCCCCCCTTTTCCCCTCCACTTAAAAGTGTTTTACTTGCCTCTTTTATGAGAGATAATTTACCCCATTCCATTTCTTCCTTTCTCCTACCAATATATTTCTCTCTCACCACTTAATTTCATTATTTTAAGATATGATTCCATCATATTCAATTCACCCTGTTCTCTCTGTCTCTCTCTCTCTCTCTATATATGTGTGTGTGTATGTGAGTGTTTGTGTGTGTGTATGTATGAATGTGTGTAATCCCACCAGCTACTCAGATACTGAAAAAAGTTTCAAGAGTTACAAATATTGTCTTTCCATGTAGGAATATAAATAATTCAACTTTAATAAGTCCCTTATAAATTCTCTTTGCTATTTACCTTTTCATGCTCCTCTTGATTCATGTGTTTAAAAGTCAAATTTTCTTTTCAGCTCTGGTCTTTCCATCAAGAATGCTTGAAAGTTCTTGATTTCATTGAAAGACCATATTTTCCCCTGAAGTATTATACTCAGTTTTGCTGGGTAGGTGATTCTTGGTTTTAGTGCTAGTTCCTTTGACTTCTGGAATATCCTATTCCACGCCCTTCATTCCCTTAATGTAGAAGCTGCTAGATCTTGTGTTATCCTGATTGTATTTCCACAATACTGGAATTGTTTCTTTCTAGCTGCTTGCAATATTTTCCCCTTGACCTGGGAACTCTGGAATTTGGCCACAATATTCCTAGAAGTTTCTCTTTTTTTGGATCTCTTTCAGGAGGTGATTGGTGGCTTCTTTCAACATTTATTTTGCCCGCTAGTTCTAGAATATCAGGGCAGTTTTCCTTGATAATTTCATGAGAAATGATATCTAGGCTCCTTTTTTGATCATGGCTTTCACATAGTCCCATAATTTTTAAATTGTGTCTCCTGGATGTAGTTTTCAGGTAAGTTGTTTTCCCCAAGAGATATTTCACATTCTCTTCCATTTTTTCATTCTTTTGGTTCTGTTTTGTGATTTCTTGGTTTCTCTGTACCATTCTAATTTTTAAAGAACTATTTTCTTCAGTGAGTTTTTGAACCTCCTTTTCCATTTGACTAATTCTGCTTTTTAAAGCATTCTTCTCCTTATTGGCTTTTTGGACCTCTTCTGCCAATTGAGTTATCCTATTTTTAAAGGTGTTATTTTTTTCAGCATTATTTTTTGGGTCTCCTTTAGCAAGGTGTTGTTCTCCACTTCTGCTGCTCCAAAATTAGTTGAGAGTCTCTCTCTACAGGTATTTTATGAGCTGTGTGGGGAGAGCTTCCATATGCATGTCTTTCTACTCTACCATCTTGGCTCTGCCCTCAATTCTGTTATTCTTAAACATGTTATTACTCAACTTCTTGCTTCCTCTCACCCCCCCTTTCAAGCAGTAGTCAAGTCTTGTCCTCTCTACCTTCATAATATATTTCAAATTCCCCTTCCTTCTCTCCTATTATACTGTCCTGAGGAAGGTTCTCAAGATTTTACACTTGGATCACTGAAGTATCCTGATGGTTGATTTCTTTGCCTCAAGTTTTTCTTGTCACTCCAATCTATCCTTCACCCCAATGTCCAATGTCTGTTTTTATAAAACAGAAATCTGCCCTTATCACTCCCCTATTGAATAAAGTACAGTGACTCCCCACCATATACAGGTTAAAATATTTAATGAATATAGTATCTTCTATTTGGCATAGCTCTTAGTAACCTGGTTGCCTCCTACCTTTCCAATCAACAAGTATGTGTTAAGCACTGGGCCAAGCAAAGGGTATACAAAGAAAGAGAAAACAAAATAGTCCCTCCTCTAAAAAGAGATCACAGCCTTATTGGGGAGAAAAAATGCAAACTTTATGTAAAAAACAAGATATGCACAATATAAATACAGAATAGGCTCACAGGGAACATACTAAGAATTTGAGATGACTACAGGAGGCAGAGTCAAAATAGTTGAGTAGATGGAAGTAGTACAATGAGCTTCTTCCCCGTAATAGCTGCCAAAAACATCTTTAGGAAATGCAGCATACCAAATTATGTTTGGAAAATCCATGACAATGTCACAATCCCTCATTTTTCTCACACAAGTTAGCACAAGGAAACATAGAAAATTTGAAAGATTTCTGGTCAGGAGGGTGTTATGGAGAACACAAAGGAGTACAGAGAGGGACTATGGGATAGATCCATATGGGGAAGCATAAGACCCTTAGTTGGAAAAAGAACAGTTGCCAAAGAGCAGCTTTTCTACCCAGTACTCAGTTTTGGCTCACAGATCCAGGGCAGACTGAGGAGGGTGCTTTCTTCAGGAGCTGTTTTTTGAGCAGAGAGTGGGGTGAGGCTTTGGGCAGTGAATTGAGAAGAAACAAGTTCAGAAGCAAGGAGTAGCTATGTAGCTCAGACACCAGGACCAAAACATTGTCTAAATTCCAACTTAGAAGCCTGCAGATAAGTAAGCTTTATTTGGAGGGCTAGAAAGTAGAATACCAAACTCATCCAATGACTTCCTTTATAGGGGGCAGAAACTGGACTTTTGATCTCAATTTATTCTGCATCTGCTGTTCTGTTTTTTTTTTCCAACTCCACAAAATAAGATACCCTATGTATGGGGGAATTCTTGGTGCTTTCTCCCCTGCCACACTTTCATAATTCCTGTTGTGTATTGTCTCTCTCCAACCGATTGTAAACTCACTGAAAGCAAGAACTATCTTTCTTGTTATTAATTGTATCCGCAGTGCTTATCATAGGGCTTGACATATAGTAGGTGTGTAATGAATATTGAATTGGATTTGACCTTTATTTGTCTTAGTGTCTTCATATGTTAAATGGGGATAATAGGATCTACTTCCAGGGTTGTTCTGAAAATCAAATAAGATAATAACTGGAAAGCACATAGCACAGTGCTTGGAGCATAGTAGGCGTTATGTAAATATCGTCATCATTGTTGATTATTGTAGTACAGATGTGAGTTTTTGAAGATCTGGGCTAGGGAGTTATTTTATCAAAGAGAAGGGAGCATATCTAAGTGATACTGATTTGTTTACACAATGGATATGATGGATTAGAAAGATTGAGTCATTGAAGATGGCACCTAGGATATGAGCCTGGATTTTTGGGAGGATAGTGTCATCTTCAACAGTAGTAGATGAGTGAGGTGTCATACCCTGCAACAATGTACTCTGTATCCTGTGTACTGGCATATTGCTCTCCTTCACAAAGGACACATCATCTCTCAACTCAGAGCACTTTTACCAACTGTCCCCGTATAGTGCCAATGTGATACCTACAGCAGCCACTAGGGATATGCATGTGTGTTTCCAGGGTAATTTTGTGAAGTGTAAACTCTTTTCCTCAAAGATGAAACCAAAATATTTATTCAGGTATCATAAAGACAATTCCACCATAATAATAGTGAAGTTTGTATACATTACCAATAAAGAGAACACTGCCATCCCCGGCCTTCCCTCTGTTAGATCACCCCACAAACAAACTCCCTTAGGTAAAATCACTCCCTCTTTCACTCATTCTAGCTTCTCTGCTCTCCCTGCTATCTCTCAGCTCCACCTCACTCTGTCTTTCTGTTCCCTTTCTTCCTGCTTGATCCAGTCAGCAAGCACCTCCCACCATCAGCTGCATGTGACTCAGTCTGTGTGCTGGTCCAAAATTCAAAGCAGGTCACAAGGGTTTGTTAAGAGGCAGGGAAAATCTTCAAATTCCCTTATCATTATATTCGGCCCCAAGATCTTTGGTGTCATTAACAGGTCAATGGGAGTTTCAGGACACCTAGTCTCAACATAACTTCACAACAATGTAACAGGGATAACACAAAATAAACACATAAAACAATATCCTAGGGTGAGGGCTTAAGCACAAGCACCCCATCATTCCCTCTCAAATGAATGGAACTCAAAATCCCTTGGGGTAAAGGGCAATGTTCTCTTCTTCTATAACTACTTCCTGCTGAGATTGGATGTAGAGCTACTTCCATCTACCCAGATCCCATTTGAGGGTTCAGTTCTTTGGCAGTTATCCAGAGCTTGATCAATGCCAGGTCTAGGAATGACATATTGTAGTTTTGGACAAAGGGTGACATCCAACTTAAGCAGTCAGTCATCTACAAATAGAATGCATTGTTAGCCCATTTTCTTGCCATCATGGGACTTCCCATCCCTTCCCTGGAGTCTTTCTGTTTCCAAGTAAAGGTTTTATATTTTGCAATCTCATCCTCCTTTGCATTTTTTATGCCGGTGTGTTACCCACAGTAGTCACTAAGGATATGCATGCATATTTCCAGGGTATCTTAAAATATAAACTCTCTTCCTCAAAGATGAAACCAAGACATTTATTCAAACACCAAAAATCCATATCCATCACAGTAACAAAGAAATCTATGCACATTATCAGCAGAGAGCACTGCCATCCCCAGGCACTCCCTCTGTCAGGTCTCCCCACAAACAAGCTCCCCTAGGAAAACTTCCATCCTCTTTCACTCATACTAACTGGTCTGCCTCAGCTCAGCCTGCTCTTCCTCAGACCTGTCTTACTCTTTCAACTTTTCCCTTCCTGCTCTACCCATTTGGCAAGGTACTCCCACCATCCTGTCCTTGTGAATCAGGCTGTGGGCCGGGCCAAAGCTCAAGACACGTCACATGGGCTTATTAAGGGCCAGAGAAGATCTTCAAATTCCCTTACCATTACACCCCCATACCTGGAAATCAATACCTTTCTTATTTCTTATAATACCTATCTTATTTCTTCTTGACTCCTTGGTTTTCTTCTAGTTACAGAGAAAATCTCATATTCTACACAAAATCTTCCCCTAATACACTTAATGTTAATGCTTTTCCTCTATTGATTATAAACAAAATTTCACTTAACATGGTCGTTTCGATGTTTTATTCCCAGTTAAACTGAGATTCTTGAGAGCAAGGACTGCTTTTTGCCTTTGTATCACTGGCAGTTCACACAACTCCTTGTACATAATAGACACTTAAAATTGATTGATTGAAATTTACTCCTGTAAGTGTGACACATTGGGTCCACTCAGAGTGCAAGACTGCTTCCTTAAATCTCCTGACAGAGAGAGAATATCAGTACATCACATGATCATAGGCAAAAATCTACCAGAATCTATCAGTAAATACAGTTTATTATCTGAATATTGCACAGTGTTCCTTACCAAAATTATGTTTGGTAATATCAGATATTTGAAATGTGCATCAAAAGTGATTTTTTTAAAAAGCATAAAAAAATAACAGTATATATAAAGTACAGAAAACCTCTAAAGAGAATCAATAATTACATAATCAATTTCTCACTAATTAAAATAAAATTTATGAGATTAGAAAATGGCAAATTGCATATAACAATTAATTAGACCCAGGTAATTAAACTTAAAAGAACCCTTCTCAAAAGATAGATTTTATGTGATTATATTTTTTTATGCACTTCTCTATGCTCTTTTTATTTTTACATTGAGGGCACCACATCCTTCCAATATATAAAGTTTATAAACTCAACATTATCTTGTACACGTAATACAACTCATCGCCATATATTGGAAGGTTTTCCAACATCTTTTGTATGTCTCTTTTTCCTGCAGTCACCCAATAATAGCCCTAGTCCAAACTCTCATCACACTTTCCCTGGACTATTGCAAGAAGCTCCTAGCTGGCATCCTTGCTTCAATTTTCTCTCTACTATAACCCATCCTCCTCTCAGATGCCAAAGAAATGTTTACAACACATAGATCTGATCATATAATCTTTCTACTCAATGAACTCCAGTGACTCACTATTACCTCCAGGATCAAATAAAAATTCTTCTGTTTAGAATTTAAAGCTCTAAATAACCTATCCCCTTCTTATTCTTCCAATCTTCAGATATATTTCTTCCTTCTATACACTTTATGACTGAACAGCACTACTTTTGCAATTCTTTAAATAGGAAACTCTATCACTAATCCCTGTTCCTTTACACTAGCTGTGCCTCATGATTGGAATATTCTCACCTCACCTCCATCTATTATTTTCCCTGACCTTCTTTTATATGAACTTATATTCTACTTTCTATGGGTTTGTGGTACTCATCCCACCCCACATAGCAATTTGCTGATGCCTTACCTATGAGATTCTCTTAAATCATATATATCCTTTGTATGTCTTACATGTTCTTAGATATTTACATAGTATAAGGTCTTCCCTATTAGAATGTTCTCTCCTTAAGAACTAAGACTTTGCTTTTTTTTGCTGTAGTTGCTTTATTTTGTTTTGTTTTTGCTTTTGTTTCTCCAGATTTTATGTTCCTGTCATGTTGCTTAATAAATGTTCATTGACAAACTCACTACATGTTTTTTATTGGATTTGTCGAAGGAAGAGTATATAGTTGGGCAGAAATTAAAACAGGATTTAATACTTCAATACAAATACCTGGGATTTAAATAGTGTGAATAGTCCTTTCACAGAAGAAGATCATGACCCTTCCATATCTTGGTAGGTAAGGAGCATCTAGGAATTTCTACAGCTAAAAAAACTAATCACCTGGTGACTAAACTTATGCATAGAAGCTTCTGAGAATTTAGCTTGGTAGGTTCTCAAAAGATATGCATATATACATACACAAATGTGTGTATGCATGTGTGTGTATACACACAGAGAGAGGCATATATATATATATATTTACATATATGTGTGTATCTGTGAGTATATACATATATGTACGTATCTTTGTGTGTATATGTAGTCACACACATATATGTAAATATATGTGTTGTGTGTATATGCATGTACATGTATACACACATGCAATGCACATATGCATACATGTACATGCATACACAAACCCAATATGTATTTGTGTATATATACATACATACAAACATAGGCATGCATGCATGCATGTGCATATGTATGTATATAGCTGTAGATATGCACACATATATACTCACTCATGTACACACATGTATAGCCTTAGTTATATTAATACCTGAGTTGGAGTGTAGGGTGTGTTCAGGGAGGACCAGTACATTTGGTGTGATGGCTGCTGAGCCATTTTTAGGGCTCTGTCCTCTTTTGGTGTCCACCTGTTTCACCTAACTCTCACCTGTGGCTCCAAGAAGCTATGGCCACACCCCAGTAAACTGTTTTGGCAGACAATTCAAACTAGTGTGAGGGTAACCAAGGGTTCTCAAAAACATTGGTGAGTTAGTGGGGTGTCTACCCCAAGCATGTGAAGACTTCCTCTGGTAGATGGGCAGATGAGAACAATTTGTTCCAACAGCCATGAAGGCAGATGAAACAGGCAATGCGGAGAACTTAGAGCTTGGTTAGACACCAAAGACACCAAGATCATGCACTGAATCCTGAGCAATCTCCAGTCATCTTGACTCTGTCCTGCCACTGGACTGTGATTACTCTAAAGGAGAGAGTAAGGTTGACGACTTCATGCAACTCTGCTTTACATTATATCCAATTTATGCACGAATCAAAAGACATCACCCATATTATTTCACTATTATGCCTCAAAGAACTGTGGCCACAGACAAGTGATGAAGCAGCACATATAGATACACTGGGAGCTGTAGTCAAACCCTGCACACAGGTGGCCCAGACTATAGGGTCGTTTCTCACTGGAAGTAGAACTGGAACTCAGCAGCTGCCTGAGTTTCTGAGCAGCCTTTGAAGGATCTCACTGCTCACCTCCTGGTGTGAGGAAGGGGGCTAGAAAAGGTGCCCTAAATATTGTCTGCTTAACCAACCCTGGCCTGATTACCATGGCAGGCTAGGAAACCTGCTATGGAGTCGAAACACAAAAAAATGTACAAAATATATGAAAACCTACCAAGATGATTCCACTCACCATTAGCACATGGAACTAATAGACAACATAAAGTACAGTAAACCTGAGAGAACTGCCCTTGTTGCAAGAGAACTCAGCAGGTGTTATATGGAAATAACAGCCCTGAGTGAAACAAGGTTGGCAAATGAAGGCCAGCTTACCGAAGTTTGAGCTGGATACACCTTTTTCTGGAGTGGATGATGTGAAGAGGAGCACCTTGAAGCTGGCATGTGTTTTATAATCAAAACTAATCTAATCAGAAAGCTGGTATACCTGCCAAAAGGAGTGAATAAGGCTCATGACAATGTGATTGCCACTCCCAGGAAAATGCCATGCCACCTTCATCACTGCCTATGCTCCCACCATGAAAAACCCTGATGAAGTCAAAGAAAAATTTTATGAAGACCTAGAGACACTTATCCTCAGTGTTCCAAAAGAGGACAAGTTTATAATTCTGGATGACTTTACTGCTAGAGTAGGCTTAGAATACCAGACTTGGCAGGGAGTCCTAGGGAGGAATGGAGTTACAAACAGCAACTACAATGGTCATTTACTACTGAAGACTTCAACATCGCATGACCTTCTCATCAGCCACATTGTCTTCTGTTTACCTAAACGCAATAAAACTTAGTGGATGCACCCTCAAAGCAAACATTGGGTTCTAATAGACTATGTGATTGTAAGGAGAAGAGACAGACAAGGTGTAAGAGTGACAAAGGCAATGTGTGGTACACAGCGCTGGACTGATCACAGACTAATCATTTCCAAGCTAAATATTCATATCCATCAAAAGTGCCACCCCCAAGGCAAAATGACTACCAGAAGAATTAATGTCAACAAATTAGAGCTCTTCTCTGAGCCTGAACAGTTTGTTGCTAACTTGGATGGAAAGTTGAGCAAACTCACAGTTGGCAACAGTGGAGCAGAAAAGGAGTGGGCAGCTTTCAGCGATTTGGTGTACAGCACCACATCAGCTGATCTGGGTCAGAACACTCGCAAACACCAAGACTGCTTTGATGAAAATGATAGGGAAATTCAGAAGCTGCTAATTGAAAAATGAGAACTGCACTGGATTTAAGAGCAGGATAGTTCATCCACCTCTAAGAAGGCAGCATTTGATTCTATTGAAAGCAAAGCAGAAGCAAAACTTAGAGAGATGCAGGATTTCTGACTCTGTAAGAAGGCAGATGAAATTCAGTTTTATGCTGATAGCAATAATCCAAAGCTCTTTTATGATTCCTTGAAAACTATTTATGGAACAAAACCCTATGGTATATCACAACTATTCAATGGTGATGGAGCCACATTGATAGGACATGATCCTAGAGAGATGGGCTGAATACTTCCATAGTTTTCTCAACAAATCATCATCAATCAATGCTGAAGTCTCAGCATTTATCTCAGGTTTATCTCAGGTTGAAATCAATCCCTCCTTAGCTGAAGTCCTAACGAAGAAGAGGTTTTGAGGGTCATAAGGCACCTTTCATGTGGCCAAGCACCCAGTGCTGATTCTATTCCAGCTGAGATTTATAAGGTAGGAGGACTATTGCTCATACAAAAGCTGACTGAAATTTTCCAGTTTATATGGCAAGAGAAGGTTATCCCCCAGGAGGTCAAAGATGCCTCCATTGTACATCTTTATAAAGGTAAAGGGAATAGTTTTTCCTGTGATAATTACACAGGGATCTCTCTCTTAGTCATTGCTGGCAAAGTTATTTTTTTAAGTTCTTTTTTTTAAAATTACTTGATTTTATTTATTTTCAGTGTTCTACAATAACTACCATATATCTTAGATTATTATTTTCCCCTCCCTCCCCCTTACATTTCCCCTCTCTCCCTGATATGGCATAAAATTTTGCATAGGTTCTACACATACATTCCTATTAAATACATTTTCACTATAGTCATGCTGTGTTGAAAAATTAACATGAGTGGGAGAAATCATCTAAAAACCAAAACGCGATACACACACACACACACACACACACACAAATGATCTGATACATTCTGCAATTGAATTCTATAATTCTTTCTCTGGATGTGGAAAGCATTTTGCACTAGAATATCTTGGGAATTTTTTTTTAAGTCCTTGCATTACAATGAAGTTGTTCCAAGTCTACCAGAAAAAGCTCTTACCATGGTTGTTGCAGTGCACAAAGTTCTCCTGGTTCTGCTCCTTTCACTAAGCATCACATCATATAAGTCTTGCCAAGGATCTCTGAAGTCTTCCTGTTCATCATTTCGTATAGCACAATAGCATTCCATTACATTCATATACCTTTCTTTATTCAGCCATTCCCCAAATGATAGGCATCCCCTTGATTTCCGGTTTTTAGCCACCACAAAGAGTGCTGGTATAAATATTTTTGTACATGTGGGACCGGGAGCCTTTTCCATTTTTAAGATCTCTTGGGGATACAGTCCTAGAAGCAGTATTACTGGGTAAAGAGTATGGACATTTTTGTAGCCCTTTGGGCATTTTTCCAAATTGCTCTCCAGAATGGTTGGATCAACTCACAACTCCACCAACAGTTTATTAGTATTCCAACTCTCCCACATCATCACCAGCATTTATCATCTTCCTGCTCTGTCATGTTTGCCAATTTGATAGGTGTGGTACCTCAGAGTTGTTTTAATTTGCATTTCTCTAATCAAAAGTGATTTAGAGCACTTTTTCTTATGACTATAGATATCTTTAATTTCTTCCTCTGAAAATTATCTGTTCATATCCTTTGACTATTTATCAACTAGGGAATGACTTGTATGTCTGTACATTTGACTCAGTTCTCTATATATTTTTAAAATGATAATTTTGCCACAGACACTAGCTGCAAAAATTCTTTTCCAGTTTTCTATATCCCTCCAAATTTTCGTTACATTGGGTTTGGTTGTGCAAAAACTTTTCAGTTTAATGCAATCAAAATTATCCATCTTGCACTTTATAATGCTTTCTGTCTGTTCTTTAGTAAAAAATTCTTCTCTTGTCCATAAATCTAATAAATATACTATCCCTTGCTCCACCAATTTGTCCATATTATCAATCTTTATATCTAGATCGTGTACTCATTTGGATTTTAGTCTTGTGTATGGTGTCAGGCACCTAGTTTTTGCCACACTGTTATCCAGTTTTCCTAGTAAATTTTGTCAGACAGTAAGCTTATCCCAGAAGGTGGGGTCCTTGGATTTATCAAACAGTACATTGCTATATTCAGTGTCTACTGTGTTTTGAGTACTTATCATAATCCACTTCTCTACCCTTCTGTTTCTTAGCCAATACCAAGTGGTTTTGATAATTGCTGCTTTATAATACAATTTAGATCTGGTAGTACTAGACCACCTTCCCCAGCATTTCTTTTCATTAGTCCCCTTGATATTCTGGACTTTTTGTTTTACAGATGAATTTTGATATCATTTTTTCCAGCTCTAGAAAATAATTATCTGATAGTTTAATTGGTATGGCACTGAATAAATAAATTAATTTAGGTACAATTGTCATTTTTATTATATTGGCTCAGCCTATCCACAAGCAACTGATGTTTTTCCACTTACTTAGATCTAACTTCATTTGTGTGAAAAGTGTCTTGCAGTTGTATTCATATATCCCTGGATTTGTTTTGGCAGGTAAACTCCCAAATATTTTATATTGTCTACCCTACCTTTAAATGAAATCTCTCTGTCTCTTGCTGTTGGGCTTTGTTACTAATATATAGAAATGTAGAAGATTTATGTGGGCTTGTATTCTAACCTGCAACTTTTCCAAAGTTGTTTATTATTTCAAGTAGTTTTTTACTTGAATCTCTTGGATTTTCTGAGTATATCATCATAGAGTGATAACTTAGTTTCTTCTTTGTTTATTCTAATTCCTTCAATTTCTTTATCTTGTCTAATTGTTATAGGTAATGTTTCTAGTACCATATTGAATAATAATGGCGATAATGGACATCCTTGTTTCACCCCTGATCTTATTGGAAGCACATGTAGCTTATCACCATTGCATATAATGCTTTCAGAAGGTTTTAGGTAGATACTTCTTATTACTTTGTGGAAATTTCCCTTTATTTCTCTGCTTTACAATGTTTTTAAGAGGAGTGGGGGTTGTATTTCCTCAAAAGCTTTTTCTGTATCTCTTGAGATAATCATGTGGTTTCTGTTAGCTTTATTGTTGATATGGTTGATAATGCTAATAGTTTTCCTAATATTGAACCACCCCTGCAATCCTACCTGATCATAATGTATTATATTTGTGATAAGTTGCTGTATTCATTTTGCTAAAATCTTATTTAAAATCTTCTCATCTATATTCATTAGAGAAATTGATCTATAATTTTACTTCTCTGTTTTGTCTCTTCCTGTTTTAGATATCAAAAACATATTTTTATCCTAAAAAGAATTTTGGACTTCTTCCCCAATTTTCAAAAATAATCTATATAGTACTAGAATTAACTGTTCTTTAAATGTTTGATAGAATTCACTTGTAAATCCACTTGGAGACTTTTTCCTAGCAAGTTCATTGATGGCTTGCTCAATCTCTTTTTCTGAGATGGGGTTGTTTAAGTTTCTAACTTCTCTTTCTGTTAATCTGGGCAATTTGTATTTTTTTAAAATACTCTTTCATCTCATTTAGATTGTTGAATTTATGGGCATAAAGTTGGGCAAAGTAATTTCTAATTATTATTTGAAGTTCCTCCTCATTGGAGGTGAGCTCAACCCTTTCATTTTTTACATTAGTAATTTGGTTTTCTTCTTTTTTTTAATCAGATTGACCAAAGATTTATTAAGTTTTTTAGTTTTTTTCATAAAACAAACTATTGTTTTTATTTATTAATTCAATAGTTTTCTTAATTTCAATTTTATTAATCTTCTTTTGGTTTTCAGTATTTCTAATTTGATATTAACTTGGAGATTTTCAATTTGAACTTTTTCTAGATATTTCATCTACATGCCCAAGTCATTGATCTCCTTTTTCTCTATTTTATTCATGTAGGCATTCATAGATATAAAACTTCCCCTAAGAACTGCTTTTGCAGTATCCCAAAAGATTTGATAGGTTGTCTCATTGTCATTCTCTTGAATGAAGTTGTTGATTGTTTCTATGATTTGTTGTTTAACCCACCCCTTCTTTAGGATTAGATTATTTAGTTTCCTGTTAATTTTTGTTTATCTTTCCATGGCCTTTTATTTACATATAATTTTGATTTCTTTATGATCTGAGAAGGAAACATTGACTACCTCTGTTTTTCTGCACTGGATTGTGAGGATTTTACGCCCTAGAACATGGTTAATTTTTGTATATGTGTCATGTACTGCTGAGAAAAAAAGTACATTTCTTTCTATTCCTATTCAATTTTCTCCAAAGATGCATCATATCTACCTTATCCAGAGCTTTATTTACCTCCTTGATCTCTTTATTCTTTATTTTGAGGTTAGATTTGAGGTCCTCCACTAGTATAGTTTTGCTGTCTATTTCTTTCTTCAACTCCTCCAAATTCTCCTCTAAGAATCTGGATGCTATAACACTTGGAGCATGCATGTTTAGTAATGATATTGCTTCATTGTTTATTGTGCCTTTAACAGGATATAGTTTCCTTCCTTATCTCTTTTGATTAGATCTATTTCTGCTTTTGCTTTATCTGAGATTAGCAGTTACCCCTGCTTTTCTTACATCAGCTAAGGCACAATATATTCTGCTATAATCTGTTACCTTTACCCTTTGTGTATGCTCCTTTTCAAATGTGTTTCCTGTAAACAACATATTTTTGGATTATGGATTTTAATCCATTCTGCTACCTGTCTTTGTTTTATGGGAGAGTTCATTGCATTCACATTCGCAGTTATGATTGCAATCTGTGTCTTTCCCTCCATCCTCTTTCCCATCATTTGTGATTTTAGTTCTCCCATCTCTCTTCCCCTCCTCAACAGAGATATTACTTTTTACCATCACTTACCTCAGTCTTCCTTTCCTTCTCTCAAATCCCCTCCCTTTTACTCCCCTTTAGCCTTATTAACTTTTCCCTCCCTTTTAGCATCTCCTCCCCTTTCCCCTCTTACTGCCTATAGAACTAGTTAGATCTATATACTTAATTAAGTTTATTGTTCCCTCCTTGAACGAAATCAGATGAGAGTACCTCTCAAACAATGCTCATCTCCCTCTCCTCTTTCCCTCTTCTATAATTTTGTACTTCCTCCTGTGATGAAATTTATGATTATTTGCTTCCTACTTTTCACATGTCCTGTTACAATCCCTTTGCATGCTTAAATCATATTTTTATCATCACATTATTTACTTTATACCCATTCCTTCTATGTAGATCCCTTTTATATTTCCTCATAGATGTACAATTTGCAAGATTAACAAGCATCATCTTCCTTTATGGGGAGGTAAACAGTTTGCCCAAATTGAGTAACAAGTTTTTCTTTTCCCCTGTTTACCTTTTTATGCCTCTCTTGAGACCTACAATTGAAGACTGAATTTTCTATTGAGTTCTAGCCTTTTGTTCGGAATGTCTGGAAATTGGTAATTTCATTGAATATCCATATCCTAGTTGAAATGTTATGCTGAACTTTGCTGGATCATCGATCCTTGGCTGTAGTCCCAGCTCCTTTGCGTTATGGAATATCGTATTCCAATTCCTTCGATCTTTTAATATAGAAGCTGCAAGGTCTTGTATTATCCTGACTGTTGCTCCTCTGTATTTGAATGGTTTCTTTCTAATTGCCTGTAGAATTTTCTCCTTCACTTGATAGTTCTGGAATTTGGCAACTATATTTATTCGGGTTTTTAGTTTGGGATCCCTTTTGGGAGGTGAATGGTGGATTCTTTCGATGATTATTTTGCCCTCTGCATCTAGCACTTCTGGGCAGTTTTCCTTGATGATTTTTTGAAAGAATTGTCCAGACTCTTTTTTTCATCGTAGCTTTCTGGTAGGCCAATGATTCTTAAATTTTCTCTTCTGGATCTATTTTCCAGGTCAGTTGTTTTTTCCAATTGGATATTTTACATTTTCTTCTACTTTTTCATTCTCCAGATTTTGTTTGACTGATTCTTAATGTATCATAGAGTCATTAGTTTCTACGTGCCCAATTTTGATTTTTATCAAATTGTTTTCTTCAGTTAACTTTTGCATCTCCTTTTCCAGCTGTCCAATTATTCCTTTTAAGGCATTATTTTCTCCAGTTAGTTTTTGTACTTTCTTTTCTATTTGTTCCAATTTCCTTTTTAAAGAGATGTTCTCTTCATGGAATTCTTTTTTCCTATTTTTAAAATCATTGGCCTGTTTTTATTCTATTTCCTTCTTCAGCAGTTCCAGCAGAGCTGTTTATGCATGCAGGTAGTTCATGGTCCCTACTGAAGTTTCAGATGGGAGTAGGCTCACTACAGACCTCTTTGGTATTCTTCTTTTGATCCTTGACCCCATAAAAAGATTCTATGGTTTTGTCACCCTTGCTTTGCTTTTTTCTTGCTCATGATAGTGATTGGTGTTGTGGCTTCTGGTTCTTTCAGTTAGAAGCTGCAGCACTTGGTGTTGAGCTTACTGGTGTGAAAATGCTAAGGGCAGGTGCCTTTTTGTCTTTTTATTTTGTGTTTCCCCGAACAGTCCTCGGGCTAGCTTGGTAAGTGTGGGGAAGTGGTGATCTGGTTCCTGAAGATCTCCTCAGGTGAGCTGAGGCAAAAGGCAAGCTAGAGTGCTGAGGTATGCCTGGATCCTAGTGTGAGTTTCTACCTCCCCTGGGACTCTCTCCTAATGCTGAGGCATACCTGGGTCCTAGTGCAAGTTTCCATCACTCTCTGGCCCCTCTCCTTCTAGTTTGCCTCTGCCACAGTAAGAGGAATCCCCCTTAGCTATTTTCCTAGCCTCAGATGTTATGGGATTGTTTGCCCCTTCACTGTTCTCACTGATCCAGGATTCTTCTGGGGAAATATTTTATGGTTCTTTTGAGGTCAACAAGTGGGGAGGAGGGAGCATTTACCAATCATTGTGCCATTTTGGCTCCCAGACGTTCAAGTAGGTGACATACAGATGTTTAGTCTTCAGGTTGAAAGTCTCAGGAGCTGCTGCAGTTAATAGCTGGAGCTCAGCAGCTGTCACTTGCTTGGCTTCTCTGGTCTCTCACCCTGGTTTGCCACTCTGCCATTCTGCATACTGCTGCCTCAGGCCTCCTTGGAGCTTTCCTGCTCTGTTATGCTGGACATACTACATTGTGTGCCATGGGCTCACCTCTGTGGAACAAATCCTTCCCATCAACCTTCCAGTCTGTCCTGGGCAGTGAAACTGCCACAGTGTGTCTCTTATTGGATTTTGCACCTCCAGAAGAAGGCTATGTGCTTGCTCCCATGCTTTTTTAGCATGATGTTTTCAGTCATGTTGACAAATGCTTTCAATGAGGATGAATATGGCTCCAGGGTAAACTGCCATGCTGTTAGTAAGTTCTTCGATTTAAAGGGGCTACAAACCAAGACCAAAGTAGAGGGAGTATTGGTGCATCATTTCCTGTTTACAGATGATTGTGCACTCAATGCAGCCTCTGAATCTGAGATTCAGCAAAGTGATCAATTCTCTGCTGCCTTGGATAATTTTGGTCTGATAATTAACACCAAGAAAATACAGGTGCCTCATCAGCCACTACTATACCATTCATATGTGGAACCATTAGTTGCAACAAATGGAGAAATTTTGAATGCTGTGAATAAGTTCACTTACCTTGACAGTGTACTTTCCAGGGATGTATGCATTGATAATTAAATTGAAGCATGCATTGCCACAGCTAGCTCAGTGTTTGTGAGGCTCCAAAGAAAAGTTTAGAAGACTGACTACCAAGTTGAAGGTCTGCAGTCGTTGTTCTGACCTCATTGTTATATGCTTGTGAAATATGGATGGTCTACCAGCCCCATGCCAGGAAACTGAATCACTTCCATTTGAACTGCCTTAGGAAGATTCTGATGATCACTTGGCAGGATAAGTTACCAAACACTGAGGTCATTGCGTGAGCTGAACTGCCAAGTATTCAAATTATGCTTCAGAGAGTGCAACTCTGATGGGTTGACCACTTTGTTAGAATGCAAAATGTATGCTTGTCTAAAAGACTATTTTATGGAAAACTTACATGGGGTAGATGATCATATGGTGGCCAGAAGAAACAAGGAGCTCTCTCAAGAACTGTGGAATTGAGTATGCACCATGGGAGACACTGGCACAGGATTTCTCAGCAATATGTGCCCACATAAGCAAAAGTGCTATGCTCCATAAGAAAAGAAGAATTGAAACAGCACAAAGTAAATGCAGGATGCGCAAATTTGGGATATCCACCCTAATTATTCACTCACACCATCTGTGCTCAACCTGTGGTAGAGCATTCCAAGATTGTGTTGGTATGATCAGCCACAGTCTGATGCACTGAAATTTCACTTTATCATGGTGATGTAATTTTGTTCCTCTTCAAAGAGGAAGGACAACAATCATTACCTGAGTTATGAGGAAGAATGTGGTAAGTGTTAGCCTGTTTATGTCCTGGGTGCTATGGTAAGTGAGTGTCATGAAAATTGTATAGAAACCATTATAGGTTTCCATTTAAAAGCTTTGAGGTATTTTTTTAATGGATTTTACAAGTTAATTCCAGCAAACTTGGATTGAAACACAAAGATACGAGGTTTAATGGTTGTAAAAGTTGCTGGAGGAAGGCAATTCTTAATGCTTAATGAGTAAATCTAAGCATTATAAACGGACAAAATTATTTAAGAAGAATGAAAGTTTAGAGGAAAAATGATTCATTTATGACTGAAGAAATTATTCCCTTCAGATTGCAAAAATATGAACACAAGGCTACTTTTTGTTGGAAATTAGATATACAAAGTACAAAAACATTCTTTTTTAGGGCTTCAATCAAATTGTGTGAAAAGAAAAAAATAAAGGTGTGAATAAAAGGGAACTAGAAAATTCAGAAGAATTAATTCTGTTAGGTAAGTCAGGCTTCAGTTAAATTTCACACAACCATCTCTTTGAAAGAAACTGCACCATAACAAGGGAGGCATGAACAAGCTTGTTAGATTTTCAGTACCTCATTGTGGGAGGGCCAAAAAAACTAATAGCCACAAGTCTCTCTGTAAGGACGATCTTCAGTAGTTCTCTCTTATTAGTGAGATAAGGATATGTTTCTGAATCTTAGAATTATATAACTGAGACTACTAAGCTTCCTCACTCTAAGGAGAGGAAATGACTCACTATTGTTTGCTATAAAATATGTACGCATGCACACAATTTTATGAAACATAGGGGAAGTGTCATATTAAATAGCTTGAACACCTTGTTAAGATCTTTGTGTACTGGATATGGAATCTGAGTGAGTATTTCTTATTTAAAATCTCAAAGGAAAAATGGTGGATAAATAGGGTAAATATAAGAATATCTCTAAGGTCTTCAGTTTCACCCTTGAAAGACCAGTGTAGTGACATTCTCTTGACAGATAACTACTACAATTCTTACAAGTCTTATTTTTTCTTTTGCTGTTACTTCCACTCCTAAAATTATTTTAGGTCTCCCTTATTTTTCTTTTTTTTAATATTTTATTTTTCCCAAGTAGATGTAAAAATAGTTTTAACCTTTTGGGTTTTTTTTTATTTTAAATAAATTTATTTAACTTTTCACATTCATTTTCACAAGATTTTGGGTTCCAGAATTTTCTCCCCATTTGTCCCCTCCACGCTCCCCGATACGCTGGACATTCTAATTACCCATATCACCAATCTGCCCTCTCTTCTATC
>CM053770.1:372078600-372156813 GCA_028658325.1 Potorous gilbertii | reverse complement strand
CTTTACCTGATGGTAAGCAGATCTCTTCATCCTCAGAGAGGAATGGCCCAATCCTCTGGTCACCAAGAAAATAACCTTCTATGGTCTTATTTTTTTTCCCTTTTCTGGGCATTTTCCCAGCCAGTTAATTGACTTATGAGAGTCCTCTCCACCCCCTGGCCCAGATTCGCCCAGCTAGTGCTTGGGGTCTGAGATTCAAATGCTGCTCCCCAGCCTCAGGGCTTTTGGCGGCAGGCCTGACTGCTCTTCAGTGGGAGCTTATCTGCTGGTTCTCTGGTGGGGGCAGGGCCGCCTCTCAGTCTCAGTTCCCTCAGGGGGTTTATGCAGAGTTCTCTTGCAATGGAGCCGTGGCGGAGCTCCTGCCTGCCCATGGAGTCTCTGGCCAAACTGCCTCCGCCCCTGCCGTGGCCGCCGCCACCCAAGGGGGTCCATGTCCCGGAGGTACCCCGCTCCCCTCTCAGCCTGTCTCTCTCACTGACCTGTGTGTCTGTGGGTGGAGGGACCTTCGCGACTGCCGGAGATTCAGGTCCCTAATGCCTGCTGGGCTCTGCTGGCTCCTCTCAGTGTCCAGTGGCCAGGGTGGGTGAGGGGAGGACTCTGCAGGGCAGGGCTCTGCTCCCGTCCAGGGTACCTTTGTGGTCGGTTTTTCAGGGCTGTCTGCAATGGAAATCTCCTTCACTGTGTTTCTGCACAGCTTCCACTGTTTCAGAATTTGTCAGGAGTTCTTTTTAGAGGGAATCCATGGGCTGTGTGTTCGGAGCTAGCAAATGTGAGTCTTTCTACTCCGCCATCTTGGCTCTGCCCCCTCGGTTTTTTTTTATTTACAATTTTGAGCTCTGAAATTTCTTCTACCTTCCCTCACCTAACCATCATTGAGAAATCAAACAACTGATAAAGGTTATATACATGTATCATCATGCAAAATTTATTTTCCTGATAGTCATGTTGTGAAAGAGGACCAAAAGACAAGAAAAATAAAGTTTAAAAATCATGCTTTGATCTATATTCAGATACTATCAGTTTATTTTTCCTCTGGAGAAGGAATGCATTTTTCATCATGCATCTGTCAGAACTGTCCCAGATCTTTGTATCACTGATAATAGCTAAGTCATTAACAGTTAGATGTTCATTGTAAAATAATTCTGTAATTGTGCACAGTTGTTCTGCTCACTTCACTTTGTATCAGTTAATGTAAGTCATTTCAGGTTTTTCTGAAGGTATCCTGCTCATCAATTCTTATAGAACAACAATATTCCATCAAAGTCATATACTACAATTTATTCATCCATTCCCCAATTAATGAGCATCCTCTCAAATTTCCAATGTTTTCCCACCACAAAATAGCTACTAGAAATAATTTTACACAAATAGGTCTTTTTGCTTATTTTTAAAATCTCTTTGGAATACAGACCTAGTAGTGGTATCTGTATCAAAGGATATGCATAGTTTTATATTCCTTTCAGCATGGTTCCAAATTGCTCTTCAGAATGATTAGATCAGATTAGAACTCCAACAATGCATTAGTGTCCCAATTTTCCCAGAACCTTTCACATATTTGTTATTTTAATTTTCTGTCATATTAGGCAATATAGGTGTGAGGTGGTACCTCAGAATGTTTCAATTTTATTTCTCTAATAGTGATTTAAAACCGGCTTTGATTTCTTCATCAGAAAATTGATTATTCACATTTCTTGATCATTTATCAATTGGGGAATGACTCATTATTACAAATTTGACTCAGTTCCCTTCATATTTGATGGATGAGACTTTTATCAATGAAACTTGCAGTAAAAATTTTCCTCCAAATTTCTGCTTCTCCACTAATCTTGATTGCATTGGTTTTGCTTGTGCAAAACTGTTCTAATGTAATATAATCAAAATTGTCTGTTCTGTATCATATAATTATCTCTTTCTCTTGTTTGGTCACAAATTGTCCTGTTACTCATAAATCTGAAAGGGGAACTATTCCACATTCCCCTAATTTGCTTGTAGTATAACCCTTAATGTTAAATCACATTTTGAACTTATGTTGATATATAATTGTGGATCTATACATAGTTTCTGCAAAGTTTTATCAAATAGTGAGTTCTTGCCCCCAAAGTTTGGGTCTTTGAGTTTATCAATCACATGATTACTAGAGTTGTTTCCTACTGTATATTGTCTATCCAATTAATTTCACTGCTCGACAATTCTATTTATTAGCCATGCTAGATTGTTTTGATGATTGCCATTTTGTAATACAGTTTGAGATCTGGAACAACTAGGCTACCTTGCTTCACTTTTTAAAAATTAATTTTCTTGATATTTCTTACATTTTGTTCTTCCAGATGAATTTTATTATCACTTTTTCTAGCTCTATACAATATTTTTGGAAGATTGATTGGTATGGCACTGAAATGTTTTTATTAATTTAGGTAGAATTATCATTTTTATTATGTTGGCTTGGCCTACTCATGAGTAGTTAATATTCTTCATTATTTAGATCTGATTTTATTTGTATGAGGAGTGTTTTGTAATTCTATTCATATGGTTACTGAGTTTGTCCTAACAGGTAGATTCCGAAGTATTTTATCTTGTCTACAGTAAAGAAATTTCTCTTTCTGTCTCTTGCTGCTAGACTTTGTAATATATAGAAATGATCACGATTTATGTGGGTTTATTTTATACAGTGTGACTTTGCTCAAACAGTTTCTTATTCCAACTAGTTGACAGATAGTTTTGTTTTCCCATTGATTCTCTTAATTCCTTCAATTTCTTTTTCTTCTCATTGCTATAGCTAACATTTGTAGTACAGTTTTGAATAAGAGTGGTGGATAATGAAAGAAAGGGGATAAAGGAAGGGACTCATTTCTTAAGCCATCATCTTATTGGGAAGGCATATTGCTTACCCCTATAACAAACAGAACTTCCTACTGATGTTAGATAAAAATTATTTGTAATCATAAGGAAAGCTTTATTTATTACTATGTTTTTAGAGTTTTAATATGAATGAGTGTTGTATTTTTATCAAAAACTTTTTTAACATCTGTTGAGATAATCATAAAATTCCTATTTTTTCAATATAAATTTATTTATTTAACTTTTTACATTCATTTTCACAAAATTTTGGGTTCCAAATTTTCTCCCCATTTGTCCCCTCCCCCAATACTTAGGCCTTCTACAGTGCTGTCTGTACCAGTACAACCCATGTTGTACCATGTTCCTCTCCCAGCCTGGTGCAACTGACCTTTCCTGTCAACATTCCAGGTTGTCCTAGGCTGGAAATTTGTTTCAGTCTGTCATTTTGTGAGTTCTGCTGCTACAGAATTTGTTTAGGAACATCTTTTACAGGTATTTTCATGGGTTTGGCGACGAGCTCAAACAAATTTCTGCTTTTACTCCACCATCTTGGCTCTGCTCCCTTATCTCTTCCTATTTTATTGTTTTTTGATGTCTCATGGAGTCATTAGGTTTCACTTATCCAAATCTATATTTTTCAGTGAACTTTTATAACTCTTTTCCCATTTAAGCAATTCTACTTTTTAAAAATTCTTCAGTCATTTTTTGTTATTTTTGTATTTTTTTGAACTGCTCAATTCTGTTTTTTAAAGCATTTTCTTCAGTTTTTATTTTTGTTTTTTACTTCGTTTGTCATTTGGCCTACTCTTTATATTACAGTATTGTTTTCTTCTTTTATGATTCTTATCATTCCTTTTCCCAATTTTCTCTCCAATGTCTTATTTGATTTTTAAAATCCTTTTTGAACTCTCTCATGTGTTCTTTCTGGGTCTGAGACCAGTTCACACATTTCTTTGAGGACCTGCATGGAAATGTTTTAAAATGTTGCCCTCTTAGTTTGCGTTCTGCTCTTCACTATCATCATGGTTCCTTTCTGAGGTTAGTTGGTGTTGGTGTTGCTTCCTCATTTTTTCAAGTTTATTTCTTTCCTTTGAACTTTATGTTTAAGTTGAGCTCTGCTCCAGAGGCAGAGAGGTGACACTGTCCAAAGTGTCAGGTTTTTTCCTGTTATTTTCAGAGCTAGATCTGGAGCTCTGTATGTTTTCAGTTGTTCCAAGGTGGATTGATCTAAGGGGATATACCATCACTGATCCCTTGGCCTGTACTGAAGTCTGGGAGTGACCACAAATACTGATTTGCTCCCTGGAACTGTGACCATGGTTCCCACTGCCCTTTGGGGACTATACTAGTGTTCCTTCCCTCTCTTAGACTGTGACTTAGAACTCTGGGCAATGCAAAAGATTCCTATAGCCAGTGCCAACAGATGGTCCCTTGCAATCTCATTCTCACAAGTTTTCTGATCCCTTTATAGTCTGAGAGAAGAGGGCTCTGGAGGTCACTGACAAAGATTCAGTTGCCTAAGGCCTGCTTTTACTAAGTGTGGCCTGCTATGACTGTCTTGTTTAAGGGCACAGAGCCTTGTTCCTACCTTGCACCAGGGTGTGAAGTCTTATTGATGGCTTGCACACCGTTCTGACCCCACTGGTTTGCTCTAAGGCACAGTACATGGGGCCTTACTTCTTTCTCTGAGACACAGGGCCTCTCTGATGATTTGTACTGGGGTTCAGGGCCTTGCTACTGTTTTGCTGGGCTGGCATATTCTAGATTTCATACTCCAGTAAGACATATCCCACTGATCTTCTAACTTGTCTTGGTCTAAAATATTGTTTCACCCAGTCCTTTTGTTGGATTTACTCCTCCAGAATTTGTTTTGAGGCATTATTTTACATTTATTTGGAGGGGATTTTGGGAAAGGTCAGATGAGTCCCTGCTTTTATTCTACTGTATTGACTCCACCTTTCAATTCTGATCTTTCTTTTTCCTTTACCAGTATTAACCTAATTTCCTCAGCCTTTATAGGGATGGATCAATTTTCTGCTGCTTGTACTAATTTTGGACTAGCAATTAACAAGAAAACACAGGTACTCTCTCAACTAGACTGAACAATCCATGTATGGAACCATCAGTTACATCAAATGGAGAAATTTTGAATACTGTAGATAAGTTCACTTACTTTGGCAGTATACTTTTGAGGGATGTACACGTTGATAATGAGGTTGACGTATGCATTGTCAGAGACAGTTCAGTGTTTGGGATGCTCTGAAGAAAAGTTTGGGAGAGAAGAAGTATTAGACTGAATTCCAGACTGAAGTTCTACAGAGCCATTGTGCTGACCTTGTTGTTGGACACCTGTGAAACCTTGGACAGTATACTAGCACCATGCCAGGAAACTGAGTCATTTCCATCTGAATTGCCTTGGGAAAATTCTGAAGATTACCTGGCAGGATAAGATACCAGACACTGAGGCCATCTCTCAAACTAAACTGGCATGCATTCAAACTGTACTGCAGAGAATGCAGCTCTGATGGTCTGGCCACATTGTTCACACATTGTTGCCAAAAGACTATTCCATGGAGAATTCACACAGGCTAAGCATATGTGGTGGTCAGAAGAAATGATACAAGGGCACTCACAAAGTTTCTCTTAAGAACTTTGGATTTGATTGTGTGACATGGAAGCCACTCAGTATGGTGTGTCCTCATCAGAGAAGGTGACGTGGTCTATTAGCAAAACAGAATCAAAGTATCTCAAAAGAAATGCAAGATGTGCAAATTTAGAGAATCTAAATGGACTTTTTATGCCCGATTTGTGGTAAAACATTCCAAGCTTGCATTGATCTGATCAGTCACAGTTGTACACACTGTAATTTAACTCTAGCATAGCAGTGTCATTTTGATCTTCCTCTAGTATGGCCAATGATCACCATTAACCAAATAAAGTGTCCTTTGGTGTGCAGACAGACAGATCCATCATACTGAGTGTCAATAAATCCCGAAATTGTTTCTTAAGCATCTACTATATGCCAGTCACTATGCTAAATGCTGCATCATAGATAAGACTCTGTATTCTTCTTGTTTTTATGTGCTGAGTAAACAAAGGAATGATCCATTCTCTCATACTATTCAAGGAAAAAACAACAACAATAAAAACAAGCAAACAAACAAAAATCTTTGTGTTCTAAGATAGCACTTTGCTCAATAATCATTACCCTGGAGCCTAGAAAAAGAAAGGATTTTCTTTAACTTACACCAAGGGTGGAACTTAGAAGCAACCTTTGAAACTGCTGTACTACCAGAATCTAAATACCTCTCATACTATTTTATCAATCTGGACAAAGCTTTGGAACCTGAAGAACCCCAATCCAATATATAGGTGGACATAGAAGGTGTCCTCTAGATGAGATCACATTCCCATACTTGTATAGAAGTACAAAAGAGAAAGGGAGCTACATGTAGAGTGCCAGGTCTGGTGGCAGGAAGGCTTATCTTCCTGAGTCCAAATCTGGATTTAAATACTTACTAGCTGTGTGATCTTGGGCACATCACTTAATCTTACTTGCCCCAATTTTCTCATCAGTAAAATAAGCTGGAGAAGGATAAGGTAAACTACTTTAGAAACTTTGCCAAGAAAACTTCACATAGGTCATAAAAAATCAGATGACTGAAAATAACAAAAAAGAATCATTTTTTCCATATTGTCAATGGTTGATCTAAAATGTAACATATTGTAGGAAAAAATGGTTGCATATCATAGAACCATGTCTTCCTGAACTCCATAAAAAATAAAACTGAGAAAAAGAAAAATGTATCTAGTACCTTAAAGTGCACCTTGCATATTATCTCTTACAACAATGTGAGGTAAGTCTGACATATTTGATTACTTCCGTTTTCCAGATGAGGAAACTGAGGTTGGGTGAACTATGGTGATATAACCCATCAAAAAAAGGATCTGAAACCGATCACATTGACTCAGTTTTCTCTTTACAGATCTATTGTGTTAATTCTTTTCCCTGATAAATTAATAGCTAAATCTTGAGGAGTTATATGAGGTACAAGCAGGTTAAAAACCTTCATGGTTTTAAAGAAAATACATGCCAGTAACTAAATTTCAACCTATATCTTCCCAATCACATGTCCAGCCTTTTTTAACTCTACTGAGATGACTCTATATGCCAGCAAAACTAAAGATTTAAATTGAAGGAAAAATAAGTAAATATTGATATTAATAAAAATAAAAAATAGAAACAATCAGATTAAAAAAACAAAAAACTTAAAGAGGGTAAATAAACTAGTACAGATTATCTTGATATAATTCAACCAAACATTTAAAGAACAGAAGACTTATATGCTATAACAGTGTTTACAAAAAGGAAGAAAGAAGTTTTCTTAGTAATTTTTTATAAGACATAAATCATTCTATTGTCCCAACAATGGAGAAAGAAAGTTAAAGGTTTATACCACTAATGAATACTGAAGAATTAAATAAAATATTAGCAAAGATATTACATAAATATATTTTAAAGAAACATGATTTCTCTCCCAATGATCAGATTATATTCTAAGAAAATGAAGAAGAGTTCAGTAAGAAAATTATATAGAAAAAATTGTAAAATATGTGATTTATGAACATAGGAATTGTCTCTACCAGTGTATTTTGCAAAAGTTTGTTATTTGGTATTTAAGTTCCCATAAGTTAGTTTCTTTTGTTAAACTGAATTTAATGAATTTCCTAGTGTCACAGAGTCAGTATTAGAGTCTCTTGTTGTTTGTCCTTCATTCTTCAAGGGGATCATGACATCAGGAAGGTGATACCATTACTTGCAAGTGAAATGGATTTAAGTGAGGGAAGGCTGTGCAGAGTAAGCAGCCTTTCTTTCTCTTCTGGAGTCATCTGGGTCCAGAAGCAATATGTAGATCAGGACTATTAGAGATGACCCTAGATGCAGTAGGAGAACGCGGTCTTTTAAAGCTAAGCTTTTCATACTACAAAATATTCTTTACAGAAATAAATAAAAACTATTGGTTATTAGTTCACTATTCATGATTCTGTCAAACTACTTCAATAACAATGACAATAACATAATAAATATTTATTATTTAAGGTTTGAAATTACTTTGCTAATCTTAATTTTGATTCCCAAAACAACTATATAAAGTAGATACTATGACTATCTACATTTTACACATAAAGAAACCAAGAGGTTAAGTGACTTGCCTAGGGTCACATAATTAAGTGTCTGAGACTGAGAATGAGAATGAGAAACAGAAACATCATAAACAGTAAACCAGCTATGTCACTCTTCTAAAAAAGAAATGCTAGAAAACAGTTTGACCAAAATTACGTTTACTCCAGTCTTTTATACTGTGAGTCTCATTAAATTCAACATCTGAGATAAGAGGTCAGGTCAGATTAAAAAATCAAAATGGGAAAGACATCTTTCAAAACTATGACTAGGAGAAGAATTTTTAACCAAACAATGGATTGAGATCATAAAAGACAAAATAGAGAAAAATAAGTTAAAATAACTCACTTCACATCATGTAAATGAGGAAAGATTTTTTTTCAAATGGGAATGCTCATTGTGTAGAGTCTGTGGGATGACAGGAATATTAATAGATTGTTAATGTCTTTACAAGTTAGTTAGAAAGCTTAGCAGCTCAGTGCATAGAACATTGAGACTGCAGCTAGAAAAGCCTAACTTCATGTCTTACCTCACATACCTACTGGCTGTGATATTCTAGACAAGTTATTCAAGCTTGTTTTCCTCAGTTCCTTCATCTATAAAATGAACTGGAGAAAGAAATGACAAATAACTCCAGTATCTTTGCCCAAGAAATCCCCAAATGGTCACAAAGAATCAGAAAAGACGAGACAACTGAACAGCAAGATAACAAACTAGTTAAATTTTCTGGATATCAATTTGATTTTGCACAAAATATTTGTTTATCCTTTGTAAGTACCTGGTTATTTTCTTGTTTGTCTCATCAAGTTTTTAGAAGGTAGGCACTGTTTCTGCTTTCCTTTTATCCCTTGGGCTTCCTATAGTGTCTAGTAAATAGTAAATACTTAATAAGTGCTTGTTGGTGGACTGAGTGACTAAATTGTACACATTCTTTCATCTGGAGAGAAGAAGAAGAAGGAGGAGGAGGAGGAGGAGGAGGAGGAGGAGAAGAGTAAGATGGGAATTTCAGGCATAAAGATCAGAGGAATCCTAAGTAGCACAATCTCTCCAGGGCTCAGCTTCTCTCTCTGTAAAATGGCAATAATATCTTTCCTATTTAGTTCACAAGGTTGCTGGGAAACCCAAATGACCTTTAAATATGTGGTTACTTTGAGAAACTAAAAGGTCACATACAAATTAATTGAGAAAATGAAAGGTGGTAGTGAGAAAACAGATTGTTAATTAGGTAGTTTTCCAGTTCACCACTGAGTTATACAAAGTACCCCAAGACCTCCCTGTAAATCCTCTCTCCCTCCACTTCCCATTCTAATTTTGCACTTGTAGAATAATGCAAATATCTGTGCATGACTTGGATCTTCAGCTGATAAAGTCATCATAAATGCATAGTCTCTACAGCATAGATATGAAAAAGAAGTTTCCATTTTTACCTAGAAACCAGCACTCCATCACTTAGGTGTTAATTGGAGTTACCTAGTGTTACAGTGAGGTATTCTGAAATGGCAAAACAGGGGCTTCCCGCTGTAACATTAAAATAGTACGCATCTATTTTCAGGTGGCTAAATTACCAGCTGTTCTTATGCTCTCTCATCAAGCTGAAAGAATGCAGCAGAACGGTAGGTGGTGAATGGGGTAAATTTGCAAATTGATAAATAGATTCAGTTCACTAGCATCAGAATTATTGTAAATGGCACATCTCCCCCATTTACTGGCTAGAAATGATTAATAAGTGAAGAGTCTGAAATGAGCCAGGTTCACCTGCTTCTGAAATAATATAGCCAATATTTGTGCATTTTTAACTCCCTGAATGTGTGGATTTTGTTGAGTGCAATTTTCGCATAAATAAAAATAAAATAAACTTGCTCATTGAATACTTACCCTGTATTTTGAAACTATTATTAGGTCAGGGACACTGGGCTTTGCTGAACAAAAATGCCAAAGAAGCCCATTTTAGTCAAAAGCAGTAGTTCATATTCTCTCTCAGGCAATCTTCTACAAAACTGAATTTATAGCCCCTTCAAAACATTGGAGACTTGGGCTCCATGATTTTTGTTCCCCTCAAATCCTGCTTTTAGGAGGATTCAGAGGAAATATAACATTCCAGGATGGCAACTCTTCACACATCTCTCATTGCTGACAAGCAAAGATGACCCTATTTGCCCGTACTCATAGGGTTCTGTAGGCATCAGAATGAATGGATTGCCCACATGAGCTGCTTCTTCTGTGACAGATAAATCCCCAACAATATAAGGGATTGTATAGGACATGGTGGTGCAGTGAAATACATTTCACTTCTCCAAAAAGTGAGATAGTACTATAGAAATTATAGTTTTAAAGAACGTAACTTTTTTTAAAGAATTGAAGGCATTCCCACTGTAATGTAGAGTGGATAGGTAAGATAGATCTTTGATATCTAGCTAAGTTATTCCTCAGGAAGTAGAGCACTGAAGAAATCGTTGAGAATGCTAAAATGCACAATTATCATTCTTATCTGGGTGATATGAACTCTAAGGGAATTTCTAGCTCTGAAATGCTATGATTCTAAGGTGCTCCTCTTCCTAATTTCCCCATCTCTGTAAATGGCATCAAACTTAAAGGCTCCAAGTTATCTTTGACTTATCTGTTTTGCCTTTTATACTCAATCAGTTGCTGCTATGTACTATGTACTACCATTTGTACCTCTCAAATATTTCCTGAATCTTGGCCCCCTTCCACTGCAATGACTTTTATTTGAGCCCTTATTATTTTTTGCCTAGGCCATTACAGTGATCTCATAACAGTTATCCCTCTATCTGGACTGTTCCTTCATTCAATCAATTTTAGTTTAAGGAGTCTGCTCCTCAGAAGCTTCTACCTGAATTACAATCTCCAAAATACAGTCTTTTTTATCTTTTTTTTTTAACTTTGCAGTTTAGATCCATTAGATCAGATACGTGCATGCAGATCTTTTCCTTTAAAAGAGGTATATTTTCAATAATCTTTGCACATAGCAAATACTTTAAAATGTGTTTTGAATGTAAAATTGAATTTGAAACTTCAGTTTCTGATTACTTATAGGGAAACATTAGATGAAAATAAATATAGAAATCTATTATATAACTCATTTTAATGAGGAGAGAGAGACAACTTGGCATAGTGAAAAAAAGACCTAGCCTTAAAAGCAGGAAGTTATGAGTTCAGATTTTACCTTGGAAATCGGCCAGCTATGATCCTGAGGAAATCACTTCAACTCTCAGTTCTCTGAGCAACTCTTCAAAACTAAATTGCTGAGAAGTTGCCAACCTAAATTGGAGAGGGAGTTTCACTATGTGAGGATTTCTTATATCAGTGACACTATAGGTCCTGCTGAAGGGATAATCCTTTAATGGGGAATTTGACTGTGACCATTCATACATATGAAACACACAATAATAATAGCTAACATTTAATTAGTTCTTTAAGAATTGGAGAATACTGCAAAATATTATTTTAATTTCTCCTTACCACAGCTCTAGAGAGTAGGTGTTATGAAACATCCATATTTTATTAGTGGGGAAGCTAAGACACACGGACAGGCATATTTGCCAGGATCACACAGTAAATATGTGAGGCAGAATTTGAACTCAGACTTTTCTTTATCCAGATCCAGTTACCCCTAAAATGCAAATTCATTAAAACGCTAACTCAAGAAAGAGCCAAAGTATCAGACCTGGAAAATCTAATCATCAGTATAAAGACTTTGACCACCAATAATACTGCCTCATGAATAAGCAAGAAGATGTCTGTTCTCTGCGTTTAAGCCCTGCATTGATCTTAGATGCTTGTCCTAGGCAACTCCAGTCAAAAGATCACAGTATAGGGGGCAGAGTCAAGATGGCTAAGTAGAAAGACTGACCTTCTCTAGCTCTTCCCCCATAGTCCATAAAATGCATGTTTAAGAAATGACTCTAAACACATTCTAGAGCAATAGAAGCCACAAAACAACAGAGTGAAAGATATTTCCAGTCCAAGACAGCCTGGAAGTCTGACAGGAAGGTTCTGTTGCACTGGGCTCATGCAGAGCAAAGATCAGCCTGGGTTACACAACAGGGACAGGACTGGAGCAGGCTTCAGGGCATGGAATCAAGGATAGCAGCTTCAGTTCCCAGATTGTTCAACCCACAAGTGCCAAAGACAGGTTCAAAGGCCATTAAGAAAGCTCTTTCACCTGGGTGAGAAAGGAGCTTGGTTTGGGTCCAGAAATGGCCCTAGGGTGGTAGCAGCCACTCCTAGAGCAGCAGTGTCCACTTTTAGAGCCCTAGGCCTAAAAACCCTAGGAGAATTGAGCAGCTGATATGGGTCTCAGTCCTGATTGGCAAAGAGGGGCACTGGCATGGTGGAGTTGATGGAAGCTCTGGAGAGGGAATCCTACTTGCAGATCCGAGGCAGAAAATGTGCTTGTGATTGCTCCCATCCCAGAGCACAGGCCAGGAGAGGACTAAACTCCTTTCCCTTGATTGTGCTTGGAAGAACTGAGAACTTACATGTCCCTAGAATATACCCTCCACTTGAGAAAGGACTCAAAAGTCAAGTAACTGGATGGGAAAATGTCCAAAAAAAGGGAAAAAATAAGACTATAGAAAGTTACTTTCTTGGTGAAAAGGTATTTTCTTCCATCCTTTCAGATGAGGAAGAACAAAGCATACCATCAGAGGAAGATCTTGAAGTCAGGGCTTCTACACCCAAAACCTCCAAAGAGGATCCAATGATCTCAGGAAATGGGAAAGCTCAAAAAGGACTTTGACAATCAAGTAAGAAAGAGGTGAAGAAAAAATTGGGAAGAGAAATAAGAGCAATGCAAGAAAATCAGGAAAAGTGAGTCAACAGCTTGCTAAAGGAAACTCAAAAAATGCTGAAGAAAATAACACCTTTAAAAATAGACTAACCCAAATGGCAAAAGAGGTCCCAAAAGCCCATGAGGAGAAGAATGCTTTAAAGAGTAGAAATAGTCAAATGGAAAAGGAGGTTCAAAAGCTCAGTGAAGAAAGTAGTTCTTTAAAAATGAGAATGGAGCAGATGAAAGCTAATGACTTTATGAGAAACCAAGAAATTATAAAACAAAACCCAAAGAATGAAAAAATAGAAGAAAATGTGAAATACCTCACTGGAAAAACAATTCACCTGGACAACTGATCCAGGAGAGATCACTTAAAAATTATTGTTCTACTTGAAAACTATGATCTAAAAAAGAGCTTAGACATCATCTTCCAAGAAATTATCCAGGAAAAATATCCTGATATTCTAGAACTTGAGGGTAAAATAGAAATGGAAAGGATTCACAGATCCTGTCCTGAAAGAGATCACAAAAGGAAAACTTCTAGGAATATTGTAGCCAAATTCCAGAGTTCCCAGGTCAAGGAGATATTACAAGCAGCCATAAGGAAATAATTCAAGTATTGTAGAAATACAATCAGCATAACACAGGATTCAGCAGCTGCTACACTAAGGGACTGAGGGGCTTGGAATATGATATTCCAGAGGTCAAAGGAGATAGAATCAAAAGCAAGAATCACCTACCCAGGAAAACTGAGTATAGTTCAGCAGAAAAAGTGAAATTTCAATGAAATAGAGGATTTCCAAGCATTCTTATTGAAAATACCAATGCTGAATAGAAAATTTGACTCTCAAATACAAGAACCAAGAGAAACATGAAAAGGTGAACAAGGAAGAGAAGCCTTAAGGAACCCATTAAAGTTGAACTGTGTACATTCCTACATGGAAACATGCTATTTGTCACTCATGACACTTTTCCGGTATTAAGGTATATAAGTAGGTATGTGTGTGTATATGTATATGGGTATATATATATATGTGTGTGTGTGTGTGTGTATGTATGTATGTATGTATATCTGGGCATGTATGCATGTGTACATTATATATGTGTAAGTTTGTACATGTACATGGGTGTATTGTGTATTTATATAATGCATACATACATATACATACATACATAGACAGAGGGCACAAGGTAAACTGAATATGAAGAGAGAAAACCTAAAAAAATAAAATATACTGTTGTAATGGAATGTAGTAGAAGTAAGAGAAAGGGAGAGGTAGATTGTAGCAAATCATCTCAAATCAAAGAGGGAAGAAAGAGCTTTTACAATGGAGGGGAAGGGGGGTGAGATGAAATGAAATAAATGAGCCTTACTCTCATGGGATTTGGCTTAAGGAGGGAATAAAACACACTCCATTGGATATGGAAATCTATTTTACCCTGCAAAAAGGCAAGAGGGAAGGGCACAGGAGAGGGAAGATAACAGAAGAAATAGTAAATTGGGGAAAGGGATAATCAGAAGCAAACATTATTGTGGGAGGATGGGTCAAGGAAGAGAATGGAATAAATGAAGGACAGGATAGGACAGAGGGAATGGGATTATTCTTCTACAATGTAGCTATTATGGAAGTACTTTGCATGGTTACACGTGTATGACCTATATTGAATTGCTTATTATCTCAATGAGGGTGGATGGGAAGGAAGGGAGAGAATATGGAAATCAAAGCTTTAATAATGAATGTTAAAAATTGTTTTAGCATGCAGCTGGAAATTAAGTTGTTCAGGTAAAGGGGCATAGAAATCTGTTTTGCCCTACAGGAAAATAGAGGAGAAAGGGAATGTAAGAAGCATGAGTAAAAGAAGGGAGGACAGACTGGAGGAAAGGGGGTATATGATGCATTCTTTCCTGGGGTGGAGAATGAGGAGAGATAGCGAGAATATGTTGAATTAAAATTCTTGTGAAAGTGAATTTTGAGAACTAAAAAGTAAATTATATATTTAAAAAAATAATCATATAAATTCCTAAATGATTTCCATATGAGAGCAGAAGAGAGAGAAGAGAATCCAAAAGGTTTCCTATCTCTTTATAGATTTCTTAGTGTGTGACAACTGATCTCACAAACTCTAGGCTATTATGAACTTGACTCTGATTCTTCTCAAATTCCCAGAATACACTACTAAAGGAATGGTTAATAAATTGTAAGAAATAATATTTGTCCACATGGCTTCATTTAGAACAGCTCATTCCATTCTGTCAAAATGATATTTTTAAAAGTTAGCTGAAACCATGTCATTCTTTATAGCTGATAAACTCTGATGAATGCTTGTTACTACTAGGACAAAATATCTTCTTTGTAGTTTCAAACTCTTGATATACCTCTTTCATACCTTTCCCTTCTTCTTATATTCTATATACCCTTCTTGATTGGCTGATTGAATGCCTCATTTCTTAGTATGTGCATATATGTGCGTATACATATATATATGTGTATACTCACACACACACACACACACACACACACATATATATATATATATATATATATATATATATGTATGTATATATATTTGTAAATCCCTGATTGTCTTTATGTACATCAGTAAGTATTCTATAAATTCTTATTGATTGAATGGTTGATTGACTAGCCTCATTTACTCTTATAATTACATGGCTACGAGGTTGCTAAATCAAGGGTTTCAGTAGATATCATTTCAACAGATGTTAGCAAAGCACTTGATGAAATCTCTTATGCTATTCTTGTGCAAAAGTTGGAGATGTGGGCTTGGTGGCTTGCACCTGGCTGAAAAGTTATATTAAAATTTCACAATGGTATGATATTAAGAAATGTCTCTAATGGAATGCACCAGGAATCTACATTTTATCCTGATTATACACATATATATACCCACATATGTGTATATATGCATGTATATATGTATATGTATGTGTGTATATTCTACACACACATATATAATATATACGCACTATATGTGTATATATATATATATATATATATATATATATATGTATTTATATAAATTTAAATGAGTAGGAGAATTGGTATTTGAATCAAGCAACTGTTTTATCTAAAACATACCAGTGTATTTAAAGATCCACTCAATATCTTCCAGTAAAAAGCATCCAAGAAGCATGAGAAGGTCCCTATATTTGGAGGGAATAGATTACTTGCTATTTCTTCCTCATAGGTGCCCTCATTCTTCAGCTACCCAATGCTATTTGTCCCGGATCATACATATGGGGTAGACCCCTTGTCAGATCTTGTCAGCCATGCTGTCCTGGCTATTCAAGCAAGCACATGGTACCATTAGATGCCCAGACTAAACAAAACAAGTTCTATAGACTTGTTGGATGTGACACTCCATTTCTCTATTCATATACCTGTTTTGATACTTTAAGGATTCATCATATCCTCAGTGTGATCCTTGGCATCCTCTCTGCCAAGTGAGGATGTTATAGTTCTATAAATTAAATATGGTCTCTTTGCATTTCAGTATTTGAAAATAATTCACCACCCAGTCTGTAGTTCTGATGTAGTGCCATTCAAAACTCAGCAAAGTTGGTTCTTGAGTGGGCTTTATATTCTGACAGTTCAGATGTGGTAACCTTCAGAGATTGTGCTCTATGACCAATCATTGTCTCCCCTAAATGTTATGAAAAGAAGAAGATTGAAAAGCACTGCAATACAGAATTAATTTCGATTATGAAGACAATTTTTCCTGTTTAATAGATATATCATCATTTTAATATGCAATAACTTTAGTTGTTGCTTGTTTTCTTAAAACGGTTGCTCTAGTAAGCACTTTATTGACAGACAAAACACAACATTAATAAACTTACTCCTCATCATAACTTTATTTCCTACTTATCTTTATCAAAGGAATATTCTAGATGGGGGGCCTATGTGACTGTCTAATTTGAATATAACTTGATTAGTCACTCTCTATTAAAAATACATAATTCTTTAATGACACTAAATCTGATGCTTAGAAAACTCCTGATGGTATTCTGACAGGATTATTCCACACCCTTGCACACATCCTGTTACCTGAACTTGTTTCCATTTCACTTGTATGTCATTTTATTTTTTTAGTTTGGTTGATGAGTTCCCTGTGCATTCCTATATGTCACTTAAGACAACTCCTCCTTTTCCTCCTTATCAGAATAGTTTCTTTTTTTATGTCTTCAGAATTTTATTCTCAACAATTTCCCATCCTTTCTGTGATGACTTACTTTATAGAATGGTAGTCTTTCTAGGAATCCTTGGACATCTGCTCCCTTGGAATGAAAGGTAAATGTCAGACTCTGCCTAGATTTCCTGTTTAACAAATCCTTGAGCAGAATTTTATCTTTAATAAATACTAATCAAGTGAACTGAAAGCAATTGTTTCTACAAAAATAACACTGACAGGGCCTGCAGCAGAATGGAAGCTGTGTAAGTATAAAGTAGGAAACATAATATGAATGAGATACTTTTTTGGGGCAAGAGGTTGGATTATTTTCATGACCCTTTCCAATTCTACAATTGTGTGATTTGGTCTTTTAATTTACTTTTATCCTGTTCCTGTCTCTCTCCTCTCTCTCTCTCTCTCTCTCTCTCTCTCTCTCTCTGTCTCTCTCTCTCTTTCTCTCTCTCTGTCTCTCGTCTCTGTGTCTCTCTGTCTCTGTCTTTCTCTGTCTCTGTCTCTCTCTCTTATTTCCTTGTCAATCTCCTCCCCTTCATTTTCACTAAAGGGATATTTACTTGATGGGTATGAGGTGTTCACTCAGGAAGTGTATCTCTGGTATGAGGTCTTGCCAAGCCCTTTTCAAGGCTTATCCACCTTTGGACATCCACCTCCCCCAGCTCCTCATCTGTGGCTCAGGAAGCTATAGCTTATGCAGTGGCCATAGCCTAGTAAAATGTCTTGGCAGATAAGCTAAGCCATGTTGTAGGTAACCAAAAAAACTCAAACCCATTGGTGAGTCAATGGGATGTCTACCCCTATTATGTGAAGCATGAGAAGGCTTTCCCAAATAGAATAAGTAGATGAGAACATTTGTTTCAACAGCCATGAAAGTGACTGAAATGATGCTGTGAAGAGCTTAGAGCTTGGTCAGCCATGAAATAAACCAAGGTCATCTATTACATCCTGAGTCATTTCATATGGTCTCGACTTTTGTCCTGCCACTGGACTTTGATGACTCAAGAAGAGAAAGAGTGAGGTTGATGACTTGGCACAATTTTGGCTCACTTAAACCCAATTCACTAGTAAATTAAGACCACCCCATGATATGGCCCTCTTCAAAAATGAAAGATAAACAACATTTACTTACAAGGTTAATGCCCTCATATTTCTTTCACTTTCTACTAATAAAAGTAACATTGCAACTGAAAAAATAATAATGGACTTTTCTTGATTTTCTTAAGAGTGATAAAGATGTTGTGCTATTATGTTGCTTGGGAAAGGGCAGTTTAAAGATTAAAGGAAGCTTTCATGACATATGATTAAGAAAACTTCTAAAATCTAATGAACAGACTCTGAAGAAGAACCAGTATCATTTTTTCCAGTGGTTGTTGCTGCAGGCCTGAAGTAGATTTTATGAAACATTTTTGGTGCGTTTATTTATTGTCCCTGATAGCTCATGATACGGAGTTAAAGAAGTGTAACAGGTTTCCCCCAGTAAAAACACATAAATGTGAGTTATTTTGTTTTTTTTTGTTGTTTCGTGTTTGTTTTATTTCAGCCTCATGGCTAATTGGATATATCTGAATTCTCTGGCAGACAGCGAAGAGGAAAGATGAGCTTTTTTCTCCTTTTTAAATAGGGTCCTAGGCAGGCTAAAACACCATTCCAAGGTTATAGAGCTTGGAATAGAATCTAAATTCCTTGTCTATGAGCTCTGATCATTTCTTTTTTTATAGATCATTTTGCTATAATATTTTATTTTAGGCACAGATCATTTATTCAACTCTTCTAGATTCTCCCCCACCATTCCATTGATTTTATGATGATATTTTCACATGATTATTTCTTTGTTATCTATAAAAAACTTATTTTTAGTTGCTCCCATACCTGACTCATTTCTAAATAATTTTGCACAGCTCTAATTTATTCATTATCTTCAAATTTAGCTTTTTACACAGAAATTAATTATCCTGGCCAGCCAAGGAATGTGTGTGCTACTTATATCTACATTGGCAGGCATAATCAATAAATCATGTACTGGAATAGCATTTTTATGTTGGTACAGAATATTTTATATCACTCTACTGCCTTCAAAAAGCCCTTTCATAATATGAAGAAATGCTTAGAATTATACAATCAATAATATATTTGTCTTTGACTTAATCATAATTTTTTTGATTTTGGTACTTGCCATCAACATCTACTAATAAGCAAAACCTGTGCTTTTTGCTTTGTCTATCACTTTTAATTTTTTTAGTATGAGGCAAAATATAGTGGTCCAGTTATTTCAAACCAATTGTTGGCCCCACTCCTCAAATGGATATAAAGTATAATTTGCCATTGGCTGAAGAAAACTGAGCCAAGTAAAGACACTTGCCAGTTCACATCAAGACATTCCCAAACACCTGGAAACATTACCTCCGGTTCACACATTCACAGAACGCTGTAATTTTTTAGCTTCTAGTTTACAATATAATGACATGGTAAGTAAGAGACAGAAGCACTGTCTCCCTGCTGACGATGTAATCAATACACACCTGTTTTCTGCTGGGAAAACGGCAGCCGTTGATGCGGTGGCTTTTTAACCTGCAAGATGGTGACAAAGTAGCATGCTGAAAACATTTGAATTTGACAAACTTTCTCACACTGTTTGCAAATTGAACACAAGCAGCAGGATGCTGGCATGTGTGACTGTTTCCATGATGAAAGATTATGATGCCACAGGTAAAAGTTATAATCACTCAGGGAAAGGAAGGAGAAGCCCAGCTGTGAGGCTGAGCGATAGGTTAAATCCAGGTAGAAGTGCTATTTGCCCCTATCGTCCATTTTATTTTAATAGTAAAGTTTTACTCCAAATCTCTGCAGTAAAGGCATAAGGTTAATAGGGGTGTAAAGTGTCTATGGCTGTGCCTACAAACCTTAAAGGGTAAAACTGAAAGGGAGAATGATCTCGCAAATTCATTGGGTAAAAGTGTACTATAGTCATAATTATTTGGATAAAATAGGAAGAAATTATTTCCTTGTTCTGAAAGGAAAGGAAAGGAAAGGAAAGGAAAGGAAAGGAAAGGAAAGGAAAGGAAAGGAAAGGAAAGGAAAGGAAACGGGAAAGGAAAGCGGAAAGGAAAGGAGGCAGTAAAACTCAGATCAACTGGGCAAATTTTGGCCATCCAAATATACCTTCTTTTGGGGAGGAGAAGGAAGGGGAGGGAGAAGCACAAAGGAGAGGAAGAGGTGAAGTACCCAGCTAGCATTCAACCAGCTGCACCTACTCACAGGATCATGTTCATCTTTTGTTGGGAAATCTCTAAGAGACCCCTGCCAATGACTCCTGGAACCCTCTAGCTTGACAGTGATTATCAATAGTAATTGTTGCTGTTTCCCACCCAGCCTGATGTCTTTGTTTTTCTTGACCTCATTAAAGGGGCCATGCCCTGACTGCTTTTTATTCAATGAATGGGTATTGCCTCACCCTAAGTAAAGACCTTGGCCTAAAGGGCTCAAGGTCTCCCAGGGCATACTGGGCCAAATCCAGTCACCCTGAGAAATATCTGGTCACTGGATTCAAATGGTTCTGGAGAAGAAGTGAGGCTGGTGACCTGCACAGCCCTCCTTCACTCAAAACAAAGTCAAGTACAAGTCATGTCATCATTTCTCTGACAGCATGATTTTCTTCGGCAAAGAAGGACAAACACGATGATACTTATCTCAGTTCTTCATTTCACATCATTCATATCAACACGGGTCAGATCTATGCATAGAAATAAAATTAATCTTTTTGATATTTTATGTTATAACATTTTATAAATTTCTGTTATGTTCAGGCAAAATTTTTCAAATGGGACACTTCTATTTAGGAACATCTGAAAATAAATGATTGATAAAATTATGAACTAGCTGTTTAAAAATAGTTTTCACGTAGATATAAGCTCTTCTTTTAGAACAGAGAGAGCTTTTAGAAAATATTATTATTTCAAATATCTGGAAGGTCAACTGTCTTTCAGGAATTGTTTAAAATAGCATGATTTTTATTTGCAGTAATCTAATGATATCAACAAATAACAATACAAATTCTCAAAAATATCTCTCTATTACATTATCTTATTTAAATCTAAATATGTTATTTTTCAGTAGATATGATCAAGCACAAATTGAATGATTTTGTTTTCCAAATTGAATGAAGTTATGTTGATCCTAAGACAATTACACCAATGGAAAAAAAAATAATTACGTAAGCAATGAGACAATGCCTCACTATCAAATTTTAACCATTTTTGTCTTCCAGGTTACAACAAGGCATCCCAAACTTTACTCTGTCCTGTTGTATATATAATTTTGTTGCATATTTGTGTAAGGCAAATCTGATATTCAGTGTGTATGACTGCGTTCAGTGGTATAGAAACCAAGTAGTTTAAAATGTAATACTGTAAATAGTTGTTTAAAGATAATAAATTGTATTATATGAAATACATGTAAATATGTTATATATGATATATAATAACTAATATTTAAATAGTGCTTTAATGTTTACAAAGTATTTTTACAAATATTGTTACATTGTATCCCCGAAATAGCCCTGGGAACTCTGTGTTATTATTCCCTCTCTTATTCTTCCTCCCTTGCTCTCATTGTCTCTATCTCTCTCATTCTCCCCCTCCCTCCTTCCATGTGTGTGTGTGTGTGTATACACATATATGGGTGCACACATTTATATAGATAGGTATTTATATGCATACATACACACAATATCCACATCCATATCCCAATATAGACATTTAAACACACATGTTTTATATGAATAATACTAATGTTCATGAGTGGACAAAGAAAAAAAAGACACAATTCTTCAGACTCAGAAGACTCTGTCTTGCATTATCATTAAAGCAATACTCTTGAGGAACCCATCAGTAACCCAATTTTGTTGCATACACACACACACACACACACACATATATATATACATATATATGTTATATATTTAAAGAGAGAGATGTCACCAATCTTCAGTAACCTCTTTCACCTTAATTTATTGCTTCTTATCTGCCATAAACTGAGATCTCAAGTAATGAAATTTATTAGAATTAAGTTTAAATAAGGAGTAAACTCTATGGGACTAAGGACCTATGAAGTTTAAGTACATATTCATTAATCTGGGACAGTATGACATTTGTTTCAGTTGTTTAGAGGTACATTTTCTTCATTTGGTTTATTTTGTCAGTAAGGAATCCTGAGAAAATGAACCTAGATGAAGAAGAGATTACCATCATAACCATTTGGTTGCTGGGATGAAGTACTAAAGTTACTGAGTCATGATTTTGGAAAGGAAACAATCTGTAAAAATGACCTGAGGGGAAACTAAGTGAATTGTACTGTAAAAGGTACAAACAAATAGGTCTGCCCAAGTCCAAAATGTATCTTTCAATAGGAATTTTGACCATGACAACATAAGGAATATGTATAAGAAAAGATGAGAAGTTAGTACACAGGTTTATTAATTACTTAGCCAAGAGCTCAGTAGGACATAGCAGAATGTAGGCTCTTTGAAAGCAGAGATTATTTTGTTTTTGCATTTCAAGAGTCACAGAATTGTGACTAGCTGATTTTGTAAGTATACACCATTTGTCAAAACACATTTTAATATGTATCAACAGGGTTTTAGGGGAAAAATAGGTCCTCTTCTGTGCCCCTCCCCTACCACTGACAGACTCAAACCCAGCCATTCTTGATGAGAAAATGTGTCACCATATTGAGACTTAGATCCAGTCAGAGAATGGAATTCTCTGTTGTAAATAATAATTAGCCCCCAGAGGAATGAACAGACCACTTTACTAATAGAAGGTCCCTTTAAATTCAGAGTATTGCTTTGCAAAATGGAACCAATGAGATAGCTTTGCATTGCTGAGAGATAAATGCTTCTCTGAACCAGAAATATTCAACAAAGTGACAGCCCACGTGGAGTTACCTTTAGTCATTCAACTCCCTTCCTTTTTTTTGAACTTCTCTTGATGCATTGACCCCAGGCTGTCTGAAAATTTGCTTTGCCTGAGTCCTTGCTACTATTAGGCACCCTACTGTTTCAGAACTGCTTGATCTTAAATGACTTGACCCTGTACTACAAGCACTAATCATATGAATTCATTTTGACTTTTCCATAACCTGAACCATGACATCCACTTTACTCTGGTGCTATAGTTTCCCTAGCATCCTGTACAGTTAAGGCAATTTCCCTCTTCCCAGCTAAGTCCTAAAGGTTTGATTATGGCAGATTAAACATGTTGGAAAGGAAAATGTTCTGATTGAGTAGTGCTCTAATCACAAGTAATAACACTTTTGTTCTTCTCAGAATGGCCATCATGAGGTAAGCAAGACCACCTCAAGGAACGCTGGGTGTGTTTCTGTATGTCTAATTTTAAAAGGGGCAATGGAAAGAAATAAGACCATGTTTGAAACTTAATCAGGAAAGTAAAGGCTCTCGAACCATAATTGTTACATATTGGCCTAGAAGGCTTGAAGAATGTAGAAGATTGTTAGTCTAGAGGAGAGGAGAATGAGGATGGAAATAACAGTTATTTTTGAATATGTGAAAATGCATCTTCTTGAAGACAAATATTCTATTTCCGTATAGATATTCAGACTTCAACTTCAGTTCATAGAAGTATACATTTAAAGCTTGAATACCCTTGTGGAGGTTATCTAGTCTTCTTTGTTTTACAGATGAGGGAGCTTTGATCCCAAAAGGTAAATTAACTAGCTAAGGTCACGTAGTACAATGAATGTAATAGCTATCTGAGCCAGAATTTGATCTCAGGAAGTATCAATTTAATTGTTTTTTGTTTTTTGTTTTTTTTTAGTATGGCATGATACCTTTGAGAAATATAATGGTTCTCAATGCAAGGGAAAATTTTCTAAGAAAGAAAATTATATTATAATAAAAAGTATAATATGCTCTGCTCTAAATTAATGAGATCATGTTACTGGATGGATGCTGTATTATTTTGGAGACATCCTTTGAAAAGCATTATTCAAAGAGTTTGGAATATTTGGCTTTTAAGATCACTTACCACCCTAAAAAGTCTGTAAAGGGAAGTCATTTATAATAATAAGCACTTCTACTTCTCTGTGCCAGGTACAATACAATGTGCTTTACAAATGTTATTTCTTTTGATCCTCAAAACAACCTTATAAGAGAAATGTCGTTAATATCTCTATTTCACAATTGAGGAAACTGAAGCAAACAGATGTTAAGCACCTTGACCATCATCACACAGCCAGTAAGTATTTGAGACCAGATTTAAACGTGTGTATTCTTGACTTGAGAACCAGGATTCTATGCACTGTGCTGCAGTGCTTCTATTAATCACTTAAAATAATGTAGTTGCATGTAGGCTCCCAAATCAAGCTAATATAGTCATTTGCTTAAGATAAGTGATAGGACAAATCACGTATCTTTGTTGTTATCATTATGTCTAAAGCCATCTATTTCTCTTTCTGCTTTTTTATTTAAAGGGTTACAGATAAAAGACTTTAAAATACTCCATGAATCGGAATCTGCTGAGTATTAATGACTTGATATGTATTTCCATTCATTTTAAATCTTTCTCAAATCTATCCTTATAACTAACTTTGTACCCACTTTTGTAACATTGCCTGGATTAATAGAATCTCCTAGGCTTTACTTAGCTTTGTAGTTGTTGCTCAAATTGCCCAGGCATGGAAAATCCTCAAAAGAACTTGAGATAGACATCAAAGCAAAAGCTTACATTGAACTAGCCTTAGTCCTGACACTCTTTCACTATAAGAGCATGATGGTATTTTTCACATCAGTCCGATTCTTGTTTCTTATTTGTTCTTCTGCTTTTTTCTGGAACCCTGCCACTCAGCACCTTCCTGATACTGTTCCTATCTTAATTAACTCTCCCTGCCCCATGAGGCAAAGGGAAAGAACAGACATGGTAAAGCCACATGAATGCACACTTTGGGGGCAAGCAAGGGACATGTTACCATGAACATCTCTTCGCAACTACTTTGTTCCTTGCCAGTTATCATCACCATCTAGAAGAATTTTCTATTCAAAATACTAAGCAAGATCTAACAATTCTTTTCTTTAAATTCTCAGATAAATTTCCATCTTATTTTAACTCAACTCTTGGAGAGTTTGTGGCAAATAAATGAAGAAATGGCTACAGTGCTGTAGAATGTAACATACTGGATGAATACTGTGGCTGGTGTAAATATGACTTAAATGAGCACTTGGCATTTCTGTCCACTGTTTATCTATGTTCAAATGTTAAGCAATTCAAGTGATAATTTTCATAAGTCTGTATTTTTAGAGAGCTGGCACTATGCTCAGCAAATATCAAACAATGCCATATGTGGAGGTGTTTCTATATAGAAACCGCTATCTGTAGAACAGTGAAACTAAACAGATACTTATTTTTGATGCTGCATCAAGAAAATATGAACTAGTTTGAATTTAAGGTTTCATCATCCATAGACTATTATTGTCTTTGTACAATTGCAAGGTTATTTCCCATAAAAAATACAGGATTATTGTGCATGCTGAATTCGTACTCCTTGATGGGAAAATGCATTACCTGACAAACACCTCTGCAAAATATATACTACTCCAAAGAAGGGATATAACCTATAACCTACGCATGAAAACTATCCCTAGAGAGAGGAAATTCTCACCACATTGACACTAATCACTTCTGGATTAACTTTTCCTCTTAAATTGGTTATTTCTTATCTTGTCTATTTTATTTATCATTACCATCCATTTTTATACAGAACTTTACCCATTATCTTCTAAATGAAGCAACTTGACTAGCCTTTAAACCCAAATCACTCTAACTTTCATCGAATAGTCAATAATGGCCCCTAATCCTCTGTGGCTTTTTGATGACTCAGAAAGACTGTAAAGAGCAATTGTTTTCTGTCCAGGTGAGAAACTCTGAGGGTTTTCCCCTCTTATATTGATATCTTTGTGCTGGTAAATTGGACCATTCCTAGTGATGCACCTTTCCCAACTTCTCTACTTTTAGGAAAGGCAAAATGTTTTACTTGTTTGTCCATAAATTATTGATCTCTCATGACTAAGGAAGATTGTAAACTCTTTGGGAGATGACAGTTTTTTTCATCTTTTTCTTTCTTTAGTGCCTATCAGAGATTTAAAAATTGTAGGTGCTTAATAAAAGTAGACTAAAGTAAATTGAATTATATTTACCATTTTGAACACTGTATTTTCTACCCATATCTTCAAATATATTCCTTTTCTTTATTCCTTCACAATTCTATACTAACATTCCCTGTTCTGATGGCTTGCTTTAGGTTGGGAAGAATTTAAAATGGAAATTTGTTGAGTGGGAATGGGGTTGGATTGAGGGAAGAAGCAGGATACAGACATATCCAGCTGAGTCTAAAACTAATGGCAGAGATTGGATCTAATATGCACCAAGAGATAAAGTCATAGAAACAGTCAACTAACTATACTTTCTAACAAAAGCTCAATTAGTCTCATTAAAGTTCAATTAGTATCAGAAGGCACTGTCTTTCACAAGACTTGCTTTTACTATTTTCTCTACATCATCTAGCCACCCACCTAAGCACCCAAGCTTACTTTTATTTCCAGTGGTGTGAATGCTGGGTCAAGAATATGCTACCTATAGTGGTCAAACTTCAAAGGTCTTGTTGAAGTACTATATAAAACATGTAGTTTCAATTTGCAAATTTTGCAAATATCCATTCTTTAATAATTCTTTCTATATTTCTATATTTTTTATTTTGTATCACATTCATTTTTAAATTTATTGCTCCTGATTTCTCTACTTAGTGAAGCATCCCTTGTAATAGGGTTAGAGAAAGAAAAAATATAAACAACTCTACAAAAATAATCAATATGTCAATGAAATCTGGCCACAAATGCAAAATTCCGTAGCCATAGTTTCACATCTTTGCAAAGAAAGGAAGGAGGTTGAAAATAACCTTTCATGGTGATTAGTAAGTCAACATCAGACTGTTTTTTGACTGGTTGAAATACACTTTCCTTAACTGTTTCCTGGTAATGATGGTAGCTAATTAATAGCATGAGTACAGAAGCCTTGCATTCTTTCTAGCATAGGATCTGTCAAAGATTACCACCCTACTTTCATTTATACAATTAATATCAGTTAGCTTTCACAAAGGCATAATTACTGTGAAGCTATAGCAAAAACATGCAACAGATCATTTCCCCTCAAAACTTGGGGGGTTGCTCTACCTTATACCAACTCATTGCTTAAAAAGAATAAATTCAAACATAAGCATTTTCTACATAGCATTTAATCATATTTGAAATTCACTTCTACATTCAGGTACCTAAATGGATTAAATGTTGTGTCTTCCTCTTCAATGTCTTCAGTCTATGTAAGGTGAAACAGGCAACATAAGGTTCAGTCATTGACTTTTGGCAAATCTTGGCACAATCTCCAGCTCCCAGATTGGTGGCAGTATTTATTCAAACCTTTCAAAGTTAAGCAAATAATGTCTACTGCTCCTCTTAAAGCAGTAAAGATCAAATGCAAAAAACAAACAAAAAAAAAGAATAGAGACACTTGTTCATGGGCTACACTTTAGCCCCATGTGGAATGGGCTTGAGGCTTTTTCCCATACAGAGGTTTGCAATATTTCTTTCTCTTTGGAATTGCTGCCAATGAAAAGCAGGAGTAAGGAAGAGAAAAAAAGTATACTTTTGTCAGTTGATGCTTTCTGAAGATATTCCAGTTCCAGCTCAAATGTCAATAACTTACAGCCTATTTCTTTGCCACATGACTAGCAGAACAGAACCATTTATATTGAATGTTTGCACCTTGGGGGGCAGAACCCTTCCATTATATGTCATCATACCTTTCTATTAGTAATACCCAGGCTTTTCAAATTAGACTGTGGGAACACACCGATTAAATAGATACTGGATAGATAGAGAGATAGATAGATAGATAGACAGATAGATAGATATTAGATAGATAGAAACACTCTTTCACATAGGATAACACTATATACTATACATGTTTGTTTTTCATATTATATATAATACATAGATAGAAACACACATATGTAAGAGTATGTATATATGAATATATGTGTGTATATATATGTATGTATATATATATATATATATATATATATGTGTGTGTGTGTGTATATAGAGAGAGACAGACAGACAGACAGACAGACAGACAGATAGACAGAGGGAGAGAGAAACAGAGAGAGACAGAGGCAGAGATAAAAGATCACGACTATTCCCTGACTCATATGAAAACTTAATTTTCTATTCTTTATCCTCTTCACTGTCTATATCTGGAAAGTTTCCAAAGTGTGGGAATAGTGTTTCTAGGTAATACAGTAAATGATGTAAAAGAGGTCTTGCAAGGTATTCTAGAATGGAATCATTTTTAAGTTTCTCAGGAGTGCCATTTTAAAATATATTCTAAGGATGGTCACATGTGTTGACTGATTTATACTTTGAGGAAAGAGGTAGCTCTGGCATTTCTTGATGAGACACTGAAGGAAGTGTAAGCTATGTTACATGAAAGAGTTGGCCAAATTATCCCATAGAAAAGTCCCTTAGTAGGCAGTTAAGAATTGAGAGAAGTTACTGGGAGAGGAAATGACAGTAATGTTATCTCCTCTACAGAGAGACTATTTGGAACCATTTTTCTACCAAAATCAGGGGATGTGATGAGGTGTATCAGAGAAGATGGTATGAGTTCAATGAGGCTCATCTGCTTCAGAGTTACTTTATTTAATGTAGTACTCCACTAATTTCAATTTTACTCTAGAAAGTATGTTAATATATATGTGAATAACCCTTTCAAAGTCACCTAAAGTTGGAAAAGATATTAAAATCTTGTGGGAATGTGAGCCAAAGCAATTTGGTAAATTAAGAATTATTGATGGGAATTACATATACCCTTATAAGGAAAAGGTTGGGGAGGGCCTGGAGACTAATGACGGAGGCAGTTACATGAACTTCTTGTTTGTCTCACTATAGCAGAGATGCTAGGTTCCATTAGTACATGTGCAATAGAAGTGACCTGGTGTTGCTTGAGTTTTGGGTATCACACTTACTCTTAAAGCAAACATATGTGATATATGTATATGCGTATATATACATATATATATATATATATGTGTGTGTGTGTGTGTGTGTGTGTGTGTATGTGTGTGTGTATGTGTGTGTATAAATATTTTTCAGAATTCTTTCGTAATTATTTCTGGCTCTCTTACCCCACTGATCCTCAGGTCAAAAAATATACAGTAAGTCATACTCCTTTTAGCAGCCATTGCTACATGAGGAGAAATAAGATAAATTATTGAATACAGGAACAAAAAGATCTAGGTTTAAATCTTAGATGCTTTATTATATCTCTTCCAGCTCTAGATCTGTGAGCAGATATTCTTTGATGTCTCTTTGATCAGAGGACCCCTGATGTCTCTTCCGTTCTTGAATCTATTAACAGGTATGAATTAAGTCTCAGGAGTCTAGATCTATCATTTTAGTTCTTTGAAATCTCTTCCAGGCAGTCAGTTAATAAGCATTTCTTAAGAACTTATTCTTTGCCAGTCACTGTACTAATGCTAATGCTAGGGATGAGAGAGAGAGAGAGAGAGAGAGAGAGAGACAAAGGGAGAGAGAGAGAGAGGGAGGGAGGGGGAGGGAGGACATTCCCTGACCTCAACGAGCTGACAGTCTAAAAGAGGACATTAAAAATAAACATGTATATATATTTTGTTACAAAATACAAAACAAACTATTTATAGGATAAATAGAAAATAATTAACAGGAGGAGGCATTAGAACAAAGAAGTGTTGGGAAAGGCTTCCTGTAGAAGTTTGGATTTGATTTGATTGTAGAAAATAACTTTTCTTTCTTTTTGTTTGTTTAGTGTTTTATTTTTCCCCAGTTACATGTAAAAACGATTTTGAACATTCATTTTTAAAACTTTTAAGGTCTAAATTCTCTCCTTTCCTCCCTTCCAACCCTGGTCTCCATTTGGAAAGGGAAGCAATCTGATATAGGTTATACATGTGTAGTCATGCAAAACATTACTATCATAGTCATGTTGTAAAAGAAAACAGATAAAAAGAAAACTGCAAAATAAAATAAAGTAAAAAAAAGTACACTTCAGTTTGTAATGACAACATCAGCTCTTTCTCTGGGTATGGATAGCATTTTCTAACACAAGTATTTCAGAGTTGTTTTGGATCATTGTGTTGCTGAGAATAGTTAAGTAATTAGGACCTGAACATCTTACAATATTGTTGTTACTTTGTACACAGTACATTTCACTTTGCATCAATTCATGCAAGTCTTTCCAGGTTTTTCTGAGACCATACTGCTTATCATTTTTCATGATACAACAGTATTCCATCATAATCATGTACCACAACTTGTTCAGCCATTTGCCAGTTGATGGGCATTCCTTCAATTTCTCATGTTCTGCCCCCATAAAAGAGCTGCAAGAAATTATACACACACACACACACACACACACACACACACGTATATATATATACTTTTCCTTTTTATTAATTAATTTAATTTTAGTTTTCAACATTCATTTCCACAAGATTTTTGAATTTCAAACATTCTCCCTATCTCTCCCCTTTCCCACCACAAGATGGCATGCATTCTGATTATCTCTTAAACCCAATCTGCTATCCCTTCTATCACTCCCCTTTTTTCTCTTATCTCCTTCCCTTCTATTTTCCTGTAGGGCAAAACAGATCCCCTACCAAAATGCCTGTATAACTTAACTCCCAGTTGCATATAAAAATGATTTTTAACATTCATTTTTAAGTGAGTTCCATATTTTTCCCTCCCTCTCTCCCCACCCACCTCCATTTATAAGTCAAGCAATTTGACATAGGCAATATGTTTGTGGTCACGAAAAACACTTCCATAATAATCATGTTGTGAATGATAACTATGTTTGCCTCCATCTTATCCTGCCCCCCCATTTATTCTCTTCTCTCCTTTGACCCTGTCCTTCCTCATAAGTATTTGCTTCTGAGTACTCCCTCCTTCAATCTGCCCTTGTTCTATCACCCTCCTTCTTCTCTTCCCCCCTCCTTTTATGTAGCTTAAGATAGATTAACACACCCAATTGAGGGTGTATTTTATTCCCTCCTTTAGCCAAATCCAATGAAAATAATGTTCACACATTCCCTCTCACCTCCCCCCTTTTCTCTTCCAATTTAAAGCTTTTTTCTTGCCTGTTTTATGTGAGATAGTTGACCCCATTCTATCTTTCCCTTTCTCCTTCTCCCAGTGTCCTCTACGAGTGTGTGTGTATATGTGTGTAAGTATGTGTGATCACACATGCATATACACATATTACCTGTCACCTCCAACTGCCCTAATATTGAGAAAAATCTCATGACTTATGTTGGAATATAAACAATTCAACTTTAATAAATTCTTTATGATTTTCCTGTTTATATTTTCATGTTTCTCTTGAGTCTTGTATTTGGAAGTCAAATTTCTATTCAGGTCTGGTTTTTTTTATCAAGAGTGCTTGAAAGTCCTCTATTTTATTGAATGTCCATTTTCCACTGGAAAGATTATGCTATTTTGCTGGGTAGGTGATTCTTAGTTTTAATCCTACCTTCTTTGTCCTGTGGAATATCATATTCTAAATCTTCTGATCCTTTAACATAGAAGCTGTTAAACTAGTGTTATCCTGCTTGTGTTCTGGCTGCTTTCAATAATTTCTTCTTGACCTAGGAATTCTGGAATTTGACTATGATATACATAGGAATTTTTCTTTTGGGATCTCTTTCAGGAGGTGATCAGTGCATTCTTTGAATTTCTGCTTTACCCTTCTGATTTTAGAATATGAAAGCAGTTTTCCTTTAATTTCTTGAAAGAGGATGTCTAGGCTCTATTTTTGTTCATGGCATTCAGGTGGTCCAGTAATTTTAAATTGTGTCTCTTTTATCTATTTTCCAGGTCAGTTGTTTTTCCAATGATATATTTGACATTGCCTTTTATTTTTCATTCTTTTAATTTTGTTTTATAATTTCTTGATTTCTCATCAAGTCATTAGGTTCCATCTGCTCCCCTCTAATTTTAAAGGAATTATTTTCTATAGTGGGTTTTTGGACTTCCTTTTCCATTTGTCAAATTCTGCTTTTCAAGGCAGTATTCTCCTCATTGGCTTTTTAGTTCTCTTTTGCCATTTGGATTAATCTGTTTTTAAGGTGTTATACTCTTCAGTAATTTTGGAGGTCTACCTTAGCAAACTGTTAACTTGTTTCTCATTATTTTCTTGCATTACTCCCATTTGCCTTCCCAATTAATTCCTTCACTTCTCTTACTTGACTTTCAAACTCCTTTTTAAGCTCCTCCATGATCTGAGATAAATTCATATTTTTTCTTAGAGGCTTTTGATTTAGAAGTATTGACTTTGTTGCCTTCTGGTTGCATGTTTTGACCTTCTTTGTCTATAAAGTAAGATTCTATAGTCTTACTTTTTCAGCTGTTTGCTCATTTCCTAGCCAATTACTTGACTTATTAACACTTTGTTAGGTAAGTGCTGTTTCCAGTGTGGAGGGTGTACTGTCCAATCTTCAGGGGTGTTGTGCAGGTATTTTCAGAGATTTGTCTAGGGACCTATAAATACTTTATTCTTCCAAAGTGGTATAATCAAAGAAGAAGTGTTTACTTCTCTCCTAGCCTGTGCTCTGTTCAGTGAGTAACCAAAAGCATTCTTTTCTGTCTTGGAATTGTGAGGAGGATTCCCTCTTTAATGAAGCTACTAGTTCTGACATACCAGTGGTCCTCTCCACAGGACTTCCACCCAGGGCTGTGACCCAGGATGCACAGGCAAAGCAAGAGAATTCTACCTCAGTGCTGGTGAAAACATTCCTGTAATCTACCTCTGATCAGCCACTCTATTCCCCTACTGTCTGTGAGCTGAAAGCTCTGGAAGCAGCCATTGCTGCCATCACAACACTGTTGCCACTCTGGGGCTGAGACTGGACCATACTCTTCTCTTACTCAGGTCTGACACACCTTTTCTACTGACCTTCTAAGTCGTCTTTGGCATTTGTGTGTTGAAAAGTCTGGAATCTACCACAGTTGCCAGAGATTAAGTCCCCTGAGGCTTGCTTTGGATTCACTGGGGCACAATCTACACATTTTGTACTGAACTACACTCCTCTCTCAGACTGGGGCATCACGCCTTTTCTGCCAACCATCCAGGTTGTCTTGGGCTGGAAATTTGTTTCACTCTGTCATTTTGTGGCTTCTCCTACTCTAGAATTTGTTTAAAGTAATTTTTACAGGTATTTGGAGGGCTTTGGGGGAAAGCTCAAGGAAGCTCCTGCTTTTACTATGTTCAGAAGATAATATTTTATTTGGAAATGGAAGATGGAAAGTTTTCTACAGATACAATCAGAGAAAATACATTTATTCAACAGATAATATGTGTTATTTGTGGACTAGGAAGGAAGTTAGTGTCATTGGATCAAAGAGACATGTTGCAAAGGTGAAATTGATAAACTTTCACAACAGATTGAATAACTGCGTGAGAATAATGAGAAGTAGTAAGGAGGTGGGGATAAAATCAAGGTTACAAGCCTGGAGACCTGAGAAAATTGTAGCACTCTAGGGTTGGGAGGGGGGAGAGTTTAGGCTGGCCCTTCTCTATCTCCCACAGGACGCACTCTAGAGATGGATAGTATGTGCTCAGGTGGAAGGTTACATGTATTGTAATAATATTATGATAATAACTACTATAATAACTTCAGATGCAAGGTCGAAGTGCCCTCTAGTGTGTCTTCTAAGACTAGACCTTTGTGATCAGGGATCTACTGGTGTCTCTTCTTGGCCAAAATCTATGGTCAGAGGCATGACATATCTATTAATAGCCTACATCTATAATCATAGACTTTTTGCTGTCTTTTCCAGACCTAGATCTATGATTGGGGTCCTTCAGTTGTCTCTTCCAGGCCTAAGTCTATCCTTAGATATCTCCACCTCTAGCATTATAATCCTATCTTCCTACCTCTTACATATACTACCTGTCTTATCATGGTAAAATAATTTAATCACTTAGTGCTTCCAGGCAACTCTAACACCATCCATTGCAGACAAGTACTACACTGGAATTTCTCAATATGAATGAAATTTTAAGGATTATATCATTCATCTCTCCTCCATCAAATATGATTTGCACTATTTTATATAATATATAATAACAAAGTTAGGCCATTCATATTATTTGAGAACAAGTTATTTGGTACTTCACATGTTTGAGAAAGCACGAAGGAGAGATGTTAAGTTGCTTCCCTGTAACTTATTCTCAAAACATACCTTCTTTCCTGTTCCACCAAACCAGGAGCTTCCAGAATAAGGAAGCCTGTGGGATAAGGAAGCATGGATGAAGGCTAGGAGCTCTTTAAGTCTATATTCAAAGTGTATTTCCATTCAAAGAGGTATTTCCAAAACCAAAAAAAATGTTGGGTCATCTAGTAGTTCAACAAACAGTTTCACAAACTAGAGAAGAAGCTCATCTCCATTGTAAAATATCTGTGCCATAAATCAGTTGACAAATAATATCATAAAGCTTACATTGAATCCTTGGAAATAGAGTCAGAAAATCAAGGGGAAAAGTTGATGGGATATCAAAGCAGGGATTTGTACTAGACTGTGCTTAGGGACTCCTAAATCAAGGAATGAGTGAGCTGAGATGACTTTGGATTTTTCTCTTTCATTGCCTTAGAGCATTTATATAATTTAGCTATGTGTCCGAGTAAATGAAGTCAAGTTTTATTTTGTTTTCCTTTAAAGGGCTTTTTCTTCTCTACATAAATGAAAATGACTTCTCCAAATCCTCCAACAAGTTTTTTTTTTAAACTTTTCAGAATGCATTCATATACTTACCACTACACATACCCCAAAGCTTTAAGATTTCCCCCATATATGTGTATACATATAAGTATATATACATATACATATATGTATTTATACACATATATACATATATGTACAGATATACATATATGTATATGAAAAATATCACAGATATCTTCATGTGGAATATTTTAAATAATTTCAGAGAGGATGAGTAAAGATGAATATTTTTAAGAAAGCAATTCTAGCTGTTACTTTTACCATAAAATATCTCTATTAATGCCAAGACATCTAGTGCATCAACTTCTGTCATTACCAATACAAATAATCAATTCATTTTTTGTAAATTGTCAAAAACTGGAACAAATTGATTTTTAGTAATTTTTAAAATCAAATTTGAATTATGCCTTAGATAAATATCTGCTGTATGACATTGGGTAAGTGACAAATTCCCTGGGCTTCAAGCTTGTGATTTGTAAGAAGGGATCATAATTGCGTCTACCTCCCATGTTGGTTGGTAGAATCATCAGAGAGAGAGATATGTATGTAAATTGATTTGGAAACTCACAGGGCTTGCAGTCATCATCATCATCATCATCATCATTTGATTCTTTTCCTCTTCCTTAATAAGATAAAAAAATGGTCTTATGATAAGTTATTAACCTGATGTTCTATAATGATGTTCTATGTCATGAACTACTGAGCAGGAGAATAAAAGAACTCGGTTTTTGTTTGAATAAAAATGCAAATTCTTCATCATTAAGCTCAATGAAAATAACCTTTCTACAATTCCAGTAGCCAACAAGATAGAAAGGATTATACATAACCGATCCTGCTCCTACCTGTTTTTGATCTCCCCTCCTTACTCTATATACCTTTGTAATTGTTAGGAAACAACTGAGTATTTGAAGATTGAATATTTGGAATAGTTATGTGTATTAAAATTTATGTTTTGTTTTATCAATGGTGTCTCCTAGAGATTGTATGCAACATAATAACTGATAAAGATCTAGATCTAGTATCATTTATGGGTTGGATCCTCTAGAACATACTGTGCTCTGTATTTGTAAAAATGGGAATTTTATTTCTTTATAAATCTATAAAGGGTAAACTTTAGATGTTCAAGTCTTGACATCAAGTCATACTTCATCAGATATTCAGAGTTTTTACAACCTAAAATAATGTGTGTAGATTTCAACCATCCCCTTGCATCATCTACACAAATGACTAAGTCTATGCTCATTTAGGATAATCTTTTGTAAGTTCTGGGAGCAGTGAACTGGTTTTCGACGGTCATCATAAAATTTTCTTTTTTTTGCATAAACAAATATTCATAACTAAATCACTTCCTTATCAAAATGTTGTAGATTTGACTGATGTCATAAGCATATATCACATGTGTGGAAAGTGTTTGGATTTTACTCTTGGATCATAAATGTTGAATAGACTCCAAGCAGAAAAACTTTTGATTCTATTTGAGACATTAATGACATTTACCCTCTATCAGGCTTAACTAAAAAGATGTTTGCTTATTCCAAAACAATATTTTTGGATTTTTCACTGGAGTATTAGGTGCTTTAAGAATGCTACTTTTAATATCCCTTCTCATTTGGTGAAGAAGTGTTAATTTTTTTGTTAATACCTTGTGTTGATTGGCACTCGATTTCCTAAATATTGTACAGATTTTTATGAGCACAGTTTCTAAATCCATTATGCTCAGTTTTACAATCCTATAAGTGTACAATAAACCTTCTGTTTAATATTTAAAATTTATATTTAATTTATTTAAATGTTTTTTCCCATTCAGTTTTGATTTTATGATATTAATAGACCTCCTAAATTCTTGAGACATGGCCTTGTCTTTAATATCTTTATGCTTGATGTTTCTGGTCTAGAGGAAATCAAAGTCTAGAGGTATTGCCTTCATCTTTTCGTTCAGGACCTTTGGATTCTGATCAAAAACTTTCAGTTGTTACTTTGTTGTATATTAATAATTGTATAACTAATAATAAAATATAATAATTTTTTAAATGAAATGACATTTTGATATCAGTAATGAAGCATTCCATAAAACGAAGGACATATTTAGTGTTTTATTTTATTGTTAATTCAAGCAATCTGACAACTTCCAGTGATTAAGAAAATGTTTTTTATTGACTTCGTCAATTTGGAAGCTATGTGGTTCAATTTAGGAGAGAATTTAATGTATGTAAAGCTAGACAGAAAAATAATTGACATAAACTGTCTTCTTGAAAAATGCTACGTTTTACATCAATTGTTCTTGACATTAGAGTGTTGTGAATATATTTTAAATAAAAATCAGCTTTGCATGCATTATCCAATAATCTCATTCTGTAGTATTCAAATATTTGTATGCATATATGGATACATGTGTATGTACATATTTACACATACATATACACATCTTGTTCTTCCTTTGTTTTTGGAAAGATATGATAGCACCAGGTAATATCTTGACATCCACATGGATTGGATTTAAGTGAGGCAGAGTTGTACAAAGTCATCAGGCTCACTCTCTCTTCCAGAGCCATTGAAGTCCAGTGGCAAGCCAAAAGTTAGGACTGGATGACTGGCAATGCCCTAGGATGTAGTGGATGACCTTGGCATTTTCAATGTACAACAAGCTCTAAGTGCCCAACAGTGCTATGCATCAGTCACCTTTATGACCATTGATACAATTTGGTTTCTTTGCCCATTCCATTGGCGGGGGGCAGTTTAGTTCAGAAGGAAGTCTTCACATGCTTGAGGCAGACATCCCCCTAACTCACCAACAACTTTGAGGCATCTGCTCTCAACTTGGGCTAGCCTGTCTGCTGAGACAGTTTTATTACAGTGTGTACACTGCACAATGTATGGCTTCTTGGAGCCACAGGTAAGAATTGACTGAAAGGTGGACACAAAATTTGGATAAGCCTCCCTGAGAAAGACTTGGAAAGTCTTCACACCAGAAGTGCTAATCCTCCCTGAACAATCCCCATACCCTATATACACATAAATATGTACATATATGTGTGTGTCTGTGTGTGTCTATATAAGTATATTTCAAAATATATATTAATATATGTGGTCTATATCCACCTATCTATCTACCTTCCTGACTCCAAGTCTGGTGCTCCTTCTAACATGCCAATATTTACTTATCTATCTAGGAGGGAAGGAAGAATATAATATTTATATAGTACCTGCTATACATCAGGCACTGTGCTAAGCACATTATAAATACTATCTTATTAGAAGGATGGATAGAAAGATAGATGGATGGATAGATAGATAGATAGATGGATGGATAGATAGATAAATTTCCTTATATGTAAAATGGTGATAATGGCACCTACCTCCCAGAGTTGATCAAATGAGATCACATATGCAAATGGAATGCAAATTTTAGAGAACTATATAAATGCTAACTAATATTTATTATTAGTCATTATCACTATGTATGTGCCTATTGTAAAATCTGAATAAGTTATGAATGAGTTACTTAATTAAAAGTTTGAAATAATCCCAAAAAAGCATATACTTTCATGTAGTTTGTTCAACAATTATGAAATTAGTAGTAAGTTGGTGTTTATTTCCATGTGTCTTTCTGACATATTTTTTTCCTTTTGGGTAATTGTTTTCTTATAAATGAGATTTAATATATGTTTTACAAAACAACTTGTGCATGTTTTGTGCAATGTACATAATTGGCTTATATTTGGAAAGATCATTGTTGCTTTCCTTGTATGTGAAACTTCCTGTTTAAAAAAATAGGTATGATTAGACTTTCTCCTGAGAGAAGCTTGGTAAAATGATTTGTCAATATTCAACATACCACTGGGAAGCAGGGGAGCCAAGAATTTTGATTCTTATCTATCCATATTACTTTTACAGTTATGCAGAATTTTAGTACCTCCCTTGATATAACTCTTCTGTATTTATAAAAGTGCCACATAAGCTTTATCTGTTTCTCATGTGATCCAATTTTGCTTTCATAGTATCGATTTCTTTGTGACTTTACAGATGACCAGGAATACTATATATCTTCACTCTCTGGGAGTTCTCTCACCTCTGATTTCTTTTCATATTCAATCTCTGTAGGAAAGTTTTGTTTTGATGCTGAAATGTTTATTTTTTGCTGTGTTTTGATTTCTATTATCATCTTGAACTTGAACTTAAAAATGCTGAGCAGGGAAATAACTTCTGACATACTTTTGTTTTCTGAATTACTTTATGAATATTTCTTTCTTGTTGTTTCTAAGTGGGCAATATGCAATCTGACTTTTCTACTATGTATACTGCCTGGATATAGATGTAATTTTGCAATGCCTTCTGCCATGCTGGTGTTTGATGACTGTTTTTAGGAGTATTGTTTGATAGCTCCACTGTTCCTTCTGTAGTACTCACAGTGATAGCATCTGCTGCCTATACAGCTCTGCATAGACATTGAAATATTTTTATATTTTCTGTCAAATACTGAGTAGGATGTGTTTGCGCATGGTGGTTATAACAGATACTGGCTTTTTTCAAATTATGCTATTTTAGTGTGATTGCTCTTTTAGTTGAATTCATTCCATCAAATTTAAAATGGACTTTCTAGAATTACAGTCTAAGTATGTCCATCTCCTTTCTTAGTCATTTGCAATAACTACCATGTTTTGTCATCTGTTTTATTAATAGGCATTATTAATGGAGCTTTCAATAAGTGGATATTGTCAGTGACCTTTCATTTAATTTTTTTTCTTTTTGAGATTTTAGTTGCTCCTTCCTTTGGTTATTTATTTATCTAATATAGCCTTTAGGGTGAAAGGTTGTTTGCAAAACAGTGTCATATGACTTAGCCTTGAAATTTTGGAAAGAAAAAGGGAGGGAAGAACAAATTGAGGGAGAGAAAGAAGGAATGAAGGGAGAATTAAGCATTCATTATTATATGTTCCATGCCAGACACTGTGCTAAACACTTTGCAAATGGTATCCTTTTTGCTCCTCACAACAACCCTGATAACAGTGTTGCTATCATCTCCATTTTTCAGTTGAAGAAACTGAGACAGATAGAAGTTAAGTGGCTTGGACAGGATAGTAATCTAGTTATTGTTTAAGGTGGATTTGAACTCAGGTCTTTCTGACTCCAGGACCAACGTTCTATTTGCTACGTAACCAAACTGTCTCTGACAAATAGTATTATGAAGAGTTTTCCTGTAGGTGGTGACATCTGTTTCCAATTTTGTTGTGATTTAGCTCTGGTACATAAGTTTTGTATTCAATTCCTGTCATTGGTCCCTTTCACATATACTCATGGGTTGTCCACTTTAGTGTCCTGAAGCAACTAAGCCAAAGCATTTCCATAAGATGAGATATTAGTATTGCTTATTTATTCCAATGTATTTTGTCTTCTTTTGGTAATAGAACTAAAAGGAACACCATTTTGGTGTCTTCCTTCAGAGCCACTCTGCAATCTGTTGCCCTTTTTCATAGGTTTATAAAAGTTTTATCCTCTTGACTAGCTATTAATTCTATCACCAATTAGTAATATCATTAAAGCCCAGCAAGTCAGTGTTTAAAGGTTCTTGTCAGTCCTTCAAAACTAAAAGAAACAATGCAGGAAACATAGAAACTTGGGTATACAATCCTCTGCCAAGTCCTCATTGACTTGACCACTGCTTCCATTCCAACATAAACAATGGGTTGTTTAGTTTTCAGTTAGTTAGTTTTCTTTAGTGGTAGTGGTGATGGGGTGGTGATAGTGGTAGTGGAAGTACTCACAGGTAGATGGCATTTGGTGCTAGGATATATCTTTAAAAAATTGTGTAGCTTAAAAATGGTGGAGTACAGGTTAAGACCTAACTGAATACTTACAATATTCCCCTTCCTGCCACAAACAACTTTAAAATAATTTATAAAATCAAATTTTGGAGTGGCAGAGTCAAGAAATGGTCACAGGGAGATATTTTTTCCAGCCTGAGACAAGAGATTCACAGGAGAGGTCTGTGATGTCAGTGTGAGCATAGACCTCGAACCTGGTATGGATACCAGTGAAAAGACTTGGTGGGGTTTGCTAGCATTGGGTGCAGCAGGTACTGATTGGTGATTCTCTTCCCCATAAACAGTGCTGAGTTGCAGTTCCAGGAAAGAGTGGGATCCTTGTGATTGTTCACATAGGAGCAAGGTCTCTGGTCACAACTCCAGGGATAAGAGAAGTGTTATCACTTTTAGTTGCAGTGGATCAATGGCCCTTTGTAGAAAAAGACTAGAGTGTAGACCAGGAGAGCAGTAACCATAACTATCCTGGGATAGCACACCCTTGAAAACAACAAAAACTTTCAGAATCCCCAAACTAGCTCTGAAAACAACAACATAAAAAAGGCTGAAGCTTGGAACAGTGCTTTTACAACCCCAGGTTAGCAGAACTCAATTTGAACATACTGTTCTAAGTGAAGACATAGGTTGTGAAAATGAACAAACAAAAATGAACATGACCATAAAAAGCTACCACTGTGGCATTCAAGACCCTGCCTAAGGGGTTTTCTGGTTCTTAGCTTTAGAGTGATTATCAATAGTAGCTGTTGCTGTTTTCCTCCCAGCCTTATGTCTTTCTTTTTCTGGCATTAAAGGGGACATGCCCTGGCTACCTCTTAAACAGTTGCCTCACCCTAAGTGAATACCTGCAAAGACCTTGGCCTCTTGGCGAAAGGGGCCAAGGTCTCCTAGTGCATCCTGGGTCATCTCCAGTCATCCTGACGAATATCTGGTCGCTGGATTCAGATGACTGGAAGAGAAGTGAGGTTGGTGAACTGCACAGCCCACTCTCACTCAAAACACAGTCAAGTGCAATCATTTCTCTGATGGCATGGTCTTCTTCAGCAATGAAGGGCAAACAAAATAAACTAAGAAGACAAAGTAAAAACAGCTGCAAGCAAAGTCTCCAACACTGATTGGAACCAAGAACAGCAAGAATTCTCATAATACTTAAATGAAGGGATGAGTAGTAGGAGAAAGAGTGGGAAAAGAAATGAGAGTAATCTAAGAAAATATGAAAAGAGAATTAATAGCTTGATAAAAGAGTGTAATAGTAACTTAAAAGGGAAGATTTTCCCCATTCATTAATAAGCCTTTCTGACCTGCTTCAATCAGATGGAAGCCTAAGTCACATGTATTATGAGGAGCTTGTTGAATGTATGAAGCAGGAAGGTTGGAGCAGAGGTGAAAGGAAGGCCCCCATGGTGGTAAGGAAGGCTTGGAAATGCCTTTGTTCCCTACAGTGATAATGTGTATTGACAACTTTGCTACTGCGATGGATTTGACTTTCTGGTTTGGGGATTTGACTTTCTGCTATCTGAATAAATGTTTTTCTTCTGCCTTCTATATGGATCATCTGTTACACTTTGTGACTCAGAGCTACACCGGCATATTCATAATCACCACTGGGGCTGTGAATATTGACTTGGAGAAACAAAGAGGAACAAGATAAAAATATCCAAGAAAATAATGCCTTAGAGCTCCAATCCCATTCCCTGCAGGTCCTGTGGAGGGTTGTTGTTGGAGATGAGGCTGGACCCATCTCTGCAGATTCCATTTCCAGTTTCCTGCTCTAGTTCCAGGTGCTAGTATAAGCAGTACTTGCCATTGCCTCCATAGCCACCACTGTCCTCTCCTCTGCCCCCACCACTGTACCTGCTGTGCTAAACATCATGCTGTTCAGTGGGTGAGTACACCAGGACCTTTCCCATAAAGTATTAGACAGACTGGGGCTGGAGCTAGGCAAGGAGATCACCAAAAAATTCAATAACGAGGAGATCAGTATAGAAACTGGTGAAAGTGCAAGAGGAGAAGATGTCTACATCATCCAAAGCTGCAGTGGGGAAATTAATGATAACTTGATGGAACTTCTCATTATGATCAATGCTTGCAAAATCACTCCTTCATCCAGGATGACTGCAATGATCCCTTGTTTTTCATCTGCCTGGAAAGATAAAAAAGACAAGAATCATGCTCGATTTTCTGTAAAACCTATGGCCAAGATGATTTCAGGGGCTGGGACTGATCATACCAATGCAATGGACTTTCATGTTTCTCAGATACATGAGATGTTTCTTTTTTCCTTATTCAATATATTATTGTATACAGAAACTGCAGTCTTGCAATGGATTTGATAAAACACTGAAGAATGGAGGAATTGTATCATTGTATCTCCAGATGCTGATGAAACTAAAAGAGTGACATCAATTGCTGACAGATTAAATATGGAGTTTGCTTTGATTCACAAAGAAAGAAGATAAACAAGATAGACAGGATGGTTTTGGTTTGTGACATGAAAGATCATGTACTCATCTTTGCTGATGACATATCTGATACGTGTGGCATGGTATGCCAAGATGAAAATAAGTTACTTTCTTCTGGAGCCATCAAAATTTATGCTATTCTAACTCATGAAATCTTCTCTGGACCTTATTTCCAGGATTAGTAATGCTGTTGTATATGCTTTGAGATTCTTTTTTTTTTCCTCTCAAAGACTTGTTATTGTCTTTTCAACCTTTTAACCTCCTTTAACCTCCACCCACCCATTTTTAAATCAATTGGCTTGTATGGGAAATGTCTGCATTTAGTTTTGGTCTAGCAGATAACCTTCTCCTGTACTTTTACATTACATTGGAGCTGCAATTGTATACGTGTAATTACATTTAAGTCACATGTGGTAGGATTTTATTTTATTTTATATATTGATTTTAATTTTACATATCTGGGTTTGTCAAAGGTAACCCTATATTACCCTGTAACCAGGAGACCAGTGTCCCTGTAAATGTATTTCTCATATTTAATAAAATGCCTATAGACATTTAGATAAAATTCCTGCCAAATAGATTTAAATCTTTTATTCAGAATAAACATTTTAGAGAATTGTAGGATACCTTGAAAGTTGAATTTTTTTTTGTTAGATGGAGTTCAAATTAATTTCTTGGACTTTATGTAGTTTAAAAAACCTTTTGATCAGCTTAATAATGGTCACTGGCCAATTTGTTGATGGAAATTTGTAGACAAATCAGTTAAGGACAATATAGCATAAATGAATGTACTCTTACTATCATATTTAAACTGATCATCATATTGCTGTACATTTCTGCTCATTGTTTCTGAAAAATATTTCTATGTTGAAAAGTCTATTACAATTTGAAATTTCACGAAATATACCGTCTTTAAAAAAGCACACTCCGTTCTGTCTCATAGTATTCTGCTGTATAGAATTTAACTGCAACTTTTATCTTTTCTTTTTTTGGAGCTAAGAAAAATTGACATTTCAATGATTGGACTCTGAATCATTTAACTTTCAAAATCATTAAATATAGAGTAATGCACACTCACACTTTACTAAGGTAATAGTTAGGTATTAAGTCCACTAAACCCATTCAGTCTTTTAATTTTTCTCTTTGACATGAGTGAAGTTTGAAATTGTGAAGACTATTAAATGTATATTTATGTAATGCCACTTTTTCTTTTTTGTTGTTAGGATACTTGTGTTATTTATAATTTAAAATAGTTAAAAGTCTCTAGCAGTTGATTCATTAAATCATCCCTAAGTTAAATTACTTACCCAGAAGGTAGTAATAAAGAAAATCTGAAAAAAGTATTTACAGATAAATATTAAATGTTTGATTAGAATGGTAATTGATTATTCCCAGGAGTATCAGTGAAGAACTCACTATAATATTTTATTACATGAAAAATGACTGTTCATAGCTTTTTTTCCTAATTCAGAAGTCAAAGGAAACTTGTTCTTAATAGAGTACCACTCTCCTTCCCCCCAGAAAGCCATTATGTGGTCTTTGTTTCTTAATGCACTTTGGCTAGATAATAACTCTCTGTAATTCAGATAAAAAAAAATTATGTACAGTTATGAAGAGCAGCCTTAATGGTAGGGAATGCCATTGTCCAACCTTTTGAAAATAAACAGCTTCATTATCCTTATTTTTATTTTTTTAAAAACAGCATTATTTAGGATTTTCTACTCCAACACTGAGAGAATCTTGTTTCAGGTTAACAGGCCTAAAAAGAATAATTTATCTGACATTTCAGTTCCTGGCATCAGTTTTACTGCATCTTTTGATGTAGTAAAATAGCTTCCAAAAGATAATTCTAAAGTAATCTGGCAAAAAACCCGCAACAACTACTATACAAAATATAGTTTACAGATTTGCATATATACTTTACAGATTCATAAACAGATAGCTTGATAGCATTGGCTCCCTGATTTCTGAGTTCATCTAATATGTTTAAAGAAAGGAACAACAGAGTGGTTACTTATATAAAATGTCCCAAAAGACTTAGTGCAGTTGTTAATGTTCATATTATTGTAGTGTAGGTCAAATATCATAGCTACTATTCAGAATAGTTGAAACCAGCTGAAGTGGAAATGTCCAGAACTGATTTCATCTTCTAACACAAAACAGGATGAATCTGCATAGTCTGCCTGCTCTGATAAGAAATCATTGTTTTATCATTTATTTAACATTATTTTTATTTTTCCCTATTTTGAAAACAAATTTACGATGTTAAACGTGGCTGTTTATATATAGATAGATTTATATATATATATATATATATATATATATATATATATGTATATACATATATATATATATATGTATATACATATATATATATATATGTTTCTATCTACGTATCTATCAATATGTAGAATCAGATATATGTGCAAGATCATGTAGTCTGTAAAGAAGATACTGATATTACTATATTTTCTGTTTTTAGTCTGTTTATCTAAATTGACCTTTAGTAAATGAAACTAGCCAAGGCTTTCAGTTATATCCAGTAACTTTTTAAGTAACATGACTAGGAAACCATGATGTTACTAAAGTTTCATGACCCAAAACTTTGTCCTATCAATTAATAAGTGTTTATGTCATGTCCTTCCTTTATTAACTATTGTTAATGTCCAAGAATTGTATTGTTTGTGGTGCTTGTGTTCATCAGGTCATAGTTACAAAATCAATTTGCTATTATTTCCTTTAATATTTTACTCAAATATCTTCAGAAAATTTTAGTGCAAATTGCTCCTTTTATAAATAAATAACACCTTAAAAACAAAAATTGGCCTAATGGTAAAGGAGGCCAAAAAATTCTCTAAGGAAAAGGATTATTTAAAAAGCTGAACAAGCCAAATGGGGGGAAAGGTACAAAAATCTCACTGAAGAAAATAATTCTCTAAAAATTAAAATTGGGGAAGGGAATATTGTAAGCAACTCGAAAGAAATAATTAAAGTACCATAGAGTCACAGTCAGGAAAACATAAGACTTACCAGCTTCTACATTAAAGGATCAGAGGGGCTAGAATAGGATATTTGAAGGGCAAAAGAACTAGAATTACAACCAAGAATCAGCTACCCAGAAAAGCTGAATATAGTACTTCTGGTGAAAAATGGACATTCAATAAGATAGAGGACTTTCAAAAAGTTTTGATGAAAAGATAAGAGCTGAATAGAAATTTTTGCTTTTAAATACATACCATGCTTCTATTATTTATTTTATTCAGATCTTAAGAAATTAAAAATAAAAAACATTTCCATTACATGGTAGAATGGAGAAAAAGTGATTATACATAAAACTGTAAATCTATTATATATAACTTGCTATTATTCCTTTTAAATATATAATAAAGTTACCATCTGATATTTTTTCTTTTTGTTTTCTGTTCCCCACCTCTCTTTCCTAGAGATGGCTACCATTAGGCATAAATGTGTGTGTATGTGTGTGTGTGTATGTGTGTGTGTGTATGTGTGTGTGCAGAACCATTATATACATACTTCTATTTATCTGTTCTCTCTCTGAATGAAGATAGTATCTGTCTTTATAGATCCTTTATAGTTAATTTAGACATTTATAATAATCAAAATGACTTAGTCACTCAAAATTGTTCTCAAAACAATATTCTGATTACACTATAGCACTCTCTTGGTTCAACTCATTTCACTCTTCATTATTTCATACAAGTGTATCTATTTTTCTAAGATCATCAAGCTCATCATTTCTTACAGCAAAGTGATATTCCATCAAAGTTATATATCACAACTTGTTTAGTCATTCCTCATTTGATATCAATATAGACATCATTTTCAAGAAATATCCATTGATTAATTTATTTATTTTTAGATTTCAACATTCATTTCCACAAAATTTTGAGTTCCAATTTTTCTCCCCATATCTCCCCTCCCCCACCCCATAATACTTTGCATTCTGATTACTTCTTCCCTCAATGTACCCTCCTTTCTATCACACCCCACCCTTCCCTTATCCCCATCTTCTCACTTTTCTTGTAGGGCAAGATAAATTTCTATTTCTGTTACATGTATTTCTTATTTCCCAGGTATATGCAATAATAATTCTCAACATTCATTTCTGTTACTTTGAATTCCAACTTCTCTTCCTCGCTCCTTCCCTACCCATCTCCATTAAGAAGGCAAGTATTTCAATACATGCTATATATGTGTCATTTTGCAAAATACTTCCATAATAGACATGTTGTGTAGGACTAACTCTATTGCCCTCCATCCTAACCTGTCCCCCATTTTTTTCTTATTCTCTAATTTGACCTTGTCCCTTCCCTAAAATGTCTACTTATACGTACTCCTTTCTCCCATTTACCCTCCCTTCTATTATCCCCCTCAACTCACTTGTCCCCTTCTCCCCTAATTTCCTGTAGTGTAAGATAGATTTTCATACCAAATTTAGTGAGCATGTTGTTCCCTCCTTAAGCCATTTGTGACGAGAGTAAGCTTCACTTTTCCCCTCACCTTCTCCCTTTTCCCCTCCACTGAACAAGATTTTTATCTCTTTTATGACTGATAGCCTGCCCCATTCAATCTCTCCCTTTCTCCTCCTAGTATTTTCCTCTCTCACCCTTTAATTTTTTTATGGATACCATCTCTTCTGATTCAATTCAACTTGTAGTCCCTGTCTATGTGTGTGTGTGTGTGTGTGTGTGTGAGATCCCTCTACTTACCCAAATATTCGTAAAATCTTGATAGTTACAAATATTAGCTTTCCATACAGGAATGTAAACAGTTCACCTTTATGATTTCTCTTTCCTGTTTACCCCTTCATGTTTCTCTTGATTCTGGTGTTTCAAAGTCCAATTTCTATTCAGTTCTAGGTTTTTCATCATGAATGCTTGGAACTCCTCTATATCATTGAATGACCGTTTATTCCCTTGAAGTATTATACTCATTTTTGCTGGGTAGGTGATTGTTGGTTTTAATCCTAGTTCTTTTGACTCCTGGAATATCCTATTCCAAGTCCTTTAATCCCTTAAGTTAGAAGCTGCCAGATCCTGTGTTATGCTGACTGTATTTCCACAATACTCAAATTATTTCTTTCTAGCTGCTTGCAATATTTTCTCCTTGACCAGGGAACTCTGGAATTGGGCCCCAGTGTTCCTAGGAGTTTCTCTTTTTGGATCTCTTTCAGGAGGTAATTGGTGGATTCTTTCAATATTTATTTTTCCCTCTGGTTCTAGAATATCAGGGCAGTTTTCCTTGATAATTTCATGAAGGATAATGTCTAGACTCTTTTTTTCATCATGGCTTTCAGACAGTCCCATAATTTTTAAATTGTCTCTCCTGGATCTATTTTCCAGGTCAGTTATTTTTTCAATGAGATAATTCACATTATCTTCTATTTTTTCAATCTTTTCATTTTGTTTTGTAACTTCTTGGTATATCTCATAGTCATTAACTTCCCTAAATTCCACTCTCTCTCTTTCAAAGAACTATTTTTTTCAGTGACCTTTTGAACCTTCTTTTCCATTTGGCTAATTCTGCTTTTTAAAGCCTCTTTCTCCTCAATGGCCTTTTGGACCTCTTTTTCCAATTGAATTAGCCTATTTTTAAAGGTATTAATTTCCTCAGCATTTTTTTGCTTCTCTTTGAGCAAGCTGCTGACTTGTTTTTCAAGCTCTTCTATGGTCTGGTCCCATTTCATATTCATTTTGGAGGTACTGGAGGCCGAAACCTTGACTTCCTCTGACAGTATGTCTTGTTCTTCCTCATCTGAAAGTATGGGAGAAGACATTTGTTCACCAAGAAAGTGACTTTTTATGGTCTTATTTTTTTCCCTTTTTGAGGCGTTTTCCCAGCCAGTTACTTGACTCTTGAATCCTTTGTCAAGTGGAGGGTCCTATTGTTCCTCCTCCCCACTGAACAGTGCTCAAGGTTGAGGTTCAGATCAGCTGCTCAATTTCCCCAGAGGCTTTAATCTGAGTTCCCTGGACAAAGGACCCAGGCTGCTTCCAAGGCCACCATAGCTGCCGCCTCCTGCTACTGCTGCTGCTGTCACCACCTCTGCTGTTGTCTTGGCCAGTGTTGGGGGGACCCCATTTCCCTCTTGTCCAACTGGGAAAGCCCTCCCACACTGACCTTTGGGGCTTTCTTTGGTGCTTGTGGGTTGAAGGTTCTGGGATCCTCTCTGCTGAGAATTCTACCCTGGAGGTCTGTTCAGGTCCTGTTCCTCCTAATACTGGGCAGCAAGGGCTGGGCTTCACTGGGCTTTCACTTCACTCAGTGTCCTGTGAGATAGCCTTTTCCTGTCAGCCTTCCAGTTTAGCTTTGGCTGGAAACCTCTTTCATTCTGTGGTTCTGTGGCTTCTGCTGCTCTAGACTTTGTTAAGAGTCATTTTTTACAGGTAATTTGTGGGCTGTTGGGGAAGCCCTAGAGTTTATGTGTCTTTCTGTTCCACCATCTTGGCTGTACCCTCAAGAAATTATCAAGAAAAAAAACCGCCTTACTATCCTGGATCCAGAGGGAAAAATAAAAATTGAAAGAATCCAATGGTCATCTCGTGAAAGGGATCCAAAAATGAGAACTCCTAGTAATATTACTGACAAATTTCAGAGCTCCAAAGGCATGGTGAAACTATTGTGAGTAGTCAGAAAGAAACAATTCAAATATTGTTAAGCCACAGTCACTATCACAGAACAATTAACAGTGGAGAAATTAGGAAGTAGAGGGCTTGGAATATGACATTCAGGAGGGCGAAGGAGCTAACAATCAAAAATAATCCACAAGCAAAATCAGTGTAATCATTCAGAGAAATAAAATGACATTTAATGAAATTAAAAAACAACTTCCAAACATTCCTAACTGAAAAACCAGAGCTGAACAGAAAATTTGACATCAAACAGAAGACTCAATAGAAGCATAACATAAATATTGGAGGCAGAATCCAAATCCTAGGCCCAGAATCTGGGCTTTTTTTTTTTTACTGTAGTGTATTTTGCAATAGATGATTTATTATTTTCAGTTACACTTGTGTGAACTTTGTGATTTTCCTTTGAAAAAGGCAAAGATGTCAAATACAATACAATGAATTTTACTTGTGAGTTTTAATTTTATGATCCATGGCCATCTTTATAGCATTGCTAACTGAGAATTGTTCATATCTCATTTTTTGACACTAAAAGAAGTATTGATTCAAACTAAAATAATTACTTGTTCTTTGCTGGAGCTTGCATAGAATTACTTTTCTTAGATATTAAAACCCCCTGTTAGTTATTTTTAATTACTCATATAAGTAAAACAATTACTTGTTCGGTTTTCTAAAATTACTTTAAATATTTGTTTTAGGGAAATTACTTAACAAAAGTAAATAAATATTTATAAGTAAAGAGAAATTGCTTGGTGTAATTGTGTTTTTCACTATGAATTAGTTATAAATAAGCCCCATGGCATTACTTGGTAATATTATTTTACTTTATTTATTGGTTTAATTTAGCTCAATTTATTTATTTAGCTCAACTAATTATCCAAAGCATTTTCTGAAATTTTTGTAGGAAAAGATCTAATTTCCTTCCATTTCATCCAAAAACCTCATCGTGTTCTCTAATTTTCTATAATTACATAATCCAACATCCTCCATGAAGCTCCCAGCTTCTGTCTGCTTCCTTCTCAGTTATTCATCTAAGACTAACATTTCTAAAATTTCTTTCTTTCTGCTAGGAGTCCTTGAAATATACATATATATATATATATATATATATATTACCACTCAAAAATTTTCTTTAATACCAGGTAGTACTTCAACCCAAAAGCCACAGGGGTGCACATACCTTTACTAAAGAGATCCCAAGGAAGATTGGGTCATGCATTTAGTGTGTTGGGTAAGCACTTTGACATGACTTAACAGTGGTTTGGGTATGAGAAAAAGTGATCCCAAATCAAGCATAGTCCCCTCCACTTTTATCTCCACCACAGTGGAACAAGACATCAATGCTATGGCAATGAGGAAGTCACAAGGATCCTGGAGGGTAATGGAAAAATTTGGTTTCTTGCATATTGCAAAATGTATTTTAAGAAGAAAAGTAAAAAATAAAACAACACAAAACAAAAAACAGCCCTGATCTGCCAGCAGCAGCTTGTTCATGAGTTGGAGTTACAGGAACGGCAGGAGGCCTGAGCACAGCTGAGTGTTGGAACATGAGGGCAGGGGGCAAGCCTTGATTTATGACTATATAAAGAAGACCTTGAGGTTCCCCAACACCCTCATTCCTTGCAAGGAAGCAACTGAATCTGAGGGACGTATTGCATGTACCCAGTTGACACCAGGAGCTGGGTAGATAGTACAGTGAAGCTAGTCATCAGTATGGGGTCTATTTTCACATAAGGAGGAAAAGATAAACTCCCATCTGGTTCTTCAACATAAAGCAGACAAAAAAACAAGGCTGATCACTTACAAACCTGCAATTCAAAACTATTTTTCAAACACCATCCTTAAAAGTTTTGCCAGAGTTTGAAGTATGGAGAAGCAGTTCAGCTTTTCTCTCTTCTCATATCTAGCCTGTAAGTGTTTTCTATTGTGGAATGACATTTCTATCTGCAAGGCAGCAGTATCTTTTGTGCAACAAAGAAAGGGTCATATAATAGGGTGCCATATCAAGGGCCATATATAGGGTGCCTTTGAAAGGGTCATCATTTTCTTTCATTTTGATATCCTCTTCATTCATAGCAAATTTTCTCCTCAACATCTCTGAAATGAGATCAAAGTCCAATTCAGGTCTTGACTGTTTCATCCAGTAAATATTCTTCAGGATGCCCATCACGTCTGTGAAGCTCCTGGCCTTTGAGTGACACACATAGTCCTAGCCTTCAGCCAAACTGCAGGCAGCTTTGGAGTCAGTTTTACAACATTCAGAGCAGGCCAAACAAAGCATGGAAAGTGATAGGAGTTCTGGGCCTTCTAACTAGGCCTCCTCTATGATGTCACTAATGACAAAGGAAGTTGTAGAGTGGAATGAGGATCCAAAACAGGGTAAGGGAGAAGAGACATTTAAAATTTCTGATGAGAAGAAATTTGGTGTTAATGAAGTTGAGGCTGCACCTGCTGCCACAGTCTTGGCCATCTGGTTGCGTAGGTGACTTAGCTCATCTTGTACTTCATTGATTCAGTTCAGAGCTGGTAGGCCAGCCTTCCTCAAGGCCAGGAGCTTCTCCTCTGGCCCTGGAAGGTTGGGCACTGAGGCATTGCGCTGCATGAAGAACAGTGGGCTGGACTTCCACTTATGATGCAAGGGTCAGGTGTCACTCCTGACTCCAGCAGAAGCATCCTCTTCATCAGGCAATATCAGCCAATGTAGGGACAGGGAGCAGCACATCACTCAGATACTGGTCAGAGATGCTGGACAGTGTCTGTAAGATACCTGAGTACATGACCTCCAGTGTACATTAGTCACAGCCTTAGTACTACGCTTTGAGCAGCTCCATGTGATTTGTTCTTCTAGAGAGGGTAATGGAATCTGTTTCTACCTCTGGTATCACAGCTGGCTCCCACCTGGCAGGCATTCCTCATGTCAGGGCATCTTTAGTAACAGTTGGTCTCTAACTCAAGGCCCCTTGTCCCTGAATCACCAGGACTCGGCCCTCCCAGTTCAGCTGCTCACTTAACTTTCGGCTCTCCGCCATCCCGCTGAAGTGGCCCTTGATGTCTGCGCGTTGAGCTGTTCTCTCCCACCTACAGGCCCTCGCTCCAGGCGAGGACCCTACTGTGGTGGTGCCAGATTGTGGCGGGTCCCAAAAATATCTCTTTGAGAGTATGTCTCTTACATCCCCGTCTATTCTTTCCTTTTCCACCACCCTACCTCACACCCCCATTACCTCTCAACTATTGGTAGTCTACTTGCTAGGCTAACAATGACAATGTTATTACCTATCAAAAACCTTTTCCCTTCTGGCTCCCTGGTGCAATGTCATAATAACAATGAAAATATTTTGAAAATGGTTATTTTACAATCAATAAGTAGCCTATGGATTCCACTCATCTCCTTTAGACCATGGCTCAAATTCTAAAGATTTTTGGAATAATTTATTAATCTAGGTCCACTTGTTCTAATTGGGTTTGAAAACTAGGCACTTCTCAAGTTCTCAGGCAGCTGCTTATCATATAACAAAGTTAGATGAGGAATATCATTTAAATGGTATGCCACTTAATTAGATTAATGAAAAAAATCAAAATTCCTAAGTAAGTACTGTGTCTTTGTTTGTATTCCATAGAATTGCTTGAGTAAATCATTCCTCTAATAATACTCATGCCTCAGCTTGGGCCAGGGATAGGCATGGTCCCTGTGAAGGCAAAATAATGGTTATGGCTTTTCAGCTTTGGGTATCACTTGCTTGAAAATTGCTGTTATCTAAAGTCCTTTAATCTTGCTTGTCTGGTTTCTTCTGCTCACTTGACTACTATTGGTCTCCATCCAGCTCTGAGATGGAATTCAAACACATAATACTCATAGTTTTCAGGTAGAATCGTCTTCATGACTCACCTCTCTCCTCTTTATCATGAGTTCCTCCAAAGCTCTCCTTCAAAACTCCACATTCTTGGCAAGGGAAAGAGCAAAACAAAATAAATAAAAAACCAACCTCTAATGTTGTCATTTAAATGAGAGTAGAAGAAGAAAGAGACAGAAAGACAGGCAGACAGGTGGACAGAGAAACAGAAACAGAAACAAAAAGATAGTGATAGAGTGGGATTCCCTTCAATAAGGCTTCGGGAGAAAGATTTTTTCTTTCATTTTCCTTTTTTTTCTTGTCTTTTTTTTCTGTATATATGTGCAATGAGCCTTTGTCCTTCCTTGACCAAGGGTGGCCTTGGGCAAGTCACTTAATATCACTATGCCTCAATTTCTTCACTTATAAAATGAGGGGAGTGGACTGATTATCCTATACATTTCTGTCCAGCTCTACACTTATGATCAGTTTTTTTGTGAATATGGGAATGAAGTTGGGCATAGACTAGACCCCCAGTCAGCAGAGTTACCAGCTATATAATGATGATAAAATCTTACTGAATTGTGGCTAGTCTTTGGAATCAGGAATGCCCAATGATTGTACTGTTTAACTAAGAATGAATTATCTAGGAATGAGGAAGTTACAATGCTGACTCCAATCCCTATAGGGAGAAAAGGAACGTGGAAGAAAAATCAGTGAGCAATGACAGTTTTATTTTTGTTCTGCTCCTTGGCATAAAACCAGTAGCTGGACTATAAATAACAGAAAAAATAATAAAAGGAATAAGGCAAATAAATATAGGTGCTTCCTTTCCCATTTGGTAGTGGGTATATACCCTCTTCTTCTGCCTTTCTCATATGCATAGCATAGTGCATAAAGAACAGAATTTAGAATCAGAATGACATGACATATATTTTCTGCCTCAAACACATATGAGTAATATGATGCTGGGCAAGTTCCCTGACCTCTCAGAATCCAAGAAACTCTGTAGCATAGGTGCCAATTTGTATTGATAGAGTACTGCCCTATACTAATAGAAATATAGGTCTAGTCCCTATTTCCCATTCATTGTCAGATCAGGATGTATCCTTGTGGCTTTTGTTCTCTTCTTGCTTTGGTTACAGTTAAATGAAATCTGTGGCCACAAAGGTACTAGGTTCTAGATCTCTCTCCCTCTCTGTCTGTGTCTCTTTCTCTGTCTCTCTTTTTTTCTCTGTCTCTGTCTCTCTGTCTCTCTCTGTCTCTCTCTCTCTCTCACCTTCTCTGTCTTTGTCTCATTGTCTTTAGCAGAATATGATTTTTTCCTTTAAGGACCATCAGTTAAGTGTCAACTCTTTTCAAAAGGGTTTTTTAAATCACTCTTCTTATTTTCTACATGTAACCCATATTTACTCTGAGGCATCTTGTTTTTTCTTTTTTTAAATAATAAATTTATTTGTTTTCAGTTTTCCACAATCACTTCCACAAGTTTTAAATTTTCTACCCCTCACTCCCACTTCCTCCCCAAGATGGTATTCAATATTATATGGGTTCTTGTATCCCCAAGGCAATATTCACAGCATTGGTGGTTACCATGAATAAGCCAGTGTAGTTCTCAAAGTATAAAAGGCTCTCCATATACAGAAGGCACAAGAAAAACATTTATGTAGACATCAGAAAGCAAAATCTGTCATGGTAACCAAGAAGTTAGTAAACATGATCACCTCAGGGGAAAAAGCCATTCCCAAGCCTTTCTCCCCCATAGCACCCAACCCCACCCCCAACCTGAGGGCCTTCTCACAAGCACAGTATCATAAGCTTGAGCCTTGCTTCACCTGCCTGCCTGCCTTCATTCTCTCTCCTCTGTTCCAACCCCAGCTCACTCATTTCCTCCAGGTTCTGTTCTACCCATCCTGTTCCACCTGTTCAGTAAGCTCCTCCCACTACATGTGTGTTAAACAGGTCACATGGGCTTATTAATGAACGAGAAAGATCTTTCCATTTAAATTGGTAATTCAGTTCTACACATACATTCATATTAAACACATTTTCATGTGAGTTATATTGCATAGAAGAATTAAAACAAATGGGAGAAACCATGAGAAAAACCAAAACAAAACATAAAAGAGAAAATAGTCTGCTTCATTCTGCATTTCAATTTTATAGTTCTTTCTCTGCAGTGGATGGCATTTTTCATCAAGAATTCTTGGGAAATGTTTTAGGGTCTTGCATTGGTGTGAAGAGGTAAGTCTATTAGAAACAGTTCTCCCACACTGTAACTCTTATTTTGTATAATGCTTTCCTGGTGTATTGATAATGCCCCTTTGCTTATTGCTAATACAATTTTGCTTCTTAATTAGAAGATCTTCCCCATCCATTAATGGGTCTGCCAATTGAGGGGAGTTTGATTAGGGAAGATTTGTAGAAAGGGCCACACCTTTTATTAATTTTCTAATGGGGTACTAGGTCAAGAGGGGTTGTGCCTCTGGCTCTGAAAAGAGTATAAATTCTCTGAGGGGAGGTTTTACCTTGGGGCTTAGTTTTGGAAGAAGGTTTGTGTGCCAGATGAGACTCTAGGAAACTGCTATTCAGCCCCCTCACTTTGAAAATCCAGATGTTGGTGCTTCCTTTTCTGATAACTATGTATGTATATAATGGTCAGACAATTGGAAGCCTGTCTATTGGTCTTTATTTCTTTTCTTGTATTTTTCTCTATTGGTGAATTTTATACACACACACACACACACACACACACACACATACACACACACATACACACAGACACTTGGATAAAGGAGATTGTTAACCCCTCAAAAGTTGTCTTTCTTTTTGAAAAGCAGATCTAAGAACCTGTGATAGAAATCCCCCCCACCCCTTGTATGTTGAGGTGTTTACTGCTAGACCTGACTGTTCACTTCACTCAGCATCAGTTCATATAAATCTTGCTAGATTTTTCAGAAGTCCTCCTGTTCTTCATTTCTTACAGCACAATAGTATTCCATTATATTCCTATACCACAACTTGTTCAGCCATTCCCCAGTTGGTAGTCATTAGCTTGATTTCCAGTATTTGGCCACCAGAAAAAGAGCTGCTACAAATATTTTTGTACGTGTGAGTCCTTTTTCCATTTTTATGATCTCCTTGGGATACAGCCCTAGAAGTGATATTGCTGGGTCAAAGGGTATGCACATTTTTGGTAGCCCTTTGGGCATAGCTCCAAACTGCTCTCCAGAATGATTGGATAAGTTCAAAGCTCTTCCAACAATGAACGTGTTCTAGCTCCCCTACGTCTTCTCCAGCGTGTATTTTGTTCCTGTTTTGTCACGTCAGCCAATCTGACAGACGTGATGTGGCACCTCAGAGTGGTTGGGATTTGCATCTCTGTAGTCGATAATGATTTAGAGCAGTCTTTCCTGTGACTATGGACAGCTTTAATTTCTTCCTCTGAAAACTACCTGTTCATATCTTTGACCGTTTGGTCAACTGGGGAATGGCTTGTATTCTTATAAATTGGTCTCAGTTCCCTATATATTTTAGAAATGAGCCCTTTATCACAGACACTTGTTATAAAGATTCCCAGGCTTCTGCTTCCCTTCTAGTCTTGGTTGCACTGACTTTGTTTCTACAAAAACTTTTCAATTTAATGTAGTCACAATTATCCATTTTGCATTTCATAATGCGCTCTCTCCTGTGTTTGGCCATTAATTCCTCAAATCTGCATAAATCTGACAAACTATTGCTTGGTTTCCTAATTTGTTTTTAGTATCAGTATCAGTCTTTACACCTAGATCATGAACCCTTTTGAACTTTATTCTAGTATATGGTGTCAGGCATTGTTCAATGCTCCATTTTCACCATACTATTTTCCAGTTGTCCCAGAAGTTTTTGTCAAACAGTGATTTCTTGTCCCAGAAGCTAGGGTCTGTGACTTTATCAAACATTAGCCTGCTATAATCATTAACTACTAGTCTTGTGTACCTAACCTATTCCCCTGATCTACCCCTCTGTTTCTTAACCAGATACAGATAACAGATAGGCCACCTTCCCTAGCATTTCTTTCTATTAATTCCCTAGATATTTTGTACCTTTTGTTCTTCCAGATGAATTTTGATGCTATTTTTCCTAGCTCTATAAAATAATTGTTTGGTAGTTTGATTGGTATGGCAAGGAATAAGTAAATTAGCTTAGGTAGAATTGTCATTTTTATTATATTAGCTCTGCCTACCTTGAGCAACTGATGTTTTTCCAATTATTTGGGTATGACTTTATTTGTATGACAAGTGTTTCATGATTATATTTATATAGTTCCTGGATTTCTTTTGACAGGTAGACTAGAAAATATTTAATAGTATCTACAGTAACTTTAGATGAGAATTCTTTTTTGATCTCTTGGAGCTGGGCTTTGTTAGTGATATATAGAAATGCAGATGATTTATGTGGGCTTATTTTGTATCCTGCAACTTTGCTGAAGTTGTATATTATTTCAAAATATTTTTTGCCTAATTCTCTAGAATTCTCTAAGTGTATCATTATATTGTCTGCAAAGCGTGATAATTTAGTTTCTTCTATGCCTACTAATTCCTTCAATTTCTGTTTCTTCTCTTATTCCTAAAGCTAGCATTTCTAGTATCATATTGAACAATAGTGGTGATGATGGATATCTTTTTTTCACCCCTGATCTTATTGGAAATGCATCCAGCTTATCCCCATTACATATATTGCTTGCTGATGGTGTTAGACTGATACGACTTTCTATTTTGAAGATGACTCCATTTATTCCTATGCTTTCAAATGTTTTCAATAGGAATGAGTGTTATATTTTATCAAAAGCTTTTTCTGCAACTATTGAGATAATCTTATGGTTTTTGTTAGTTTTCTTGCTGATATGATCAATTATGCTGATAGTTTTCCTGATATTAAACCAGCCTTGCATTCCTAGTGTAAATCCTACCTGATCAAAGTGTATTATTCCCTTGATAAATTGCTATAATCTTTTTGCTAATATCTTATTTTTTATTTTTTTCTTTTCTTTCTTTCCTTTTTTTTTGTATCTATACTCATTAGGGAAATTAATCTTTAATTTTCTTTCTCCATTTTGGCTCTTCCCAGTTTAGGTTTCAGCACTATATATCATAAAAAGAATTTGGTAGGATTTCTTCCTCACCAACTTTCCTGAACAGTTTATATAGTATTGGAATTAACTGTTCTTTAAATGTTTGATAGAATTTGCTTATAAATCAATCTGGTCCTGGAGTTTCTTCCCTAGGGAGTTAATAGATGACTTGTTCAATTTCTTTTTCTGAGATGGGGTTATTTAAGAATTTTACTTCCCCTTCTGTTAATCTGGGCAGTTTTTATTTTTGTAAATATTCATCCATTTCACTAAGATTGTCAAATTTATGAACATACAGTTAGGTAATTTCTTACTCTTGTTTTAATTTCGTCTTCATTGGAGGTGAGAACAACTTTTTCATTTTTGATATGGGTAATTTCTTATTTTTAATCATATTGACCAATGGTTTATCAATTTTATTGTCGTTGTTTTTATAAAACCAGCTCTTAGATTCATTTATTAGTTCAATAGTTTTCTTAATTTCAATTTTATTGATCTCTCCTTTGGTTTCAGTATTTCTAATTTGGTATTTAATTGGGGATTTTCAATTTGTTCTTTTTCTAGCTTTTTCAGTTGCATGTCCAATTCATCAATCCCCTCTTTCTCTATTTTATTCATGTAAGCGTTCAGAGATATAAAACTTCCCCTAAGACCTGCTTTTGCTGAATCTCATAAGCTTTGACAGGTTGTCTCATTATTGTTATTCTCTAGAATAAAATCATTTGTTGTTTCTATGATTTGTTGTTTGACCCATTCATTCTTTAGGATTAGATTATATACTTTCATATTAATTTTGGTCTATTTTTCCATGGCCCTTTATTACATATCATTTTTATTGCATCATTGTCTGAAAAGTGTGCATTGACTAGCTCTGTCTTTCTGCACTGGATTGTGAAATTTTTGTGCCTATATGGTCAGTTTCTGCATAATTGCCATGTACCACCAAGAAAAACATATATTCCTTTCTATCCCCATTCCAGAGATCTATCACGTCTAACTTTTCCAGAAGTCTATTCACCTCATTTCTTTCTTTTTTTATTTTGTGCTTAGATTTATCAAATTTAGAGGGGGGAAGTTTGAGGTCCCCCCTACTATAGTTTTGCTTTCTATTTCTTCCTGTAACCCCCTTAAGTTCTCCTCTAAGAATTTGGATGCTATACCATTAGGTACATATATTTTTAGTAATGATATTATTTCATTGTCTATGATGCCTTTTAGCAGGATACAATTTCCTTCCTTATCTCTCTTGATTAGAACTATTTTTGCTTTTGTTCTGTCTGAGATTAGTATTGCTACCCCTGCTTTTATTTTACATCAATTGAAGCATAATATATTTGACTCTAACCTTTTACCTTCACCCTATGTGTATCCCTCTGTTTCACATGTGTTTCTTGTAAACTGCATATTATAGGATTATGACTTTTAATTCAATCTGCTATCCACCTCCATTTTATGGGAGAGTTTATCCCATTCACATTCAAAGTTATGATTACTATCTGTGTCTTTCCATCATATTATCTCTCCTGTTTATGCTTTTATTTCTCTCTTCTCACTTCCCCTCCTCAAGATTTTTCCTTTTAACCATGACTTTCCTCATTCTTTCCCCTTCTATCAGCCCCCCTCTTTTTTTCCTTATTACTTTTTCCCTTCCTTCTAAATACTCCCTCCCTGTGCTTTCACATTTCCCCTCCTACTGCCTATAGAGTAAGTACGATTTCTATACTTAACTGAATATGTTGTTCCCTCCTCCAACCAAATCTGATGAGAGTAAAGCTCAGACAATGTTCACCGCCCTCCCCTCTTTCCTTCTATTATGTTTTTGTGCCTCTTCATGTAATGTGATTTACCCTTTTCTTCTTTATCCTTTCCTCTTCTCCCATTAAAATCCCTTCACATGCTTTAATTATGTTTTTTTTATCTTCACATTAGTTAATTTATATCCATTACCTCTATCTATCTATCAATCTATATATCTATATATGTATATATATATATATATATATATATTTAAATGTCATAATAAATAAACAGTTCTCCAGATTAACAAATGTCATCCTCCCATATAGTGATGTAAACATTTTGCTCATGTTGAATAACAATTTTCCCTGTTTACCATTTTATGCACCTTCAGCGCTGGTGTCTGCCCAATTCTTGAGCTAAGACATGACTGGTGTCCTGGTGTTGAGTTCCACTCCCCTGGGGCTCATGCTCTTTTGCTGATGCTTCTTGGGATGCTTCTGCTCCTGCACTGGTCCCCTTCTGCCACAGAAGAGTTACTCTTCTCATTGATCTTTTTTACCTGAAGAGCTGAGAGATTGCTGTGCCCCTTCTGCTGGCTCAACTATTCCAGGATTTTTCCAGGGGCAATAATTTTTTGGGTTTTGTGGTTAACAAGGGGAGGGTAAGAACACACAGTTTGTTCTGCAATATTGGCTGCTGGAAGTTCAAGTAGGTGATGTTCAAACATTTAGTCTGTGGACTGATCACCCAGGAGTGGCTGAAGCTGCTATGATGGACCCTGCACTTCTCTTTCCCTCAGTTCCACTGGACTCCTGTCCTGAGTTGAGAGTCTTGGGAATGCACACTCCTGCTTCTGATTCAGTCCAGCCAGGGCCATTTTCATTCTGCTTTGGCTATGATCAAGTCTCCACTGGAAGAGCCTGCATGCTCTGTATTCCTCTAGAGCCATGTAACAGATTATCCCCATGGACCTTCTGGGCTGTCCTGGCCTGGAAATCTGCCACACTCTATCTTGTACTGAAGTCTACCACTCTAAAATTTGTTCAGATTTACTTTTTAGAGATATCTGCAGCAGTTTGTGGGAGAGCTCAGATGAGTCCCAGGTTTCACTCTTCCATCTTGGCTGCTCTGAGGCATCTTTATCCCAACTCCTGCTTCACTGATAATTCAGTTCCACTGAATTTGCTTACTTTACCTAGGTGCAGTAATTTCCTCTTCACTGGAGGGAACTGCTGAGGGACTAGGAGTGATTCTTTAATGATATTGACTCAAGTTCTGCTTAGTGTACTCCCCTCCCTAAGACTGTTAAATTGAGAAACAATTTAGTCAGCTATACATAGCTTTTAGAAAGTAATATTTAGCAATCTCCCCCTGAAAGCCTATGATACATTTGCCAACATGTACATACAGAATGCACAAATATAGAAAGCAGGTTAATAAAAAAGGTAACCCATAACTCCTAGCTTTTGGAGTTCGTTTTTTCCATTTTTAGGGTGGTCAAGAAATTCTCATTAGACCTTGTGTGATTTCTTTGCTAGGCTCTTTGTGGAGCCACAACTAGTAAGTCTTTGGCTCCCAATGACATAGATACTACCATCAACAGATACAAAGACGCCCTTTAAGAAAATGGTCAGATGAAAAATTCAGCATCTTCTGGATCTTTCCATTCTAAAAAAAAATCATCCTCTGGTTAAAAGAAGAGAAAAGGGGAGCTCAGGGAAGTTGAGGTCTGTCCTTCCTCAAGGAGATTCCTCCTCAAGAATGTGCTAGAATAAACTCTTGCACCAATTTCTGAAAAGCCTCTCCCACCCGCTAACTCAGAGCATATTGAAATTCCATAGCAAATTGGACCAGACTTCCTTCCTATGATCATGTCTCAGATGGCTCTCAAAAACTTCTTACATAGTCTAAGTTTTTTGAAGGGAGGGATTGAGATGTGTTCTTACATGGTTACAGTATAAGACAAAGATGGGGAGGAGTGGTATCACTCCCACCCTTACATCTGCTTTCCCCTCCCTAAGGAAAGTAGAATCCCTTACTTTTTAGCATTCTCAGAATTTATAGAGACATAGCACGCTAACCTGGGTATCTTTATTTTAACATTTTAGGGCTTATGAAAATCTAGCTCTTTCTCTTTTGTCCCCTTCCACTCAACATTTTTTCTTTTTATGATCAAATATTGTGTCTTCAAACCTGATAGCCCATGCGACATTATGGCAGTGTAGCCTAATGGGGCCTAGAAAAGAAAAGTACAGCTTTATAACCATATTCCTTTTTCCTTGCTTGAATGTTTGTGGTTTGGAATGTTTAAGGAGCGATGTAGAAGATGACATATTTTGAATTTATAGAAGCTATTTTTGGAAAGATTTGCCAATTCATTATGAACTAGAAATTTCTGTGAAATCCCATATGTATTCTGAGCCTATTTATATAGAGATTTGATATGTTAAGAAAATGCATGCATGTTTTATTGGGAGAAGAAAGATTTAGTCCATTGATAGCCCTGTATCAAACCAGTATAACAATATTATAAGGTCTCTGGGAAAGGGAATAGGGAACTATAGCTATGAAATCCTTGAATATTCATCAGTAGAAATTTTGCTAACACATCTGGATTAAAAGAAATGTTCCTTCTTGACTGTTCTCTCCCTCTTTCAATGTTTTCCCATCCAACTTTATTCAGTCTGTCCTAATGTTTAGCTCAAGTCATTCTTCTGCCTAAAACAAACAACCAAAACTCTTACACATTTCCTCACATTAATGTTAGCTTCATGGTTCTATGCTAAATCTCTGCTAAATCATCGTGTCTTTACTTCAAAGCTATCTTCTCCAGGAACTTGAATTTAACTACCTCTAGCTTCTTTGTTTCTCCCTTCTGCACAGTCATAGAACTTGTTTCCAAAGAGCATATTAGCATGTATTTTGCACCTTCATCATAGGGTGTATTTTATATTAATGTAGGTTCTTCTTTCTATTTATTTATTTATTTGTTTGTTCATTTATTTATTTTTTCTTAGTTTTCAACAAACACTTCCACAAGATTTTGAGTTCCAAATTTTCTCCCTATCTCTCCCCTCTGCCCACTGCAAGACAAGGTGCCTTCTGATAACCATTTCCCTCAATCTGCCTTCTCTTCTACCACACCACTCCCTTCTCTTTTCTCCAGCCCCTCTATTTTCTTGTAGGGCAAGATATATTTCTATACCCCAATGCCTATATATTGCATTTCCCAGTTTCATGTGAAAATAATTTTAAATATTCCTTTTCACAACTTTGAATGCCAACTACTCTCCTTTCCTCCCTTCTCACCCATCCCCACTGAGAAAGCAAGCAATTCAATATAGGCTAAATATATGTATTTGTGCAAAACCCTTTCATAACAATCATCTTGTGAAAGAATAACTATATTTCCCTCCATCCTATCTTGCCCTCTACTTATTCTATTTTCACTTTTGAGCTTATCCCTCCTCAAAAATGTTTACTTCTAATTACCTCCTCCTGCCATTTGCTCTCCCTTCTATTAGCCCTTGCTTATCCACCTTCTCCCCTACTTCCCTGTAGTGTAAGATAGATTTTCATACCAAAGGGGGCAGGCATGTTATTCCCTCGTTAAGGAAAATGCAATGAGAGTGAGGTTTATTTCTCCCTCTTACCTGCCCTTCATCCCCTCAATTGAAAAAGCTTTTCCTCACATCTTTTTTGAAGATAATTTGCCCCAGACTATTTCTCCCTTTCTTCTTCCAATATATTCTTCCTCACCCCTTAATTTTATTTTTTTTAGATATCATCCCTACCTATTCAACTCACCCTGTGCCCTCTGTCTATATGGATACAATCCCTCCTACTATCCTAATCCTGAGAAAAGTCTCAAGAGTTACGAATATGACCTTTCAATGTAGAAATGTAAACAGTTCAACATTAGTAAGTCCTTTATGATTTCTTTTTTTCTTGTTTACCTTTTCATGTTTCCCTTGATTCTGGTGTTTGACAGTCAAATTTTCTATTTAGCTCTTTTTGTTTCAATAAGAATGCTTGAAAATTCTCTATTTCATCAAATGACCATTTCCCCCCCTGAAGTATTACCCTCAGTTTTGCTGGGTAGGTGATTCTTGGTTTCAATCCTAGCTCCTTTGACTTCTGGAATATCATATCCCAAACCCTTTGAACCCTTAATTTAGAAACTGCTAGATCTTGTGTTATCTTGATTGTATTTCCCCAATACTTGAATTGTTGTTTGTTTTTTTTTATGACTGCTTGTAATATTTTCTCCTTGACTTGGGAGCTCTGGAATTTGACTCCAATATTTCTAGGAGTTTTCCTTTTGATATCTCTTTAGTAGGTGATTGGTATGTTCTTTCAGCATCTATTGTACCTTCTGGTTCTACAATATCAGGGCAGGGCAGTTTTCCTTGATATTTTCTTGAAAGATGATATCCAGACTCTTTTTTGATCATGGTTTTCAGGTAGTCCAATAATTTTTAAATTGTCTCTCCTGGATCTATTTTCTAGGTCAATTGATTTTTCAATGAGATATTTCACATTGTCTGCTATTATTTCATTCCTTTGGTTTTGTTTTATAATTTGTGATTTTTCATCAAGTCATTAGCTTAGATCTGCTTCATTCTAATTTTTAAAAAACTATTTTCTTCATTGTGTTTTTGGACCTCCTTTATCATCTGGCCAATTCTGCCCTTCAGGGCATGTTTCTCATTGACTTTTTGGATCTCTTTTGCCATTTGAGTTATTTTATTTTTAAAAGTATTTTTAAAAATTTCTTCAGCATTTTTGGGTTTCTTTTAGCAAGCAGTGGACTCTTTTTTCATAATTTTCTTACATCACTCTCATTTCTCATCCCAATTTTACTTTACTTCTCTTACTTGATTTTCAAAATCATTTTTGAGCTCTTCTATGGCCTGATACCTATTCATATTTTTCTTGGAGTCTTGTAGGAGCTTTGACTTTGTTGTCTTCTCTTTTCTATACTTTGGTCTTCCTTGTCACCAAAGTAAGATTCTGTAGTCTGATTCTTTTTCTGTTTTTTTTGTTCATTTTCTCCGCTATTTACTTGACTTTAGAGCTCTTTGTTAAGGTAGTTCTCTGCTTTCAGTGGGGGGGAGGTGTACTGTCACCCTCTTGATCTCTTCCCAATCTACAAGGCCTAGAGCTCCAGAAACCTCCCTGCTGCCACTGTTGCCATTGCCCCTTACCCTGCTGCTGCTGCAGGCTCCTCTTCTATGAACTCCTCAACCCCCTCTGCCACTCTGGGGCTGGGGCCTGACCATTCTACTCTTTACAAAGATCGCACAAGGTTTTTTCAATGACCTAATTTGTCCTTGACTTTTTGGGGTCTAGAATTCAGGAAACCACTACAGGTGCCTGAGATTCAGTCCCCGCAAGGCGTAATCAGGTCATTTTTGTGCTGGAGTGGCCTGCACTGCACTGTTTCCCCAGTTCAGCATGACAAACACTTCCTGGTGACCTTCCAGACTGTCTTGGACTGGAGATTTGCTTCACTCCATCATTCTGTGGTTCGGCAGCTCCAAAATTTGTTGAGTCATTTTTTACAGGTATTTGGCTGGATTGGGGGGAGAGTGCTAGCAAGTCCACAATGTTATTCTGATATCTTGACCTTGCCTAATTACTGTAGGATTTTCAAAAGAAGTCTTTCCTTCAAAACAACATTGTGAGTTAAAGCTATAAATATCATTGTCCTCTTTTTACTAATGGGAAAAACAAAACTTAGGTTGCTTGAATGACTTTTCCTAGTACTGAAACCTGGAAACAGAGCTAAGATATGAACTCAGATTTTTTCCCAATTCTTAAAGAATCACTTATCCTGTCTGAGTTTCAGTTTCTTTATTCATGAAGTGAGGGTATTGGATGAAATGGCCTAATATCCCTTTTAGTTGTAGATCAATGATTCTGTAATTGAAGTGTCTGTAAAAGTAGATAGAAATACTTGTATTTTCCATTTAATGAAGGTGCAGTAAGGGTTATTTATCCTTATAAAAATATGTGTACACACATTTTCACATATATACATATATGTGTGTTTATATATATAAATATATATATATATATACACATATATATATATATATATATATATATATACACACACACACACACACACACACACAGAGTGTACTATGTAATGTCACTTTCACTTGAGCCTGGGGCAGTTTTCCTGAGAATCAGCTTGAAATGAATAATTCCAGTCTGAGAGAAACTGAGCCTTCAACATCACTGTACTGCTAAAGGGAGAAGTAACTTTTTTTTTTTAATTCAGGGAAGCTGATGAAAAAGATTTCTCAAGAGGGGCAAGTATAGATTTTTTGAATGGCAAATAGTAGGTTTCCCTAGAGTCACAGATATTTGGGGAGTCAGATATCAATGTGCTACTTAATTTTGATCCCTGGTACCCTATAAACCTCTAAGATCAGTTTCAAACTTCCTCCTCCAAGTACCTCTTCACCTTGATTAATTCCTCTTCTGCAGATCTCATTGGCTTACATATTGTTTTTCTCTATTCTAATTTATATAATTTCATCACTTTTTTTAATGCTTACTTTAATAGAGAGATTTATTGTCTACTTATGTTGGTCATTTATATAACCAACATTTATTGGGAGAGAGCTAAGCTGGAAATAGTAGTGTGTGTGTGTGTGTGTGTGTGTGTGTGTGTACACACACACACACACACACACACATATATATAGTGTTTTATTTTTCATCTTTTTGTTTCCCACAATACTGAATTCAACAACAATAATTATTGCATAAAAAGTTCTAGCTTTCAATTATAGGTATGCAAATAACTTACTTTACTTTTTCCACTGTGAAATTTGGGAATTTTGTCAAAGATAGAAATTTGTATAATCATTCAATTGATAAACACTTATTAAGCCATGTTCCAGGCATTGTATAAAAGTTCAATTTAGTGCAGTCATGAAGTCACTATCAATCATTGCTATATCCTCTGAAAAGAATATTCATGATTAGAATTCTGTCAAATGACTAAAGTTATCTGTAATGATAGATCAAATCTAAGAAAGTGACTCTAGCTGATGTCTCAGTTTTCCTCTTCCACAGAGGGATTTCGGTGTGGTAGATAGAAAGGTGGACCCTAAGCAAGGATGACCTGTATTTGATTCTAATCTATAACACTTACTGATTGTATAATAAAGGATGATGGCCATCATCTCTCAGAATCATTTTCACCATCTATGAAACAGAGATAATCATATTCATCTATCTATCACAGAACTATTGGGACGATTAGGTGAGACAATATGTGGAGTGTACTTTATAAAAATGCAATTGATATATGTGTCAGTTTTTATTTTTTCCTGTATTATATAAAAATCACTATGAGCAAATAGGTATTCATTCTATATTTTAAGAAAATTTTAAGGGGAAACAAAGGCCAGGAACTTTCTAATAATGAATTCCACATGGAAACATCTTTATTCCTTGGCAAGCTCTCCCTGATATAATTATCTATTTCATTGACACATTTGTTTTTTCACTGGATTCATAGCTTCATTGGTATAGAGAGTTCCCAAAGAGGAGATTTCCTCTACCTGGGCATATCAACAAATTTTCTGAAAATTATAGGTCTGCTTGGAGGCACTGATGGCTTCAGTGACTTGTCCAGGACGAAAAAGCCAATATGTGTCAGAGATGGGGCTTAAATCCAGGTCCTTCTGACTCCAATGTCAGCTCTCACTCCATCAAGACATATTCCTCAATTTTTTACTTCCATCCAAGATGAATTTGAGTTGCTTGATATGTAATCTTTCAAAGGAACTTTACAATTCACAAGGTTCTTTCCTCATAATGAGTCTTCAATTTATCACAAATAGTATCTCAATATTATACATGAAGAAACTGAGGTTCAGACACTCAATTTCATATGAGCAGTATTTTGTAACTAAAATTAGACTGATATAAATGAGACCCTTGATGAGAGACCCAATTAAGTCATATCATCCTAGAAACAATTAAAGATGATCCTAGAAGGAAAATGAAAAGCAAACAAAAAATGGAGACGATATATAAAGATTTATAGAAATAACACTTTCTCCATTAATGAGAGGACCACCATATTTCGATTCTGACATATTAACATTATTACTGCTATTATGAGGTTGTGACTTACCTAGTCACACAGCTAGTAAGTGTTCAAAGCCAGATTTAAACTCAGGTCCTCCTGCCTCCAGTACGGGTGCTTTCTCCACTCTACCACTCAGCTGCCACAGATCCTGCTATCTTATCCCCTGGTGAGTTACATGAAGGAGGAAAGAAGTCAACAAAAACAGATGAAAAGACAAGTTAGCTCAGACTCTTTTTACACGCAAAGTCTTTGAAATGTAATTATATTTCCCTAAAACTCATCCCTCCTCCTAATTTACTTATATCTTTTGAGGATACCGAATTTCACAACTTCAGTAATGCCATTTTTAAAAAATTCTCCCTTCTTCTCTTTCCTCCCCACCCCACAAAAGAAATCCAGACAATGCCTATCTAGTCAGTTGCACATCCACAACATATCTCATATCTTTTTCTTCTTAGCGGTCTCCCAGTTCAGATCAGTTCTTTACTGGTCTTCTATAATATACTTCTATTCCTTTCTCTACACAATCACCAAGTTATTATTCTTTATACATAAATCTAGCCATATCACTCACTCCCTATTCAAAAAGCTTCGGTAACTCCTTATTGACCCCATGATAAAATACAAGTCCCTCTTTTCGGTAGTTAAAGCCTTTAATAATTGGACTTCAGACTATCTTTCTGGACAGATATCATATTACAACGATTACAAAATTTACATTTCTGCCAAAGTAGACTGCTTGCTACTTTGAATCACTATATTAAATATTTCAACTCCAATTTCTGAGCATTTTCATAGGCTGTCCTCTATGCATGGAATGTTCTCTGTCTTCACCTTAATCTCTGAGAATCTCCAGCTACTTGTACACTTCAGGTTGTGTGATACCTACCATAAAGTGTCTTTCTTATAACTACAGTTGTATTATTTCTTTTCCTAGCCCTTGAAGTTATTATATGTTTGTTTTTTACATACCTTGTGTTTGCCAGTTTAGATGTTGTTCCCTTTTCTCCATGGTAGAATGAAAGCTCCTTCAGGGAATAGATTGCTTAATTTATGTCTTTATATATGCAGTATGTAATAGAATGTCTTGCATACTATATGCATTTAAAAATGCTTTTTGAACTAATTGAACCACTATTTCTTCTTCAGGTAACACAGTTTTTAGAATGATGGATCAATTCTCAAGGCAGTTGAAAGGGGATATATTGAACAATTGGGGGAAAAACCATACACTTATTACCACTGAAAAGGACAATCAAGAAGATGTCAATAATTACTGACCTCTATGCCTACTTTCTCATTGCTGTAAAACACTTTATGAGAATAATACACATTTGTGTTGAGAAAATCACTGCTGAAAATATAAGGGAAGAGGCAGAGTTTTGCAAGTGATATTAAGAAATAGACCACAGCTTTACAGTCACAAAATTGAATGAAAAGTATAAAGAATACAAGATCTCACTGGATATATTATTTGTAGAATGAGAAAAGTAATGGTGGAAAAATATAACTCATTAAAAAGGTTTATCTTGAACAAAATATTTTCTATGCCTATGTTTTTCAAATCATAGATCTGAACTGAAATAACAGTATTTAATACATCTCTGATTATTAATATCAAGGAAGCCACGATATGATGAAGAAATGAATAACATTTATTAAACCTGTTTCATTTTGTCATTTTTTGCCATTTGTTTTAATTTGTCATTATTCAAAGTTCTAGGATTATAAAGACAACAATTAGAGAGTCTTTGCCCTCAAAATGCTTTCATTTGAGTAGAAGAATGCAATATATGTAGGGAAGTAATGGGGAAAGGGAAGGTTTTGGTTTCAAAATTCACAAGGTTACCAATTTGAACAGTCAGGTTAAATGACACATCCTTTCTTGAAGGAATGTTAACATTGGTCTGATGATAGATCCCAAAGGATGCAGGATATGAATATGGATATGTGTGTGTCTGTTTGTAGCTTGAATGTTGGGGGTGGGGGGGATGATACATGCCAAATGGCAAGTCTTAAAATTGTTCCACTAAAAATTTAAAGATTACAAGAGCTCAGAGTCCCAATATTTGGACTAGGGCTGTGGTCTACTGGATAGAGAGAAGGAGAATTCACTTATTAGGATAGACTGAACTGAGAAGAAATATTCCAAAGCTTCTCCAAATTGCAGTCTCTAGAGATGCAGTTCAAGAGGATTATAGGAATAGAGTGAACTTTGTGAAATAGAATAAAAAACCTTTATATAAAACCAAAAGCAAGTATCATAAGCAATGAAGATAAACTAGAACCTTTTCAAATAAATATGGAAGAAAAACAAGAATATTCACATCTACAATTATCTGGTGCAGTTCTGAAAATTGTAGCAACAGCAATAAGAGAAATAAATTTAAACAATTATAATACAACTATGATTATTATTAAATTATATAATATATATTTATGTATATGTGACTAATGTATACTGTACAAATGTAACATTTTTACGGTGCAATTTTAGTAGATGTCTTTGCTAAAGCTTTTAATGTATCTATTGTTTTATTACTATTAATTGATAGCACATTTGAAGGGGCTCAGGAACTATGGTGTTGAGAATCCACTAGGCTAAGGGTACCTCTTAAACTTTCAGATAAGCAACCATAATCTGGAGACTCAGTCTACAAGTGTGACTGCAAGTTGGAAGAATAGCCAAGAGAAGATATTACAATTAATAGTAATAGTATGTTTTATTGATATCTTCCATTTTTTTATATCACCATATTTATCTCTAGCATCCCTCCTCCTTCAAAAGAGCTATTTAATATAACAAATAGTATTTTTAAAAAACAAAACAAAAGGCACCTAGGATAAGCAAAGAAGTTGTCAAATGGGAATACACATACACATACACACACATATATATGCATACCCATACTCATATATAGATATGTATATGTATATGTATCAAATTTCTCTAGTAAGGGTTTACTTTCCAGGAAACCTGTTACATGTTCCTACAGAACATGTAGAGGTATAATGTGGAGTTCCACACACACCTTCTCTCTTCCCACAATTCACAGGTTCTTTGGACCCAGGAAATTCCAGAGCACTCAGAAATCACATAGTCATCATGAAAAGAGTTTCTACCCAAATCTGCTTATTTCTTCTATAATTGCTGCTTGTGATGGTTACATCTGCTTTCTATGTATCTATATATGTATCATCTGTTTAATTTGCTAATTTGTATGATTTATCAGTAGCTACCTCCAACTAGCCTCTGTTTAATGTAAAAATAAAGTGCTGGCATTTTTTAAAACTCCCATTACAAAACCCAGAAATTCTCAATCAGTGATATCAGAGCAGAGTTTAGCTCCAGGATATCTGGCCAATCAATTTCTGCTTAATTAGGTTTATAATTGCTAGTGACTGTCTTATTATAAATAGCAGCTGGTATTGATGTGTCACTTGAACTTATCTCTATCATTCCAGTATGCAGTAGTAAACATCATCGGTAGCCTAGTTCGACAAGCTCCCAAGCTCCAAGTTGGGGTGAAAAATTGGTTTATTAGTTTCAAAAAATGACTTAAAAGATACAATTGAAAGAAAACACAGTGGGAAACTATGGTTTGTTTAACAAATAAATTGTCTGTGGACTACTTGAAATTTATCAGTTTAAGATCAATGCTTTGTAGAAAACCTTGCTTCATTAAAGCACAGGGACATTCAATATAAAATTTTAAGTGTCCACAATTTACACCTATCTCTAGACTTAATGATATTCTTAAAGAAAAGATTGTAATGAGAGTATTTTTAGTGAAAAATAGTATCCATTCTATTTAAGTATAAGTCCTAGCAGTTCTGTTGACATATACATGAATAATCTACAAATTATTACAGGAAAAAGCAACCATAATTTAGCACATAAATCATAGTACAATAATAGCCTAATGCCATTTATGCCTAAAGTTATTAATTTTCAATATATGAATATCTGCTTTGGGACATTTTCATTTCTCTTACAACCTCGTCATAGTCTAAAGCTCAGCATCCTAGTTTAGGACCATGCTAATAACTTTAGAGGTATTCAAAAGCAATAACAAATAATTTCTTTAATCTTTTGAGAATTCTTCTTTAAACAAATAATTTCCATTATGTTTTCTAAAAAACTATTAACTCTAATTCTGGTGAAATTTTTAACACCATAGTTTTTGTTCACAGACAACATAAGAGCACTTGAACTTAAAATTATCTTCCCTTCTAATCCCATCCACATGCCTCTTATTTTTCCTTACCCCTAGAATTTGCCCTAACAACTCTCTCTCTCTCTCTCTCCCTTAGATATTCTCATAGTTGAGGCTGCATTTATAGTGCAATCCAGCTTCCTTCACGCTTAGTTCACAGAATCACAACAATTGAGAATTTGGAGGGAGTTATAAGACCACCTAGTCTAATCCATACTTGGAAAAGTTCTCTTCTATTATATACCTAACAACCTTCTTACCATGCCTTTGCTTAAAGACCTCCAGTGAGGGGCAACTCACTATCCCCTAAATTAGACTGTTTCATTTTAGAGAATTCTTATCACTAAGTAATGGTTCCTTATATCAAATATAAATATCCCTCTAAGACATTCACCTATTGCTACTATTTTTCCCCCTCTGGGTCCAATAGGATATTTGTTGTCACTTTCACAAGATAGCCTTTCAAACACTTGGAGATAGCTATCATATATCACACCCATTCAAAATGTTATTTTCTCCAGGTTAAATGTTCAGTTTCTTTAGCTAGTGTTTTCATGTGAAGAATTTTTTTGAAGAATGGAAAAATAAATCTTTGAACCATAGCAAGCAGATGGCAGTTGTTTTGTCTAACTAGGATTAGCACTCATTCCTACTTTTGGGGAGATGAGGGGTAGACATCAGTGGATGATTTTTTCCTAAATTCCTATTTAAAGACTATACTTAGTTACCTAACAGAGATCTGTTAAAATGAAATAAACTTTTAACTAAAACAAAGCTATTGGATTGTTCTTGGAGTCTGTAATTCTCTACCATCAGGGGACTGCCCAATGAAGTAGATGGGAACCAAATAAAAATGGACTTAAACCTTCTGCTGTCAATCTCTCTACTGAGAACAACAGAAAAGTCAATGCTACTCTTTATTGATTTTTCAAAACAAACATTTGTTATGGCAAGATTACAATCCTCCTTTCTTTGAGTGATGGCATACTTGAATTTTTCAAAGTATTTTTTACAGCAGCAATCAAAACACCAAATGATGTTTACAAATCAGGGATTTTAAAATATTAAAATGGATATATCAAAAATATTATCACAACCACTAAAATTTTTATTTTGTTTGGATAGTTTTTCTTCTTATGATTTTCTTCCATTCTCTTACGTTTTACTCAAATACCTAATTTCTTAGGAACATTGAGCAGAAAATGAACTCATGAATAAAAGTCAAATGAATTACATGAATAATACTTGAAATTTATAGTTTCCCATTACTTATGAGATATTTTAGTTGTTTTCAATTGACAGTCACAAATAAAAATTAAAATAAAAAGTCTTAACTATTTCAAGTCTATGACTTGTTGAGTTCAATTCTACCTATGCTTTGAAAGGGATTAAAATTGCATTAAATTCAAGAATAATTTATTAAATGTTAATCATTTATGTGCCAGAATTTTCACGATGACCTGGGGATACAAAGACAAAAAGGAAATTTATCTTGGTAATCAATATGTTTACATTCTGCTTAGAAAGGGGAGAGAAATCACATACACACATGCATTTATACTTTTGTGTGTGTATTTATATACTTATATATGTTTACATATTATGTAACTATAAAATAAGTTCAAAAATGATAACAAAGTTATTTGGGCACTAGTGGTGTCAACTGAGCTGATCACTTGAAGAGAATTAAGGGTGAAGCATGTATGCTTTTGGATTCTTCTCCCAGAGCCAGTTGTATCGCCAAGACAACATTCACAGTACTGGTAATGACTGTTGTAGTTCTCAATCACAAAATATAAAATAATCTACATATGGATGGCAGAAAAAAACATTTATTTGTGCACCTACAGGTCAAATTCCAGAACCAGAAAGCAAAATCCTTCACTGTGACCAAGAAGTTAATAAACATGATCATAGCAGAGGGCAAAGCCATTTTATTTTTTTTTAAATACAAAAGAAAACGGTCTGTTTCTATCTGCAATCCAATTCCATAGTTCTTTCTCTGGATGTGGAAAGCATTTTGCCGCAACAGTCCATTGGAAATTTTTTAAGTCTATGCATTTCAATGAAGTACTAAGTCTATCAGAAAACTTCCTCACACAGTGTAGTTGTTGCTGTGTACAAAGTTCTCCTGGTTCTGCTCTTTTCACTCAACATTGGTTCATGTAAGTTTTCCAGGCTTCTCTGAAGTCTTCCTGTTCATTGCTTCTCATAGCAGAATAGTATTCCATTACATTCATATATCACCAATTGTTCAACCATTCCCCAATTGATGGGCATACCTTTGATTTCCAGTTTTTGGATACCACAAAGAAAGCTGCTATAAATATTTTTGAACATGTAGGACTCTTTCCCATTTCTATGGTCTCTTGGGGATAAAGTCCTAGAAGTGATTTTGCTGGATCAAAGGGTATGCACATTTTTGTATCCCTTTGGGTATAATTCCAAATTGCTCTCCAGAATTCTTGGATCAGGTCACAGCTCCTTCAACAATTAATTAGTGTTACAGCTCTCCCTTATCTTCTCCAGCATTTATCATCTTCCTGGTTTATCATGTTAGCCAATCTGTTAGGTGTAATGTGGTACCTCAGAGTTGTTTTGATTTACATTTCTCTAATCAATAATGAGTTAGAGAACTTTTTCATATGACTGTAGATAGCTTTAATTTCTTCCTCTGAAAACTGAGTGTTCATGTCCTTTGACCATTTCTCAATTGTGGAATGACTTCTATTCTTGTACATTTGACTCTGTTTTCAATATATTTTAGAAATAAGGCCTTTATCACAGACACTAGTGGCAAAAATTATTTCCCAGTTTTCTGCTTCCCTCCTAATCTTGGTTGCAATGGGTTTGTTTGTGCAAAACCTTTTCAATTTAAATAATCAAAATTATCCAGTTTGCACTTCATAATGTTCTCTATCTCTTGTTGGGTCACAACTTTCTCCATTCTCTGTAAATCTGACAAATACACTATTCCTTGCTCCCCCAATTTGTTTATAGTATCAAATTTTATTCCTAGACCATGTATCCATTTGGCTTTTATTCTTGTGTATGGTGTCAAGCATTGGTCTATGCCCACTTTCTCCCACACTGTTATCCAGTTTTCCCAAAAATTGTCAAACAGTGAGTTCTTATCCCAGAATCTGAAGTCCTTGGATTTATCAAATATTAGACTGCTATATTCATTGAGTACTGTGTCTTGAGTACCTAACCTATTCCACTGGTCTACCCCTCAGTTTCTTAGCCAGTACCAAATGATTTGATGATTGCCACTTTATACTATAATTTTAGATCTGCTAGGGCTAGGCCACCTTCCCTAGGATTTCTCTTTGTTAGTTCCTTTGATATTCTGGACCTTTTGTTCTTCCACATGAATTGTGACCTTATTCTTTTAACTCTCGAAAATAATTCTCTGGTAGTTTCATTGATATGGCACTGAATAAATAAATTAATTTAGATAGATTTGCCATTTTTATTATATTGGAATGGCCTACCTATGAGCAACTGATGTTTTTCCACTTACTTAGTTCTGACTTTATTTGTGTGAAAAGTGTTTTGTAATTTTTTTCATATAGTCTCTGAGTTTGTCTTGGGAAGTAGACTCCTAGATATTTTAAAGTATCTACCATAAGTTAAATGAGATTTTTCATTCTATCTCTTGCTGTTAGGCTTTGTTAGTAATATATAGAAATGCAGATGAATTATGTGGGTTTATTTTGTAACCTGCAATTTCGACAAATTTGTTTATTATTTCAAGTAATTTTTTATTTGGATCTCTGGAATTCTCTAAGCATATCATTATATCATCTGCAAAGAGTGATAACTTAGTTTCTTCTTTGCCTATTCTAATTCCTTCAATTTCTTTTTCTTCTTTTATTGGTACATCTAGTATTTCCAATACCATATTGAGTAACAGTGTTGATAATGAGCATCCTTGTTTCACCCCTGATCTTATTGGAAAAGCATGTAGCTTGTTCCCATTGCATATAATACTTGCTGATGGTTTTAGGTAGATACTGCCTACCATTTTATGGAAAGTTTGATTTATTCCTGTGCTTTCTACTGTTTTCAATAGGAATGGGCGTTGTATTATGTCAAAAGGTTTTTCTGCATCTATTGAGATAATCATGTGGTTTCTGTCAGTTTTGTTTTTGACATGATCAATAATGCAAATAGTTTTCCTAATATTGAATCAGACATTTATTAGTAGTATAACTCCTACCTAATCATAATGATAAGTTTCTGCATTCTTTTTGCTAATATCTTATTTAAAAATTTTTCATCTATATTAATAGAGAAATTTGTCTATAACATTCTTTCTCTGTTTTGGCTCTTCCTGGTTTACGTATATTTGCACCATAAAAATAATTTTGTAGGACCCCTTCTTCCACAATTTCCCCAAATTGTCTATACAGTATTGGAATTAACTACTCTTTACATGTTTGACAGAATTCTAAATCCATCTGGCCCTGGAGATTTTTTCCTACGAGTTTATTAATTACTTGTTCAATTTCCTTTTCTGAGACGGTGGTATTTAAGAACTCACCTTTCTCTTCTGTTAATCTGGGCAATATATAATTTTTAAAATAATCATCCGTGTCATTTAGATTGTTGAATTTATGAGCATAAAGTTGGGCAAAATAATTTCTAAATATTGTTTTAATTTTCTCCTCACTGGAGGCTAGTTCACCCTTTTCATTTTTGATATTGATTATTTGATCAGTTGGTTTTCTTTTTTTTAATCAAATAGATGAAAAGTTAATCAATTGTATTGATTTTTTTCATAAAAGCAACTCAGTTTTATTTAATAGTTCAATGTTTTATAAATTTCAATTTTATTAATCTCTCCTTTGATTTTCAGTATTTCTAATTTGATATTAAGTTGGGAATTTTCAATTTGTACTTTTTCTAGTTTTTTCAACTCATGCTCAATTCATTTATCCACTCCTTCTGTACTTTATTCATGTAGGCATTCAAAGATATTAAATTTCCCCTAAGAACTGCTTTTGCAGTGTCACCTAAGATTTGGTAGGTTGTCTCATTATTGTCATTCTCTTGAAAGAAGATGTTGGTTGTTTCTATAATTTGTTGTTTAACTCACTCATTCTTAAATATTAGATTGTTTAGCTTCCAATGAGGTTTTGGTTTAAATTTCCATTGAAAGACCATTTTTCCCTGAAGATTTCCCCTGAATTTATACTCAGTTTTGCTGGGTAGGTGATTCTTGGTTTTAGTCCTAGTTGCTTTGACTTCTGGAATACCCTATTCCATGCCCTTTGATCCCTTAATGTAGAAGCTGCTAGATCTTGTGTTTTCCTGATTGTATTTCCACAACATTGGAATTGTTTCTTTCTAGCTGCTTGCAATATTTTC
>CM053770.1:372042634-372078100 GCA_028658325.1 Potorous gilbertii | reverse complement strand
CAAGATATTGACCCATTTTTCATGCTTTTCTTGCATCTCTCATTTCTCTTCCCAGTTTTTCCTCCACCTGTCTAACTTGATTTTCAAAATCCTTTTTGAGCTCTTCCAAGGCCTGAGTCCATTGGATATCTATTTCAGATGTTTTGGATACAGAGTCCTTTACTCCTATGTCTTTACCTGATGGTAAGCAGTTATTTTCCTCGTCAGAGAGGAAGGATGGAATCATCTGTTCCCCAAGAAAATAACCTTGTATGGTCTTATTTTTTTTCCCTTTTCTGGGCATTTTCCCAGCCAGTTACTTGACTTCTGAGAGTCCTCTCCACCCCTGCCTAGATCCACCCTGGTAGTGCTTGGGGTCTGAGATTCAAATGCTGCTCCCCAGCCTCAGGGCTTTCTGCAACAGGCCTGGCTGATATTCAGGGTAAGATTAAATCCGGTTATCAGGTTGGGGCAGGGCTGCCTCCCAGGCTCAGTTCCCTCAGGGGGTTTATGCAGAGACCTTCTGTAATGGAGCTGCTGCTGAGCTCCTGCCTGCTCTGGGAGCCTCTGGCAGCCTGCTGCCTCTGCTGCTGCCTCCCCAGGGGGCCCGAGTCGTGGAGACACCCCGCTCCCCTCTCAGCCTGTCCAGACATCTCTCTCACTGACCTGTGAGTCTGTGGGTGGAGGGACCTTCGAGGCTGCTGGAGATTCCATCCCTGAAGCCTCCTCGGATCTGCTTGCTCCTCTCAGTGCCGTGTGGCCTGGGCAGGGTAGCAATGAATGGGGGAGCTATGGCAGGGAGGATTAAAATTTGAAACAGTATTTTAAGAAAATGAATACTAAAAAAATAAACAATAGAAAAAGTACAGTAAAAATATTAAATAAGCCTTTCTATTTTCTGAAATGAGATTATTTTATTCTTTTGTGAGGTTACTTTATCTCATATTATGTCTCATTAAAATCAATGTCTTTTTCCCTTTAATTATAGTGATATTTTCATAACCAGAAAATAGAGAAGTTAGAGTGGGAATTTTCCTTATTATACTTCCTTTCTAATGAAAATTTTGAGAATGAATGCTCTAAAATGCCAGAATTCTCAATTGACCTGATTTTCCATCCAACATTTTTATGTCCACTGAAATAAATATGAAATATTACATTTCAAGTGTTAGTTTTTGTCTCTTTACAAATAAAATATTGAAACTCTTCAATGGACATTACCTTTTAGCATCCCCTCCAAAGGATATTAGTATATAAATAAGAAAAGCCATGATAACACAGAGAAATTATTCTTAAAAACCTAGCATATGAATTATATATAAAATTTAAATTAGGAGTAAATACTTTGTGGAAAAACTGTTATTTAAAAGTAAAGGTCTCTAAAGCCTCAAAATAATATATGCAATGATGTAATGTCATTGAACCAAACAAAAAGAACTTGTGCCATTTAATTGTTTTTGCTGGGGAGAGGGTATAGAGGATTATTTGAAGCTGTTTCTAAAGTACTTTTGTAGGTATCCATCTCTTTATAGCACCTATCATCAATCATTGATTATTTGTAGTAATAATGTCTGATAAGAATCAACATTGTAAATAAATTTGGTTGCCAGTGGGGAGGGCTTTGAAAGGGGAATACTAACAAAATATGTCATTATTTAGTCACATTTTGTTAATAAATTTCAATAAATACCTTCTTTTAAAATTTATGGATGGATATAAATAGAAAACAATATTGACAATTAGTAGACATCTATCATTAGTCAAAAGTGTCGTTTAAGGGTATTTTAATGTCCATTTTGTATTTTAATAATTTCACTAGAAAATTAAATTATTTATGCTTCAAAATGGGGTTGATTCTTGTATTTGGTTTGGGTTATGCATTAGTATCCCTCTATGGTTAATTCTTGGTCCTCACACCAAGGTAGATATTAGCCAAAGACAGCATGATAGATCCATATAGCCAGTATTTGAGGTGATCTGGAAAACAGATTTTAAAATTTCACTATTCCAGTTGTTGGGGGGAAGGAAGGTGTTGTTAACCCTTAACACTAAATAAACCTAACATACTTAATTTTAAGGCAAACAAAGCCTAGACTCAATATGAATGTCTATTTAATTAATTATAGATGAAATGTGTATTCACATCCCATAGAATATCCCTGTAAAATTTAATGAAATGTGAATTCTCTGTGTTAATTACTTATTTTAAAAGTATAAAATACATCCATTGTAAGCTTTCCTTAAGCCATCAACAGTTTCCCCAGATTTTAATCTACAGTAGGGAAGGTCAATTTTGATAGACTCTCAGCATGTTTTGAAAGGATTAAAGCATGAAAATGTGTTTTATCTGAGTTTCCTCTTCTAGCTACATTTTAGGTTTACTGATTTAGCTTCAAACATGAGCTTGTTTCATGAAGGTCATATCTACTTGATTTATTCTTTGCTGCTAGGTCTATAGTTCCCTAAGTTTAATATATTTTGTTTTTAGCTGTTGCAACTGCTATACAAATTAGAAACGGAATCCTGCAAAACAAAAATTCCCTCTTCACCTGTTGTTCAAACCTATTTTTCAAAGGGTGAAGCCTCATGACTTGAAGGCAGGCATTAAAAAAATCAAAACTCATTTTGTTTACATAGATTTAGTATTTAGAGAAAAGAAATTTAGAGAAAGTAAAAGAGAAAAAAAAGATTTTCCCTCCTCTAACCTTAAAACTTGATTGTGGGATCAGAGGAACTGACCATTGACAATGTCTACTGTATGTAAGGAGTATTAGAGCCATTGATGGACTCTTGCTGTTATAGATGCTTTCCTTTATCCTCCCTGTCAGGTGGGTGCTAAATTTTGATGTGTTATTTTCATTACTTTCATTTGTAGAGAAAAAAGAAACTGAGTTGAGCAAAATGGATTTTGAATCAAGTCAGTCCTTTTAAAACTCTCTCATTCTGTATGGTTATTTTGTTGCTTCTAGTTATTTTCTAGCCTTTGATGCATTTAAATACATATAAAAGCTGAGCTGTATTTAATACCTAAAATTGTTTATACTTCTTCTTTATTCAGGACCTCAGAATGCACAGGTCTAAGAAGGAGGAAGAGAAAAGAAAACCATGAAACTTTTTAGTTTGTAAACAACATGCATTTGTTTGAGAGATGCCCATTACTTATTGAATTTATGGTGGATGGTGACTTCTATTAATGACTGTTTTGTTATCCTTGCCTCTGATTTTTAACTTAAATTGAATTCACCAAACAATGAAAATCTTAAGCACAAATATATTCTATCGGTTTGTTACCAATGAAGTATGAGGTCAGAAGGCAAAGTTCTTTGTGAGGACATTCAAGTACAATAAAAAATGAATTAACATTTAACATAATAGCAAAATTCAGCCTCTTTGGAGTTTACAATGGTAGAAACAGGAAAAGACTCTTTATAGAGACATGAACACATTTTTAAAAATCCTTCCCACTTACTATGGCAGAAAACATAAATTATATACTTTGTACCCAGCTGTAATGGGAGGCATAGGCAGCTGCTCCCAATTTACTGCATAGAACCATTGTACATGTTGTTTGATGCACAAATTACTTGTAATTTCTAGAAGTGCATTTTTGCAGTTTGATATTTTTAAGCAGTGAACCAAGAACTTGGAAAGTTGTTGGCTTTTGGAGGGGATATAATGCAACAAAAGTTTTACGCTTGCTGAATGATTTTCTCCCCACCTATCACTGAGAGGAATCTATTCTGTAAAGTACAAAGATTAAGAGAAAAAAATGCATGATGCTTACCATGAATTCTGGGGAACTGGTTCCTGAAATTCAGGGGATTGTTAGTTTATAATGCTTCAAGTAACATTCTTCCTCCGTGTGCAAAGCCTCAGGAAATCTGCACCTGAGAAAAATTTGTACCGAATGTCAAGGGAAAGGAATTAAAATCCTTAGAAACAGCTGAGTTAGGATCATGGCTGCTTGGGTACTCAGCAGAAACAGCAAAAAAAAATTGTGTCTTTAAGGAGAAGGAAAGAAGACTGTGAAAGAAAAAGAGGAAAACAAAGTAAGAAAAAGAAGTTGCTAAGTTAAAAGTAGGAGAGAAGTACAGAGTATAAGAGGAATGACTAATGAGATAGATATTTTCAAACAAGAAGAATAGAGTCCATGTATCCAAATTCAATTCATTTCAGTGTTTATGGGGAAGGCTAGATATGAGGGATGCTATATATTTTAAAAAGACATAGTTACTGTTTCCAAGAATCTTACATTCAATTTTTGATGGGTGGGAAAAAAGATATTCAAATAAACATAACGAATGGGATGAGGCATGCAAATATAATTGGATAATATGAGAAAGCAGAGCACTTTTAGTTTGGGAGATGAGGAAGACCTTCACAAAAGACTGTGAATTGAGTATTGGAGGAATCAGATGATTCTGAATCCACACATGTGTTGTCCTTCAAATCATATTGCCATTGCTCCAAACATCTATGGATCTTCACACTGCCTTACCTTAGAGCCAGTTTATAAATCAGGGAAGAAAAAAACTCTCATGACTTTATAATCCTTTAGAATTCATCTCTTATCAACCTACTGAGTTACACAATAGGGACTCCTCCCTCATATTTGATTTTAACTCTAAATTACTTAGTGATTTTCCAAAAATCAAATCCCCCCCCTCTAAAAGATTCACTGAGATTAATCACCAAGATCATTCCACTTCACTGCTAGTCTTGCCTACCTAAACTATCTCATGTTTCTTTGAATTTATTCTATAAATATATACTTGACTATACACACCTGTTGTCTTTCCTGATGCAATATACAGAGTTGTACCCTATTAAATATTTAATTAAACATTTGTACACAAAAAACACTTAAAATTTAATCTACACTTACAACATGGAACAAGCCCTTGAGAACACATACACACATACTATATAAAATTTAGTAGAATTAGGATATACGAAGTTATTGAATATAACATAAGAAGCCCCTTTAACACTCAATGTAGATTATTCCCAAATTAACACACACACACACACACACACACATTAAGAAATGAACTGTGAATGAGGAATTCTCTATGCCTTTCCTTTCTAGTGTAAATGCAAGCACTTCAGTTTTTGACCTTATGTGCAGAGGGATCATACTATTCAACTGAGATAGGATCATTCCTCTCCAATTTCACAATTACAGGACTCATTCCTATCTGGGCCCCTTTATAAAAGAGAAAGATTAGAGAATCAGCATTCGGGAAAAATTCCAAGAAAGAACTTTTATGGTTTATTAGGAAAATATAGAAGATCTAAATAAATAAACTTTGGGAAAATTCTCAACTATGTTCTTTAAGTAGATAAAACATGAAAGAAGAAAAAATATTAAATGTAATCTAACAGTTATAATAAATTAAAATATACTGTCTGAGGTTGTATTGACAGATATGATAAAAACATTAGACAATGCTTAAGATTTAAACTTTGGATCAACTTAGTAAGCTGGAAAGCTATTCAGTAAATTAATTGAACTGGCTGCTACTTAGAAATCTCAGCCTAGAACTGAGTGAATATGTGGACAGGATTATGTCAGAAAAATTTCTGCAGTACTTTTAGTGATATGCACAAAATAAATGTGTTTGTTTTAATGTTTTGATTAATAGTGATCATCATTATCACATTTCAAGATATGTTTTGAATAAAAATAATGTTTTCATCAATTTCATAAAAAGAAACCGTTATATGAGTCCAATCTGGAAAACCAGATACTCTTTTCTCCAGGGAAGTAGTTTAAGTTTCATCACTTAGCACAGCTAACTGAAACACCTAGTAGGTGCTTAGCAAATGCTTATTGACTCAGGTTAAATAGATAAATCATTAGAACAAAGGTGTCAAACATGTTGCTGTGCCTTTTCTACCTCCCCCAAACCTCAACCCTACCCCCAGTACTTACTGAAATAGAACAAAATGTATTTGGGAAAATTTAACAAAAGAAATAAAAATGAAATAAAGCAGAGATAATATTAATATGTGATTTCCTAAGTCAATATATAATTTCAGGGATTCTTATGTGGTCTCCTACTTCTACTTGAGTTTGACACCATAGCACTATAGAATGAGCTAGTATAATGTGATGACAAGAACATTCAGCTAGAAGTATGGAGATCTGAGCTCTATTTGTGTCTCTTTCAGGAGCTAGGATGTCCTTGGTCAAGTGGTTTCAGATCAAGGGCCTTGGCTTACTTTTCTGAAAAAATGGAGTACTGGATTCAGGGACCCTTTCAAATCTGAAACTCTATAGCTTTTCACCAATCAACCAATAAACATTTATTTACTGCCTGTTATATGAAAGCACCTATACTCACCACTGGGATACATATACAAAATGACAATAAATATTCCCTGTATCAGCACCCAAGAAAAGACAGATCATCTACTAGGAGGTTTCAATTTGTTATGTTTTTTAACTCACGTGCCACCCTGTAAATTATTCTCTATTAAATCAATTTTATCTGAATTTTTGAGCTCTACTGTCATACTCATCTACATGGGAAAAGGATACACTGTTATACCAAAGGAACCAAATGATTTGACTGAAAGGAAGGCATTTCCAGTGCAGCGGCAGTATAGTTACCTGGTCAACAGTAATGACAAGCATTGACAGAAGAGAAAGACAAATGCGCCGCAAATCCTGAGTCCCAGTACTCAATTGACGGTCATTCTAAAGACTACACACCAAAACCATTTGGCTACCCATGACTTAAATGGTCCAGAAGAAAACTTCAAAGGAAGAGATACAAGGGAAGATGGGGCATTGACCTTCTGAGGTTCTTTCAGAGTGAAAAAGTGAATTTGGCAACAAATGACGGATGTTCCCCACATGAACAGGTGAAAAAATAGTATATATCTTCAAATAACTATCAAAGTCTTTTCTGCTTTTTGTTACTTCATTTTAAATGGTGGCTACTCTTCAGCTGTTCTCTGCTCAAAACTCCTAATAAATTAAGGCAGATTGTGTGACTTCATTAACTATGGTGAACCAGAATCCAATGGCCTTTTCTGGGCCTTCTTTCTCAGCATATGTAATTTTCTAATTGCTGTTCTGCAAAGCAAGAGCTGTAATTAGAAAAAATGTGATCTGAGGACACAATTTGCCTGAATGCTATTTAACACTTCCAATTTGCTTTCTGAGCACTGACTCCTTGAATTGGAAGTTTTGCTCCAAAATCTCGCCTGTCAGAATTGACTGGTGATCGAGTTTGTGGTTTGCGTGTACTCCATGGTCTTCCTCCATTTTCTGTTTTTATTATATCACTAGAGTGCTCATTACCATCATTAGCACCTTCTGGTTGTTACAAGGCTCACTGGCACTTCCCCCAGAGTATAGGCAGAGGAAGTAGAAAGAATGACAATTCAGGTTTGACATTTTTTGATAGTCATGAGAAGCACTGGTAACATGTTTGAAGGGGGATGGAATTGATATAACTATATAAGTGTCTGAAATATTGGTGTTTGGTGAGTGGTGTAATAGAAGGCACATTTACTCCCCATATATCCCAGTGTGCTGCCATAGTAGCATGAAATAGAGGACCTGAAAAGATAAAACCTCTTTCATTTCTCAGAACTGGCACTGATTAGCTCTGTGACTTTAAGCAATTCCATTCATCTCAACAGGTACCAATGTCTTATGAAATAAGAAGAGGATTCATGTTCTACCTACCTACTAGAATTATTGGCAGGAATACATCCATAAATCATGGATGCATTTTGGTATGATCCAATGGGCCCTGAATCTGGATTCAAAGAACCTGAGTTTAAATGTTGAATCTGCCAGTTACTTGCTGTGTGACCTTAAACAAATCACTTCAACTTTCTAGAAATCAGTTTCCTCATTTGAAAAAAGTGGTGGGGTGGTGGAGTCAAGATGGAAGAGGAAAAGAAAGGACTTTCTTGAGTTCTCCTCTAAAGCCCTCTAAATACCTGTAAGAAATGACTCAAAAAAATTCTAGAGCTACAGAACCCACAAAATGAAAGAGTGAAACAAATCATCAGCCCAAGACAACCTGGAAAGTCAACAGGAAGGGTCTGTTGCACTGGGGATTGAGCAGAGCGAAGTCTGACATGACCTGTACCAGCACAGGTGGGCCAGAGCAGGCCAGGAGAATAAATCATTGGCAGCTGTGGCAGTTTTCAGGCTTCCCAATCCACAGAAGTCAAAAAGATCAGCAGGAAAACTCCATGGAACCTGGCTAGAAGAGGAGTGTGTAGTCTGGCCTGATCCAGCCATAGCCCCAGACATTGGGGCCTGTGCGGGGTGGTGAGTGGCAGTCTGCAGTGGAAGCAGCAGCATCAACAGAGGCTGCTTCCAGAACTCTGGGACCACAGATTGTGAGGTATTTAGTGGCTGTTACAAAATCCTTGAAGCCTGCAACAGTGCACCCACCCCCATCTTCACTGGAAGCAAAGTCCTATCCTGACAAAGAGAGAGATAGACACGTTTTTGGCTAGAAAGATGACTAATCACTATAAAAGAACTCAGACCATAGAATCTTACTGTAATGACAAAGAAGATAAAAATGTAGAACCAGAAGAAGACAACAAAGTCAAAGCTCCTATATCAAAAGTCTCCAGAAAAAAATGTGAATTGACCACAGGCCATGGAAAAACTTAAAAAGGATTTTGAAAATCAAGTAAGAGAAGTAGAGGAAAAATTGGGAAGAGAAATTAGAGTGATGTAAGAAAATCATGAAGATCTAGCCAGATCCAAATGGCAAAAGAAGTCCAAAAAAAGGAGATCCAAATGGCAAAAGAAGTCCAAAAAGTCAATGAGGATAAGAATGCCTTAAAAAGCAGAATTGGCCATAGGGAAAAGGAGATCTAAAAGATCACTGAAAAAAATTCCTTCGAAATTAGAATGGAGCAAATGGAAGCTAATGACTTTATGAGAAATCAAGAAATTATAAAATAGAAGTAAAAGAATGAAAAAATAGAAGACTATGAAATATATTATTGGAAAAACTACTAAACTGGAAAATAGATCCAGGAGAGAAAATTTAAAGATTAACGGGATACTTGAAAGCCATGATCAAAATAAGAGCCTAGACATCATCTTTCAAGAAATCGTCAAGGGAAACTACGCTGATATTACAGAACCAGAAGGTAAAATAGAAATTGAAAAAATACCCTGATTGCCTCTGGAAAGAGATCCTAAAAGGATAATTCCTAGTAATATTGTAGCCAAATTCCAGAGTTACCAGGTCAGGTAGAAAATATTATAAGGAGCTAGAAAGAAACAATTTGAGTACTGTGGAAATACAATCAGGATGACAGAAGGTATAGCAGCTTCTACATTAAGGGATTATAGGACTTAGAATGTGATATTCTGGCGGTCAGAGGAGCTAGGACTAAGACCAAAAATCACCTTCCCAGTAAAACTGAGTATAATCCTTCAGGGGAAAAAATGGAAATTCAATGAAATAGAGGACTTTCAAATATTATGCAAAGACCAGAGCTGAATAGAAAACTTTACTTTCAAATACAAGAGTCAAGAAACAAGAAAAGGTAAACAGGAAAGAGAAATCATAAGAGACTTATTAAAGTTGAACTGTTTACATTCTTATGTGGAAAGATATTTGTAACTCATGAGACCTTTCTCAGTTATAAGATAGTTGGAGGAGATAGATAGATAGATAGATAGATACATACATACATATATATATATATATATATATATATATATATATATATATATATATATAGATGGTAAATAGAGGCCACAGGGTAAGGTGAAAATGAAGGGATGATATCTAAAAAAATAAAATTAAGGAAAGAGGAATATATTGAGAGAAGTAAAAAGGGAGAGATAGAATAGGGTTAATTACCTCATGTAAAAGAGGCAAGAAAAAGGTTTCACAATAGAGAGGAAGAAAGGGAAGTTGAGAAGGAATGAGTGAATGTTACTCTCATTGGATTTGACTTAAGGAGGCAATAATATACATACTCATTTGGGCACCTTACCCTACAGGAAAGTAGGGGGGAAGGAAGAAGAGGGGGGATAATGGAAGAGAGGGCAGATTGAGGGAGGGAGTAGTCAGAAGCAAATACTTTAGAAAAAGGATGGGATTAAAGGAGAAAATGGAATAATTGGGGAGCAGGATAGGATGGAGGGAAAAATAGTTAGTCTTTCATAACATGACTATTATGCAGGTGTTTTGTATAACTGCACATTTATGACCTATATTGAATTGCTTTCCTTCTCAATGGAGTGGGTAAGGAGGGAAGAAAGGAGAGAATTTTGAACTCAAAGTTTTAAAAATCAAATATTAAAAAATTGTTTTTACATGCAACGGGGAAGTAAGATATACAGGCAGTGGGACATGGAAATCTATCTTGCCCTTCAAGAAAGTAAAGTGAAAGAGGACAAGATGGGGGATGATAAAAGGGAGGGCAGACTGGCAGAAGGGGTAATCAGAATGCATGACATCTCAGGGTTGGGGGGAGGAGGGAGATGGAGAGAAAATTTGGAACTGAGTATCTTGTGGAAATGAATGTTGAAAACAAAAAATAAATAGATATTTTTTAAAAAAAGAAAAAAGTGAGATCCAAACTTTGCTCTATGAAATTTGGAGTCAATTAAGGGTTAACACTTGAAGACCTAAAGAGCCACATGAGGTCTTGAGACCTCAGATTCCCCACCCCTGTTCTACGTCATTATGAGCTGCCTTAATATCTAGCAGTTGCTTAGAATGCCCAGCCTCAGACCCTTTCATTGAAGTGTCTTCTCAGTTCTCCATTGATTGCCTTTCTATGAGTAGGTTTGATTTTTGATTTTATCCCTCTCCTCACGGCTATTCAATTTCCTTCGGCTTTCTTTTTCATGCTTTCTCCTCAACTCACTGTGTTGAGAGCTTAAATAAATTAATGGAAATAGTCCTCCCTTTACAGTTAGAAGACCAGAGTTGAAATCTCCTGTATGATCCTGATCACATGACTTTGGTCAAATTATTTGGCTTTTCTGAACCTCAGTTTTTTCTTCTACACAATAGGGAGAAAATGTACTACTTCCCTCATAGGTTTTTTTTTCTTTTTAAAGAGGAAAACATTGTAAACTTTGAAGTGATGAATAAATGTGAATTATTATTATGTCTTCTAGCCTCATTGTCCTTTTGTCTGCCACTCAATCATGACATTAGCATTTCTAAAGGTCACTTTTACATTTGATAACCTTTCCATATACCTGAAAACAGACTGACAATACAATCCACAATAAATTAAAGGGAAGGGTATTTATCACCCAACATGCTAAACAATGCTAAAAGATACAGCATTTTAAGAAGAGATATTTAATGTAAATGAACATGAACAGCATTTATCAGGTTCCCAATATTTTATGATAGCCAAGACAGTGTTCCTATGAAAACATAGCTACTAGTTTACTACAATTTCAATAATATTTCTTTAAAGATATGTTGTAATTATTAAGATCACAGATTTAGAACTAGAAGTGAACTTAGAGGCAATATAGTTTAGAGGCAAATAAATTGTGCCCTATTCAAGACTGCAAGGACAGTAGATAGTGGAATGAAGACTTGAATCCAGGTTTTCTGACTGCTAATTCACTAATCATCCATTATACAAGGCTAAATAAGACTAGAAGAAAATCTTGAAAATATTCTAGACTAACTCCTTAATTTGACAGTAGAGAAAATTAAGGCCTAGCAAGAAGAAATAACTTGTACTCATATTAGATTGAGTTTTTTCCTAATCTTCTGACATCAAGTCCAGCATTCTTTTGTATTTAGTTATGTCGTACTCCATAAGCCAAAGAGCTGATTAAGCTATATTTAATCTTTAAACAATCTTTTTGTTCAAAACAATGAATAATATTTTAGAATAATGTTTGTGTATATGTGTGTTATGTGTACAAAACCAATTTAGTTGGGACCTTAAAAAAATTTTGTTTAGGATGCTCTCCAGGAAGAATCTCAGGTTTTGAGAAACTCATGTTGAGGGGAAAATAATTTGTCTATATAATATATTTCATTTATAAGAAACTTTTGCTTATTAGATTTGGTGTGATATAAATAATAAATTTATGTATGTGCTTTTAAAAGAGTCCAATATTTGAACATTGATTCCATTTAGCATCAGTCAGGGAAAGTCTAGAAAATATTGACAAAGGAAATAGTTATAGGCAGAACATTTCTGAATCAAGACAAGCATTTATTAAGCACTAATGGTGCCAGGTACTGTGATAAATGGTAGAATTGCCCAGTAAGGCACTTGTCACCATGAGGAAAATATATATCATCATATTGATAGTTATACTTATACTCTCTTAATATTATATATCATTATAATATTAGTGTATAGTATATAAATACATGCTATACAGTTGAATATATATATAAAGTTATCAGTATATAGTATCACTGTATAATACTGTAATTTATACACATGTATGTATTTGTATGCAAATATATATATGTATATATACACAAATGTATATGTGCATGACAGAGAGTGGAACATGGAACGTAAGTGCCAGAAGGAAGACTCTGAGATGGAGGTAGAGGGGAAAAGGACATGCTTCTTAAAGAAAATGGTATTTAAGCTCAGTCTTGAAGGAATTCAGGGAATCCAAGAGACAGACTAAAGAATGGAGAGCTTTCCTGCTGGAAGAGCAACCAAGTCAAAGGCAAATAGAAGATGTATTGCTGTATTCAAGAAACTTTAAGTAGGCCTAAGGTGCTGGATCAGAGAATGAATGGAAGGGTGTAGCGAGAGATTGGTAAGTCTGGAATTGGCCAAGCAATGAAGACCTTTAAAGTACAAGAAATTTTATATCAGCTCACTGTGATTTATTATTATATGATATAGTGAGAAGTGCTTTAGGAAAATCAGTTTGGCAGCTGAGCAGAAGATGAATTGGAGGGAGAAAAAGTTAAAGTCAGAGAGATCAATTAGAATACTAATGAACTAGTCTAGACATGAGATGAACTGAGGCAGTAGCAGATGAGTTGTGAGAAAGAGACATATGCCATTATAAGACATCCTGTGAAGGTAAAAACAACAAGGTGACAATAGACCATGTTGTCATCAGGGATGAGTAAAACATGACATCAAGTTTTCAAATCAAGGTGACTGAGAGAATGGTGGCAACTTCTACAGTAAGAGGGCGATTTAGAAGAGGGTAGGGTTTGGGGGGAAAGATAACATTCCTTTTTGGACATACTATTTTTGAGATGCCTATGCTACATGTAGTTAAAAATGTCCATTAGATAGTAAGTGTTAGTAGACTGAAGTTCAGAAAACATTGGCTGATTATAATAAGAAGTTAGTGAGTCTATGTCTTTGGGCAAGTTAAGTTTAGTTGATGATTCACTTGGAGTAAAACAAAAACAAAACAAAACAAAACAAAACAAAACATGGAATTTGAGAGTTAAAATCACTCTCGAATAGAATACAAGCTGGAACAAGTGGGGGATAGGGGGGAGCAGGAGGAAGGTTGGCAAGAAGTGGAGAGAGAAGTTTAAAAGGGTCTTTGTCTCAGGTTCTAGAACCTAAACAGATACTACATCCTCCTCACCCTCCCGCTGGTGCTTGTATACAATTTACTTTTGGCATCATATATAAAAGTATTCAGTCCACTAAGGGAATTGAGCTGCTGTTTCCCAAATCACTTTTCCAAGTGGTTATATATCTGTGCGAGAGTGGGAGGTTCCCCCTTACTTGGCCTTAATTTCAATTTTGAAGACCTTTAATATTATTTATTTCATTACTCATCTGTCTTGGGTCCTTTTCTTTTCTCTCTCTAAAATACTTCAGTTGTTCATCTTATCAGCTCCCATGGACTTAATGACCATCTCATTGCTGATGATTCACAAATCCCCTGCCCCAAACTCTCTGCCAGTTTCCAATGTCATATTTCTAATTGCCTCTCAGACTTCTCAAACTGAATATCCAGTAGAAGTCTCAAACTGAAATCATTGTCTTTCCTCCTTAACCTTCTCCTTTTCCTACTTTCCCTATTGCTGTAGAGGCAACACTATTTCCCAAGTACCAAAATGTGGGTGTTTACATGCCTAATCTTCTTTTATTCTCCATATCCAAACTGTTGCCAAACTCATTGTTTTAACTTTTGAAATATCTCTAGAATATATCATCTTTTCGGCTCTGACACTTTCATCACTCTGGTGTAGACCCTCTCACCTTATACCTTTACTCTTCTAGCAGCTTACTGATAGATTTTTGCAATGCTAATGAGAATCAAAGATCTTCCCCACCCATTGATGAATCTGTCCATTAAGGGAAGTCTTGATTAGAGGAGGCTCACACCTTTTCTTAATTTCTATTGAGGCACTGGTTCTCAAGGACTGTGATGCCCTTTGGCTCTGAAAACTGTCCATATACTCTGAGGTGAAGTTTTGGTTTTGGGCTTACTCATTGGAAGTGTTTGTTTGGTCAGATGAGACTCTGTGCAGCCATTAAGGAGCCTCTCGGCTTTGAAAACCCAGATGTTGGTCCTTCTCTCTCTGGTAGCTACATATGTATGGTCAGGAAGTTGGATTGGTCTATTGATCTGTAATGTATGTATTGCTTACAGTCAGACAATTGGAAGCCCTGTCTGTTGGTTGATCTTTGTTTCTCTGTTTGTATTTTCTCTGAATTTCTGCATGATGACCTTTTCCCCTCAACTAAGTGAATGATACATGTGCTTGATTAAAGTCATTGTATACCCCTCAAAAGTTTCTTTCCTTTTAGAAAAGCAGATCTAAAAATCTGTACAGAGGGCCTTCTTGTGTACATCAGGGTCCTGCTGATACAGTCTTCCTGACTTACCCGTGTACCTTCATCCAACACATCTTCCATTCAATCATCAAAGTGATTTGTCTAGAGCACAGATCTGACAATGTCTCACACACACACACACGCACACACACGTATGCACACATACACACACACCCTAATTCAATAAACTCCAGTGACTGTCTTTTCCCTCCAGGATCAAATATAAGATCCTCTGTTTGGCATTCAAAGCCTTTCATTATCTAGCTCCATTTCCACTCTTATATCTAAATCTCTGTTACATACTGTTCAATAAAATGACACTGCCCTGGCTACCTTGGCTTCTTTTAAGTCCCAACTAAAATTCCTCCTTCCATAAAAAAGATTTTCCCCAATAGTTCTTCATTCTATTGCCTTCCCTCTCTTATTTACTTTTATCCTGTATAAAGATTAATTGCACTTATTTATTTGCATCTTGTCTGTTCCCTCAGATTGTGAGTTCCTTTAGGAAAGGGATGATACATTCCGTATCCTTTACACAGTGCCTGGAATATGGTAGGTGATTAATAATTGTTTATTGAGTGACTCTCCAATTAGATCACTTGCAAAATCATTTTTGTGCAACACGAATTAAACAGGAAAGCTTTTGTGGGTCAATGTCTCAGAAAATTTCTATTTGGATAGCATTCAGCCCTCCAGGGCAAGTGAATCCCTGACAGATTCTTCTGTCCTTCGAAGTTTCAAGCCCAGTTCACCTTATCAGTTAGGTCTCTTTCAGTGATAGAAGGGAAATTCTATGGTATGCCTATGTGGGAGAGGTAATGAATAAACAAATATACACATGCAGAGACGTGTGTGTGTGTGTGTGTGTGTGTGTGTGTGTGTTGGGCTAAACTCCTAGCAAAGCATTAGGCAAGGCACAGGCAGGTTTGAGCCTGTGGCTTGGAATATACTAGAACAGCTTCAACAGCTTCCTTATATGCTGACCTATCAATATATTTCAAATCAACGTTAGCAACCAAGAATTAAGGCTCAAAGGTGTTTAAAATACACGTAACAGGAGCTAGAGGTTTGAGAACTTACTGAGATACCACAGGTGCCTGGAGTCCATGAAACCATTGGTCTTCAAATATATTTGGAAGAGGAAGCTGTAAATTTGGATGAGGAAAAAATAAAATTACATCTTTATTTTCACAAACCTTTGATTTCTTATTTAATCTAATGTATTTTATTTAATGCATTTTAAAACATTATTTTGAAATGTAGCCTATTAACTTAATCATACCATCAAAGGGGCCCATGGCACATAAAAGGTATAAACTCCTGATCTAGCCTGGTATCTCTAGAATTTCCTTCACTCAAATGTACCCTACTCTCAAAGCTGGACCCTTCATCTAGGAACTGCTCACTGTTTTTTTTTTTTTTTGTGACACATATTCTCAGGCAGAATTGCTTTTTAGGTCATCTAATTCCAACACTTACCTGAAACATGAACCCCCCTTTTCAATGTCTTAACCTGAAAGGCATTCAGCTTCTGCTGTAAATACTTCACTGATAACAAAGTCAGTCTCTCATAAGGAAGGCATTGGACTCTGTTTTCAGAGAGTGGACAAGTTCAAAGAGCACACATTGAACCTTGAGAGACGGGGAGTGGAAAGAGTAGCACCCAGCTAGAGAACTGAATAGACCACTTCTCTAAAGCAAGACTTAAAAGATTTATCCCTATTAGACACAGTTAAACTTGATAAGCATTACATCTAAATTTTTATTCTAGTCATGGAGAAAACTGGAAATCATAGGTTTAAGAACTGAACTTTGCATTAAGTCACTGGTGACTTCCCTTTAGTTTAATAGCAATAAAACTGATAATGAGACAACAGAAAGTCATCTTGTTCCCCCCACTCTTTAGTTCAGGTGCAAAGAAGCAGACTTGCTCACATGTGTGAGCTAACACTGCCCCCCCTCACCCCACACACACATTGAGCCAAAGCTTATCAACAGTTTATATGCATTTTTTCTAGCTGTAAACTTCATATTCATTGAATTCCCAGTTGACACTTTGGCTTACTCATTGTTGAGATTTATATTTTCTTTCTTTCTTGTTTATCTCTGCTTTGATCTGTTCTTGTGACCTTGGGTAGATTTACTCCTCTGTATTCCTACCTCTCTTGGCAAAATATTCTCATATCTCTGTCGCCCACAAGGCTCCTTAGTCACTGCTTTCTTAGTTTCTAATGTGTTTGACTAGAGTGTATTATAGTTTCTCTACTTTCTTTTCTCTATAAGTAAGTTAGCTCTTTGTAAAAAAGATTGTGATAAAACGGTTATATATAAATCCAAAGACCACAATTTAATGTGGAAGGTGACAGAAAGGGGGATCTACCCTGTGAATTGAATTCTGCCAGATCTTTCAAACAAGCCAGCTTATATGTATTGTTGCTGGGCCTGGTCCTTTTTAGTCTTGTTAAGTCTTAGGAAGAGTTCTGTCTCGGTGTTTCTAGCTCATACTGTTTTGTTTTTTCTTATGCACAAATCTCTTATACTAGAAAGTTGCTAAGGAGATTGCTTCCTACAAATGTGTATGAACAAGCTCATGGTTTGGTAGTTTGAGAAACAGAAAAGCTATACTTTTGAACAATGGTATGAAGTTTGATGAATTTGACAGTCATTGAGATCATATATTGATAAAGTCTAATGGTTGCAAGTCCTTAAAAATAAACAAACAAATAAACTTCTCATAGCCCAGAATTATATCCAGAGCAAGAAAAACATGTCAAAGTCTTATCTCCTAGAATGCCTTCCATTTGCCCAAAATTGAGAATGGAGCTGGAGAATTGCAAATGTGCGTATCTCCCTTGCCCCCAAATTTAAACTTTTAACATATGATGAACAGGAAGCCTCAACACAGGAAAATATAAAGAAGAAAAATAGAACTGTACAAATTATATAGACTTTAAAGCTGGACCTACTCCTGGCCTGCTGCACTGGATAATAGAGAAATGAAAAATATGAAATGGCTATGTCATTGTCCCTCATTCCTGAAAAGGAATGGTAAATTAATTTCCTTGCTTCCTTTCTACCTCAGCCTCTGTCTTTACTTACAGAATTCAACACATACCCTTATACTTGACATTCCTTCAAACACTGTTTCTTCCCAATTCATCAGCATTCTCACTTGACACGACTACTTCAGGCTTTTATAGGGATTTCATATACTGATAGTGGTCTACTAAGATGCAGAATTCTCAATTTTCTTTATTGGAATATATGCTTCTGTCCTTCCATATCTCCCCTTGTGTTACCCACATAAACATAAGTTTTATTTATTTATTTTTAATCACTCTTTTTCTCCCTGATTTCCCAATTTATTACTCCTACTCTGTTCTCACTGTTCTCCATTCACAAAACAGAAGCTGTGATTAAGTGGATCAACTTCACAAACTTTGAACTTCTAATCCCTTGTCCAGTTCTATTTGAAAGCCCTAAATGGACTATCCCCACCATTAACCTTTTCTTTTCTTACATAAACGTGGCTGAGATTCATTAGGTGATGTCAAAATCTCATATCTTGACTCCACTATAAATTTAAGTTATCTAATCTCAAGTGAGTCCTTGGTGTTGAATGGCAATTTTTACTCTTTTCCTAATACATTACCTATAGCATTTCACTTAGTATTTGTTCCAAACCCCTTTTCTTTTCTAGCCACTCATATCTTCCTCTTGATACCAGACCTTACCACCTTCCTGAGTCATGATTCCATGAAATGAATGCCTCAGCACCTGAGTCTGGATAAATAAATCCTTTAATTATAAAAATGTGTGTGTGTGTGTGTGTGTGTGTGTGTGTGCGTATGTGTACAGCATACACCAGGTTAAAAAAATAATCTAGAAGGCAATGCAAAGCAATGCATAGAAAAGGAAAAAATAATCCCTGGCAAGAAAATTGTGAACTTTCAGAAGGTCTTGGACAAAAAGATCTTTGTATATACTCCTTGACCAAAGGGCCTATAGCTTTATCCCATTTCAATCCATTTGGGGACTAGGTTAATTCAAAATTCCCTACCTCTGCTTGCAAATTATTGTCTTATAAATAATATTAGCTAGTATTTTGTGAATATGGGGATAACTCAAACCTCCCTGATTCTACTAATATCCTGCCCAAAATAATTACATACTCATCCTAGGGAGCCATGGTCACAAATGGCAACTTCACAGAGCAACTCCCACCCTATTATCCTTGAAGCAAAAAAAGAGGCCAAAGAAAAGAACAGCAAAGGGCCAGCCTTCCTAATTGACTAGGACCAGTATTGCCCACAATTAACTTGATTCTCTAACACAATATCCTCTGGTCAGCCCTGTGCCTTTCAGTTACTAAATGATCACCCTCTGTATTGGGTGTATATTGGCAATTGGTTGAAGTCTTTAAATTTAGGTTGAGACTCTCCTTTCCACTGGCTTAATTTTGGTACTATCCCAGATGCTACCTATATAGGCTGGGCATCATTGCAAATATCCATACCACACTGATGGCCTTGTTGCTACTGGGATACCATTGTTTTCCCCTTATCCCTGAACTAGTAGATTCTGAGGTATCTTTTCCATCAGACATCATAACGTTTTCTAAAATATGTTTTATGTTCCATTAAATATTTTCAAATAATCTTTTTACAATAATATTTTTAACATTTGTTTTAAATATTTCTTTTCTTTTTAAGTTTTGTGTTCCAGATTCTCTCCCTCCCTCCCAAATCTCCCCCACACACTGAGAAGGCAAACAATGTGATAGCAATTATGCCTATGAAATCATATAAAACATTTCCATGTTAACCATATTAAAAAAGTGAGAAATGTATACTTTAATTTGTACTCAGATTTCATCAGTTCTCTCTTTGGAAATGGATAGCACTGTTTCATCCTGAGTCCACTATAATTTTTTTGGATCATTGCATTGATCAGAGTGGCCAAGTCTTTCACAGTTGATCATAATTATAACGTTGCTGTTACTCTGCACAATGATCTTGCAGTTCATTTGCACTTTAGAACAGTCCACGTATATATATATACACACACACACACCCTCTGCCATGGCTTTTGTTTGTTTTTCTAAAACCACCCCCCTGTAATTGCTTGTAGCACAATAGTACTCCATCAAAATCATATGCAACAATGTGTTCTGCCTTTGCCAACCTGATAAGCATCCTCTCAATTTCTAATTCTTTGCCACCGCAAAGAATTACTATAAATATGTTTATGCATATAGGTCCTTTCCTTTGTTCTTTGACCTCTTTGAGATGTAAGTCTAGTAGTAGTATTATTGGATACAAGGGATGCAATGTTCTACAGCCCTTTGGGCACAGTTACAGATTGTTTTCCAGGATGATTGAACCACCTCACTACTCTCCATTAATGTGCCCATTTTTTCCTTATCCCCTCCGGCATTTCTCATTTCTGATAAGTGCCAGGTGGTAACCCTTAGTGTGATTTTTCTAATTAATAGAGATTTAGGGATTTTTTTTATACAACTGGTTTCTTCTTCTGAAAACTAGCTGTTCGCATCTTTGGCCTTTAACCAATTGGGGAATGGCTCCCATTTTTATAAATTTGACTCAATTCCCTACATGTTTGAGAAATGATGCCTTTATCAGAGCAACTTACTGTAGAATTTTTTGATATTACTTTATTATTTGTGGTACCTTTTAGCAAAATATGCTTTTTGTGATTATCACTTTCAGTTACGTCTATTTTTACCTTGAAAGATTATACTCACTTTTGTTGGATAAGTTATTCTCTGCTGTAATTCTTTCTCCTTTGTCTTCTGCAATGCTGTATTTCAAACCCTTCTTTTCTTATTAGAAACTGCTTACTCTTGTATAGTCCTGATGGTGGCTCCATAATATGAATTATTTCTTTCTGTTTGCTTGTCATATTTTTCCCTTGCCCTGGAAGCTCTATGATTTGGGTTCCTGAGAGGTTTCATTTTTGGATCTCTTTCAAAAGGAGGTTATTTGTGGATTCTTTCAATTTCTATTCTACTTTCTGGAGCTAAGATATTGGGCCATCCTTGTAACTTCCTGAAATATGATCTCCAGATTCTTTATTTTTGATCATGACTTTCAGCTAACCCTATAATTCTCAAATTATCTCTCCTCAATCTATTTTCCAGATCAGTTATTTTTCAAATGGGCTATTTCATGTATTTCTTCTATTGCTAAATGCTTTTGACTTCATTTTATTGTTTGTTGATGTTTCATGGAGTCATTAGCTTCCAGTTACCCAATTCTATTTTTTATGAAATTATTTTTTTCATTTATGCCTCTTTTTGAGTTTCACAAATTCTGCTTTTTAAGGAGTTATTTTCTTCAGTATGTTTGTTTCTACTCCTTTTACCAAGCTGATAATTCTCTTCATAATTTTCTTGCATTGCTATCATTCATTTTTTTTAATTTTTCCTCTACCACTGCTTTAATTCTTTATTTTTTTCACAAATTCTTGCTCATCTTGAGTACATTTTGCTTTGAAACTTTGTAGCTGTTTTCGCATTGTTATCATCTAAGCTTATGTCTTGGTCTTTTCTTTTCCCATAGTAGCCTTTTATAGCCAAGTTCTTTGTTGTAGTTCTTTGCTCATTTTCCTAGCTTATTTCTTCCTTTTGAACTTTAAGTTAAAGATAGACTCTGCTCACCTGGGGATGGTGAGGCACTGTCCCAAGCTTCAAGTTTTTCTTGGTGCTCTTTTCAGAGCTATTTATGGGATTGTGGAAGTTTTAGGTGCTTAGTAGGTGGTGTGATATACTGGTAGAGATTTCACCCCTGCCTCTGTACTCTGTTATTTATTTATCCAGTAAGAACCCCTACGTCCCTGTAACTGCAAGTGCTAGCACTCCTCTTGACTCTTAACTGCAAACAGGGACCCTGTTTATTTGTTCCTATTTACCCTGGAACTGGAACCCAGAAATGTTTATGGTCAATAGTTACTGACCAGTACCAGCTCTTCCCAATACCGGTCAAGGCTCCCTTGTAATCTTTTTATGACTGGTTGCCTGACACTGTTACTGCTCCAAGCTGCTACTGTGGCTACTAACGGTTCAGCCACCACCAATGTGCTGGTACTCCTATTGCACTCTAGTACTGCACCCAATCTTAGTGACTCCTATTGCACTCTAGTACTGCACCCAATCTTAGTGTTATAGACCTCTCCTGTAAATTTCCTGAGTTGTCTTAGGATGGAAAAATGTCTCCCTCTGACATTTTATTGGCTCTATTATTCCAACATTTGATTTCAGGTATTATTTTAAGGTTTTTTGGAGGGAAATGTTGGGAGAATTCAGCTGGGTCCTGGCCTGTATTGTGCTATATTGGCTCTGCTTTCCCTGATTACATTTAAAAAAAAATTAATATCGATTTTTCTAAAAGTGTGAGTTCCAAATTCTCTCCCTTTGTCCTGCCCCTCCTCTACCCCTTGAGAAGTCAAGCAATATGATATTGATTATACATGTGAAGTCATGCAAAACATATTTCTGTATTAGAGATTTTGCAAAAGAAAACATAGATATATACAAAAAGAAAATAAAGCAAGTGAAAAAGTATACTTCAATTTACATAGAATTCCTCAGTTCCCTCTCTGGAGGCAAGTAGAATTTTTCATCATGGGTCTTTTGGAATTGACTTGGATCATTGTCTTAATTGGAGCACTTAAGTTTTTCATAGCTGATAGCATACTTTGATCAATATATCACCTTCCTCTAACTTTGCTGAGAAATGAAGCCAACTATTGTAAACTCCCTCTTCTCTCTAATCCTGTATATTAAATTCCTGATCCATTCAGCTCTATTCTCTCCTTCTTTAGTCTTAAAGGAGAAGTAGTCTTCTTTGCCAAGGTCTATCCTCTTTTCCCATTCCCTCCAATCTTCTCTGGGAGCTTGTTTTTGTGCAGTGACCCTATTTGGGGTTTTCTTGGCTAAAATACTGGAGTGGCTTGTCATTTTTCCATCTCATTTTGCAGATGAAGAAACTGAGGCAAACAAGGTTAAGTGACTTACTCAGGGTCACATAGTTAATAAGTGTTTGAGGCCAGATTTGAATTCAAATCTTCTGATTCTAAGCCTCGAGTTTTATCCACTGTGACACTTTGCTGAGAGCTTACCTCCCTGATAATCTCATTCTCTCCTTATTCACTGTTTCCTTCAGAATTGCCTACAAACATTTTCAGATATGCCTGTTTGGTGAAAAAAATTAAGAAAAATAAAAACAAATTTTTCCCTTCACATAGCCCTGCCTTCCGTTCAAGTTACCAGTCTATATGTTGCCTCTTTTTAATTACCACAGTCCAGAGGAATGGCTCAAATGAACCCTGAGTTTCCTCCTCTTTCTAGATTTCTAACCTTAGAGATAATTCTCTCACATTTGTGAAATGGGCATCCTTATAGCATGAATCTCAAAGGATGTTGTACAGACCAAATGAGGCAGCTGGGTAGTACAGTGTCTATAGTGCAGGGCCTAGAATCAGGAAGAAATGAGCTCAGATTCAGTGCTGGATAACAGCTGTATGATTCTGGAAAAGTAAGCTTCTATTTGCCTCAGTTTCCTTATCTGTAAACCAGTCATAATAATAGCATGTATTTCCCATGATTGTTAGGAAGGACCAATAAGGTAATATTTATAAAGAGCTGAGCACAGTGCCTGGCACATAGTAACCACCAGTATAAATGTTAGCTATAATAATGGTGATGACATAGAAAAGCAGTTTACAGCTGCCTTGATCAACTAACCCTTGCCAAGTAACAGCTATTTTTATTGTTCTCTTCACATCTCTCCCATCTGCCCCCTTTTCTCCACCAAAATGCCCATTAACCCAATTCATGTCCTCAGCACCTTTGCCCTGGGCAAGTACAGTCACTTCTTAGCTGATTCCTATGCTTCTTGTCTCTCTCTGCTTCAATCCATTGTCCATACAGCTATAAAAATAATATTCTTGAGGTATGTCTGACCATGTCATTTCCATGCTCAGGACACTATTGCCTCTAGTATAAAATTAAAATGACTCTGCTTGGCATTTAAAGCCCTTCACCGTTGGGTTCCAGCCTATATTTTCAGGCTGATCACTCATCACTCCTCCTCATGTTCTTTTCTTTCCAGCCAAACTGGCCTATTTGCTGTTCTGCCTGTTAGACATCCCACTTCCTGCCTCTGTTCCTTCATGTAAGTTGGACCTAAAGAATACATTCCCTTCTTAGATCCCTTGTTTCTCAATAAGGCTAGTCACAAGTATCACCTCCTGCGAAAGGTCTCTCCTAATGCTCACTGTTGTCAGTAATTTCTGTACCCAGAAATTACTTGGATTATTTACATTTATTTACCAATTTATATGATATTCAAGGTGTCCTAAAATTGATTTTCTTTTCATAAATTTCATTTAGGCTTTTAGGATACATTCTATACGCATATATATATTTTTTCCATTTATGTTTGCACATATGGATGCATGTGCATGTGCACACACATGATTATTAACACTTTAAAATGTATTTTATTTGAGGCATATACTGTTTGACTTTTGCTTTTTGTATTACTAGCATCTGGCAGCATGTTTGGTACACAATATGAATATAAAAATGACTGTAAAAGTGAAGTGATTTTGATCTCTCTGCTCCTTTTGATACTGTTTCTTACTTTCTGATGCTTTCCCTTTTCTGTGTTTCAATGACATTGTATTCTCTCAATTCTTTCTCTGCCACTTTCATAGTTTTTTATGATCCTCTTTTCTTTTCTCTAACTACTTAAAGTCAAAATTTATTGTACTTTTCTCCAAAATTCACTCTGAATTCTGATATCTGTTATCTGTCATTGATACAATCATTTTCAAAATTCTCCTGTGATTAAAGCTTTGATGCTGCTATTTTTTCTTTTTCACATTTTATATACAATCAATCAATAATTCCTAATAATTATAAATTACATTTATGGCACATCTCTTTTATACATTCTCCTTTCACTACTATCATCCTAGCATAGGCCCCCATTTGATTTCTTTGTTAATAAAACTAGCTCTAATTTTTTTTTCCTTTAAACTTTGAATCTGTTTTCCTTTCCAATCCTTTTTTAACCCCATAACCAGATCATGTAATCATAACATAACATGTCTTGCCTTTTTAAAAAAAATCTTTCACAATTAGCAAAAGTTATTTTTTCTCCTCCTACCTCACTACAAGTAAGGCAGGAAGGCAAGAAAGCAGGAAGGCAAGAAGGAAGGAAAGAAAGAAGGAAAGAAAGAATGATGGAAGGAAAGAAAGAAGGAAGGAAGACAAACATAGAGAGCAGAAATGTTTTGACTACATGATACAGTGTGATGAATATAATTATGTATGGGTCACTTATGATCACATCACTGAATTTTTCAAATTGTCCTAAATGAGGACTTCATTTCATATATATTACCATTCAGTCAATTAATAAATGAACAAGCATATATTGATTTCTTTCTGCATATTCATCATTTTACTATGATGAATAGTATGGACTTATACATAAGAAATCCATTTCTTCCTTTTGATAAAAGCAAATTATCTTGAGACTGCTTTATAACAGTAAATTAGGAGGAAAACTGGACCTTCAAACTGGAGAGATTTATTTTGCCTATTTACATACTACTGAAACAGAAGTTTGTTAGCAGATGCAAGTTTTAGATAAAATTTAGTAGGAGGGATGGTGATGTTTACTCAATACTAAAATAATCCAATCAAGGTCCTATACTGTTTTGTCATGATTATGAAAGATCTCTGACATTTAACTAGAGTAGGTGTATTACAAACTCTGTTCATATTCACATGACGATAAGCACATTTTCATGACCTCATCCCATCCTACATGTTCTTCAATCCTCCCCCCAGACTGTTGTGCCTTTGCTATTAATTGTTAATCTGTTATATTGGTTCTCACAGATAACATTTTTTTTGCTCATGAACATCATTCTTCTATATGCAGCACAAATTCTTCCCATCATGCATTTCAGTATTTAAATTGAGTCATGATTTTATCCACTGATGGAAACTGAAAACTCTTCATGTCTTTTTATTCTGTAAAAGCTTTGTTTAAAAAATAAACACAATAGTGAGGAGCTGAGATGATGGAATATAGACAGCAACTCAATTGAAGTCTCCCAATGTTTCCCTGAAAAGAGTTTTAAAATAATGCCTCAAAATCAAATTGTTGAAGCAGCAGAACCAACAGAAGATCAGAGGCATACATTTGCAGTAGCAGCAGCAGGTTCTAGAGCTCTCAGCCCAGAGACACAAAGAAGATAGGACAAAGTAACCTTAAAGAGATTATAGGGTACCCTTTGCTGACTGAGTGCAATTAGCACTGACTGACAATTCTGTTGCTCAAAAGCAGTACCAGGACGAAGAGGAGAGCTTTTGATCAATCACAAGAGATCAGGGACCATAGTCACATTTCCAAAGTAGAGAAAAATCTTAGCCCTTTTGTGTTCTGTATTAGCAAGCACCCAGCACACACAGGATGGCCTGCTAGCACAGGTTCTTTGTTCTGCATTTCTAAAAGACAGAAATCTTCAAAGTGGTCAACAATCTTACTTTAATTACAAATAAAGAAGGGAATCTAGAAAATGCAAGCAGAGGAATTAGCACAGGGATTCAACAGACAGGGCTCCAACTGTCTGAACTAAGTAATACAACTACCTACATACATCACTAGAACAGATAGTACCAATATCTAAGTGGTCAGGAGGCTCTTTAAAAATAGCTACTCAGAGTCCCATCCAGGAAATCAAGAGGTCCTCCTCATGAGTAAGCCCCCAAAGCAAAATGCCACCTCTCAGAATATATAACAAAGAATCTGTTCCTGATTGGCTCAGAGCTGGTGGGCACAAAACCTATATGACTTAGCACAACTGTGAATTATCTGGGTTCAAAAGAGATCAAGCCTTCAGATGCTCACAATTTAGCCCAAGCCTGGGAAACTGAACTCCAAAAAGAAAACAACAAAAATCCCACCTTGCTTGTGCTTACAGCTACAGGACATCAGAAAACCTGGACAGATTTTCGGGAGCAAGAGGAACGTTGACACCTGCAGCTACAGAGGAGTAGGGGAGGATAAAGACTAGAAGATCAACTAGCAGAACAGTGACTACATCTCTTCCTGAATAACAACATATTGAGAACACTGAAAACTTGAAGAACTCAGGAACAGCTCTGAAAACGGCATCATATAAAACTCTGAAACTTGAGAAAATGTTTTCCTAACACCACATGGCCAAAGCCCAACTTTCACATGAAGCTCAAAGTGAATAATAGACTAGGGAAAAATTGAGCAAACAGCAAAACAAAACAAAAACAAACAAACAAAAAGTACAGACCATGAAAGGATACTATGGTGGCAGGGAAGAACATGACAGAAAAGCCAAAGAAAACAGCATGAAAATAGCTCCAAGCAGAGCTTAAAAATGTTAATTGGACCCAGGACCAAAAAGAATTCCTGGAAGAATTAAAAAAACATCATTGTCAAGAAAAAAATGAAATAAAGAAAATTATGAAAAGAGAATTTCCATCTTGATAAAAGACATACACACAAATCATTGAAGATAAGAATTCCTTAAAAAGCAGAATTAGTGAGGACAGAGCCAAGATGATGGAGTAAAAACATGGACTTGCTAGTAGTCTCCCCCCAAACCCAGCCAAATACCTGTAAAAATGGCTCCCTGAACAAATTCTGAAGCTACAGAACCCCCAGAATGATAGAGTGAGGCAAATCTTCAGCTCAAGACAGTTGTGAAGTTCGATAGGAAGCATCTATCTTGCCACAGTGGAAACAGAATGCAGTTCACTATGGGCTGCTCTGGCACAGGTGGAACCTTACTAGGCCTTGATGGGAAGGATGACTGAATTTCTGGCACCTGAAGCAGTTTCCAGGCTTCAAAACCCCAAAATGCTTAGGACAAATTGTAAGGTCAGTGGCAAAAACCTGTCAGAGCTGTATGAGAAACCAGTGGTCAGGCCTTAGCCCCTGGGAATCAGAGGAGGCAGAGGACCCTACTGCAACCACAGCCGCAGCAGGGACAGCAGCAACTGCTGTTTCTGGAGCTCTAGATCCACTTATTGTGAGGGAATCTAGCAGTTGACATATGTACCCCACCCCCACTGAAAGCAGAGAAATACCTTGACAAATAGCTCAAAAGTCAGGTAAATGGCTGAGGAAATGAGCAAAAACTAGAAAACAAAGAATCAGATTATAGCATGTTACTTTGGTGACAAGGAAGACCAAAATATACAAACAGAAGAAGACAACACAGTCAAAACTCCTATATCCAAAGCCTCCAAGAAAAATAGGAAATTGCCTCAGGCCATGGAGGAGTTCAAAAAAACTTTTAAAAATCAAATAAGAGAAATAGAGGAAAAATTGGGAAGATAAATGAGAATAAGACAAGAAAATCTTGCAAACCAAATCAACTGTTGCCTAAAGGGGACAAAAAAAATGCTGAAGAAAATAACACCTTAAAAATAGACTAAACAAAATGGCAAAAATACCCAAACAAACAATCAACAACAACAGAAACAACAAAAACTAAACCAAGAAGCCAGTGAGGAGAAGAATGCCTTGAAAAAGCAGGATTAAGCAGATGGAAAAGGAACCAAAAGCTCATTGAAAAAAAATTCCTTAAAGATCAGAAGGGAGCAAATGACTTCATGAAAAATCAAGAAATTGTAAAACAAAAACAATGGAATGACAAAAATAGCAGACAATGTGAAATGTATCACTGGAAAAGCAACTGATATTGAAAATAGATCCAGCATTGACAATTTAAAAATTGCTGGATTACCTGAAAGCCATGCTTATAAAGAACCTAGACATCATCTTTCAAGAAATTATCAAGGAAAACTGCCCTGATATTCTATAACCAGATGGTAAAATAGATGTTGAAAAAACTCCACTGATTGCTTCTTAAAAGAAATCACAAAAGGAAAACTCCTCACAATACTGTAGTCAAATTCCAGAGCTCCTAGATCAAGGAGAAAATTTTGAAAGCTGTTAGAAAGAAACAATTCAAATACTGTGGAAACACTTTCAGGATAACATAAGATCTAGCAGCTTCTACATTAAGGGATCATAGGGCTTGGAATATGATATTCCAGAGGTCAAATGAGCTAGGATTAAAACTAAGAATCACCTACCCAGAAAAACTGACTATAATACTTCAGGGGAAAAATTGGTCATTCAATGAAATGGAGGCCTTTCAAGCATTCTTGGTGAAACAACTAGAGCTGAATAGAAAATCTGATTTTCAAACACAAGAATCAAGAGAAGTATGCAAAGGTAAACAGCAAAGAGAAATCATAAGGGGCTTACTAAATTTGAATTGTTTACATACCTACATCGGAAGAGAGTATTTTTAACTCTTGAGACTTTGCTTAGTATTAGGGTAGTTAGAAGGATTTTAAATACACACACACACACACACACACACACACACACACACACACCCTAATATATATATTATAAATATATATATGTATATATGATATACATATATATATTATATATATATGTTAAGGTAGTTAGAAGGATTTTAAATATACATATATATATATGTATATTTAAAATCCTTCTAACTACCTTAACACACACACACACACACACACATATATATATATTATATATGTATAATATAAATGTACATATAGACAGAGGGCTCGGGGTGACTTGAATATGAATGGATAATATAAAAAATATTAAGGGGTTAGAGAAGAATGTATTGGGAAAAGAAAGAGAGAAATAGAATGGGATAAATTATCTCCCACATAAAAGAAGCAAGAAAAAAGTTTTTCAATGGAGGGGAAAAGGGGGGAAGGTGAGAGGCAAAGAGTGAACCTTATTCTCATTGGATTTGACTTAAGGAGGGAATAACATGCATACTTCATTTGCTATGAAAATCTAACACTGGAGAACAGCAGAGAGGAAAGAATTAAATGGGGGTGGGGGATGATAGAAGGGAGGACAAATGTGAGAAGGGAGTAATTAGAAACAAACACTTTTGAGGAAGAGCAGAATTAAAAGAGAGAACAGAATAAATTGGGGCATGATAGGATGGATAGAAATATAGTTAGTCTTTCACAGCATAACTGTTATGGAGGTATCTTGCATGACTACCCTTTTGTAACCCATATCAAATTGCTTGTCTTTTCAATGGGTTTGGAAGGGGAGGGAAGAAGGGAGAGAAACTGGAAATCAAAGTTTTAAAAATGAATGTTAAAAATTGTTTTTGCACTCAACTGGGAAATAAGATACATGGACAATGTCATATAGAAATCTATCTTGCCCTACAGGAAAGTAGAAGAGAAAGGAATAAAAGAACGGAGGGTTGTGATAGAAGAGAGGACAGCTTGGGGGAAGGGATAATCAGAATGCACACTGTCTTGGAGTGGATTGAAGGGAGAGATAGAGAGGAAATTTGGAACTCAAAATCTTGTGGAAGTGAATGTTGCAAACTAAAATTAAATTAATTAATAAAAAAGCAGATTCGACCAAATAGAAAAAGAGATACAAAAGTTCACTGACGGAAATTATTTCTGAAAAATAGAATTGGGTACCTGGAAGCTTATGACTCCATGAAAAATCAAGAAAGGACAAAAATAAGATCAAAAGAATGGAAAAAAAGGAACTTGAAATATATCATCAGAAAAATAAATGACCTAGAAAATAGATGGAAGAGAAATGTTTTAAGAATTATTACATTATCCAAAAGCCAAGGTAAGTAAAAGGTTAGGTGTCATATTTCAAGAAATAATAGAGGAACACCATCCCATTGTCTTAGATCCATAGGGTAAAATAGGAATTAGAAGAATAGCCCAATCACCCCCTGAAAGAGATGCCCAAATGAAAACTCTATGGGAGTTTCCAAGTCAGGAAGAAATATTACAAGCAGCTAGAGGGCAAAAAATTCCAAATATCATGGAGCCAAGGTCAGAATCACATAAGATTTCATAGCTCCTCTGTTAATGGATTGGAGGGTTTGGAATATTATATCCTAGAAGGCAAAGTGACTAGGGTTGCAATTAAAATAACCTATCCGGTAAAATTGAATGTAATCTTTCAGTTGAAACTGGCTTTTTTTTTTATGAAATAGAGAACTTTCAATCATTCATGATGAAAAGACCAGAGATTAATAGATATATTACCCTTCAAATACAAGACCAAAAAAGAATAATAAGGTTAATATGCAAGAGAAACAATAAGGGATTCAATAAAGTTAAACAGCTTACATTCCTATACTAGTAACTCCTAAAAATATTATCATTATTAGGGCACTCAGAGTATACATAGATAGAGAGCATGAGTATGAGTGGATTATATTGAAATGATCTAAAAAAAAGAAAGGGTGAAAAGGGGGGATGTACTGGGAGAAAAGGGAAGGAAGATGATTTAACTGATGCAGTCAATTCCAGTTGAAGAAAACATTATACAACAGGATCTAGCAACTTAGAATATTTCCCAAGAAAATATGATTTTCTGCAGGACCAAATAAGTAATATATATATGACAGGTCTTGAGAACATCTTACTAACTTTACTATGCCAATTTGCTTTATGTAAATGCTCAAATAGTCTTTCATATTACTTTGGATACTAGGGTTACAGTTTTAGAACTGGAAGGGTCCTTAATCAATCCTAATTCCCTTATTTTACAGATGAAAAAAATGGGATTCAAAAGCTTAAAGTGATTTACTCAGAGTAAAATTTAATAAGTGAGTCAAGATCTGCACTAGACTTTTTCTGACTCCAAGTGTAGTGTTCTCTCCACTGCTCTGGCATTTGTCATCACTGATAAAATAAGGCAATTTTCTTCCATCTATAATGTTTTGTGTTTTTTTGTGGGTCACCTGCAACATGTATGCTTCTTTAATTATGGTGATCCAAGATTTGCAAATGGGTAGCTTTACATTATAAAACAAAACAAAACAAAAATCTTATCTTACATGTTACATTTTACTCTTATGCTTTGACATGACAAGAATTTCACCTAAATATTTTTGTAGTCCATGCCAACAGAGGACGTGTACTGGACGGTGCTAACATTTCAGAATTTTTCAATGATAGGACTACTTTCACTATCTCAGGACATCAACATCAACTTAGCTATGTATGATACTTTCATTACAAGAATGGGGATATGAGTTGTTGATTTTTTATGGCAATCTCTGAAATGTATACAATCTAAAATAACTGTTCATTGTACATGCCAACTCCTCTTTCCAACTCCTATAGGGATAACTATAGAGTAATAGAGAAAGGGGCAGAGAGTATTAAGAATAACATGGTCCTTCTGCAATGAGGAGTGATTTGGCACAATCTTTCAAAAGTAAAATGATAGTCCAATGGTCAACAAGTTGAATGTAATATATCTCATACATAAAGACATTCTTGCTAAAAATGAAACCAGAATTAAAGATATTATATTTAAATGGACATGTAGTTTCTACCATGTGATTCCTCTTAATTTTATTTTCATTCATAATTACTGATGTTTCAGTTCTCTGGAATACAAAATTGACATCAGACAGCTGTTGAACATCCATGGTAACCAACTAGTGCACCAATCTCATGAAAATTGTCATATGTTATCTGATCCTATTATCAGTTTTTAAACCCAAGGAAATGATCAGACAAATAAATCTTTGTCTCTATCTTTCTGTCTCTGTCTCTTTCCCTCTTTCCTTTTCCATCTCACTCTCTCCTACTTCTATCTATCTATCTGTCTATCATCTATCTACCTATTATCCTTTCTACATCACTCTCTAGTTGATGAATATAAATTATAAAATATATCAAATAACATATACATATATGATTATGAACAATCAATATTTTAAATGTTTGAGTTAATTGTCAGTAATACGGAGGGTTAATAATGACAGAAAATACTTTCAGTACATCACTTAATTTATTTTATTTGACTTCCACAGTAGATTTCTTCTGAAGGTGTAAGGTTCCACATATATGATTTGTTTAGATTTTCACACAACTTTATGTTAATAAGTGAATTTTCCTGTCAAAGTGATAGTTGAAATCAAGCTACTTAGAAAAAAATATGGAGAGGAAATTTGATACACACATTAGCAACTGAAAATAGCAAGGGGGTATTACAGGCTGAGTCTCAGCCTCAAAATACTTGGTATCTGTTATTTTGGATGCCCCACAGGAAATAGTGAAAAAATGAATGATTGAAACCTCAGACCAAGTCAATAACCCATCCCAACCCAATAGTTGTGGAATGAATTTTCATTTCATTTTCCAGTTCATGTCTTAAAACACTGCCAGTGCAGGGTATAGAAGCAGAACATATTATTAAGTTCCTTGCTATTTTCATTATTATTTTTTTCTTTCCATCTAGGTGCTAATTTCTTTTGTTTATATACTGCTGTCAACACCCTCTAACATTCTTCATTCTGAAAATTTTCCAGTTGCCCCACCCTAATTATGACTCTGCTTTCTACTTAGAAAGGAATTATGTAAGGAAAACCATGTAAGTAATATCACATTCATTTTGAAGATGGAGAAACTTAGATTTTACTGCTTCAATTATTTTCCGGGATAACAAAGCTAATCAATGACTGAGTTAGGGATGCTGGTTTTTCTGGTCCCATGAGGCTCTTTCCGCTAAACTGGACTGTCTTTCAAAACCAGCATTCTGTATCACACTTAGGACTTTCAGACATATTCTCTGCTACAAAGAAGCTAGAAGAAAGACCAGTGATGCACACTATAGTAATGAGCAACTATTCTTTATTTCCTTTCATCCTATAACCCTCCTATCTGGAAGCTTAAAGAAGCAGGAAGAAACAAATAATTGAATGGTCATATTGAGTATACCCTGCTGATGGTTTCCTCATCTTAACCCCAAAAGGTTTTGGGTGTTATATGGATGAAATAATAGTTGGTATTAAAACTTCTACCTCATTACAGATCTTTAGATGCTAAACTGCATAGTCTTACTTTTAGATTTCTTGTTTCTTTTGTTTTTTTTTCAGTGAGCTTATTGAATTATATTGAAATTACAAGATAGCAGAGAACCGAATGAGAAAGGAAAAATGTAATTGACCAGCAAATATAGTACAGAGAAGAAGTAGAAAAAGGTCGATATAGTGGGAAAACAGACTTAATGAAGACATTATACCATATATTTTTCAATTTCCATATAATTTTCATTAAAGGTTTTTCTCTGTTTGCTAGAGAGTCTTGAGTCTCTGAATATCCACTTGTCTTCATTGCCCCTTGATGAGGATACAAAATTGGATAGCTGAACTACTGACTCATAGTTTAAAACAATGCACTACAAAACATTTTTTACACTCAGGACCCCTCAAAACATGTCCATTGGCTCTTAACATTATCTGTTGTATAAAGAAATATTTGTATTCAAACAACAAATAAGTCATCTGTTCTTACATTAGCATTTTGCTTGATGTATGTTCCTAAGCTAGACCTGATTGACCCAGGAATGACAAAATCACAGAATTTAGGGTTTTAAGGGATGCTGGTGGTTATTTGATCCAAATAATGTCTGAAAAATAGTTTACACTTCATCATCAACACCAAGCGCTCATAACCTTTACTTGAAGACATGCAATGACGGAAAACTCACCACTCCTCAAGATTGACTGTTCTAGTTTGGGATGGGTATAATTGTTTAGAAGTTTTCCTTAACACCCAAGCCTAAATCTATCTTCTTGATATGAAGCCCAATATCCTTGACTATAAAGAAGCAATATCTTGACTGTTGTCTACTGTGTCATCAATCCCCCAAGCTTTGTGTTATCAGCAAATGCAGTGACCATCTAAACTTTCATTTAAAGTAATTGGAAAATAATGTTAACCAACGCAGGAGGAAAAAGAAATCCCTAGGGTATCAACCCACAGGCGTCTTCTTGTCAATTTGAAATTGAACCCCTTAACAGCTACTCTTTGAGTGTGGATATTTAGACACATTTGTATCCATCTAAATGTACCATATAGCAACCATTTCTCCATCTTTCCTACAGGAATAATATTTCATGAAATTCTTTACTAAACTAAGTAAATTACATATATAAAAATATATAGATATATACATACAGCACACACATAAACACATATATGTTTGTGTATGTATGTCTCTCTGTGTGTGTGCGTGTATATATATATATATATATATTATATATATAATATTCCCCTGATATGGTAATTAACCATATCAAAAAAGGAACTCAATTTAGTCAAGCATAATTTTTTCACCACTTGAATAAATCTTGCTAAATCTTTGTAATTACATCTTCAATTTTCAACTCTTTGTTAAATAATTCTTTTTTTAAAATTTAATAAATTTATTTATTTAACTTTTTACATTCATTTTCACAAAATTTTGGGTTTCAGATTTTCTCCCCATTTGTCCCCTCCTCTCACCCCAATACACTGAGAATTCTAATTTCCCCTATCACTAATCTGCCCTCTCTCCTATCATCCCTCCATTCCCTTACCCTGTCTTCTCTTTTGTCCTGTAGGGCAAGATAACTTTCTATTCCCCATTACCTGTATTCCTTATTTCCTAGTAGCAAGAACAATACTTGACAGTTGTTCCTAAAACTTTGTATTCCAACTTCTCCCCATTTCTCCCTTTCCACCCATTCCCTTGGGAAGGCAGGCAATTCAATATAGGCCATATCTGTGTAGTTTTG
>CM053770.1:372019132-372042134 GCA_028658325.1 Potorous gilbertii | reverse complement strand
GAATGTAAACAGTTCAACTTTAGTAAGCCCCTTATGACTTCTCTTTGCTATTTACTTTTTCATGCTTCTCTTCATTCTTGTGTTTGAAAGTCAAATTTTCTTTTCAGCTCTGGTCTTTTCATCAAGAATGCTTGAAAGTCCTCAATTTCATTGAAAGACCATATTTTCCCCTGAAGTATTATATTCAGTTTTGCTAGGTAGGTGATTCTTGATTTTAGTCCTAGTTCCTTTGATTTCTGGAATATCCTATTTCACACCCTTCGATCCCTTAATGTAGAAGCTGCTAGATCTTGTGTTATCCTGATTGTATTTCCACAATACTAGAATTGTTTCTTTCTATCTGCTTGCAATATTCTCTCCTTGACCTGAGAACTCTGGAATTTGGCCGCAGTATTCCTAGGAGTTTCTCTTTTTTGGATCTCTTTTAGGCGGTGATTGATGGATTCCTCGAATACTTATTTTGTCCTCTGGTTCTAGAATGTCAACGCAGTTTTCCTTGATAATTTCATGAAAGATGATGTCTAAGCTCTTTTCTTGATCATGGCTTTCAGGTAGTCCCATAATTTTAAAATTGTCTCTCTTGGATCTATTTTCCAGGTCAATTGTTTTTCCAATGAGATATTTCACATTCTCTTCCATTTTGTCATTCTTTTGGTTTTGTTTTGTGATTTCTTGGTTTCTCAGAAAGTAATTTAGCCTCCATCTGTTCCATTCTAATTTTGAGAGAACTATTTTCTTCAGTGAGCTTTTCAACCTCCTTTTCCATTTGGCTAATTCTGTTTTTGAAAGCATTCTTCTCCTCGTTGGTTTTTTGAACCTCTTTTGCCTATTGAGTTAGCCTATTTTTCAAGGTGTTATTTTCTTTAGCATTTTTTTGAGTCTCCTTTAGCAAGGTATGGACTCATTTTTCATGCTTTTCTTGCATCTCTCTCATTTCCCTTCCCAGTTTTTTCTCCACCTGTCTAACTTCATTTTCAAAGTCCTTTTTGAGCTCTTCCATGGCCTGAGCCCATTGAACATCTATTTTGGATGTTTGGGATACAGGCGCCTTGATTTCTATGTCTTTAGCTGATGGTAAGCATTGTTCTTCATCATCTGAAAGGAAAGGAGGAAACATCTGTTCCCCAAGAAAATAACCTTCTATAGTCTTATGTTTTTCCTCTTTTCTGGGCATTTTTCCATCTAGTTAGTTGACTTCTGAGATTCCTTTCCATACCCACCTGGCCTCCAGATCCACCCAGCTAATGCTTGGGTTCTGAGATTCAAATACTGCTCCCCAGCCTCAGGGCTTTCAGTGGGGGGCAGGGCTGCTATTCAATGGGAACTTAAGTTCTGCTGCTCAGGTGGGGGCAGGGCCACCACACTGTGCTCAGTTCCCTCAGGGGGTTTACGTGGGGACCTTCAGCAATGGATTCGGCCTCCTCCCTGCTTTGGGAGCCCCTGTCTGCTGCTATCTCCACTGCTGCCTCCCTAGAGGCCCTGAGTTATGGGCTCCCCTCTCAGCTCCCCTCTCATCCCACCAAGGAGTTTCTCTCACTGACCTGTGCACCTGTGGGTGGAGGGAACTTCGTATCCACTGTAGATTCTGTCCCTGAAGCCTGCTTGGATCTGTTCCTCTCAGTGCTGCACAGCCAAGGCAGGGCTGACCTCTGTTCTGGGTCCAGTGCACGACGGACCTTTGGTGATAGATTTTCAGGTCTCTCTGGAACAGAAATCTCCTCCACTCTGTTGTTCTGTGACTTCCACTCCTCCAGAATTTGTTGGGAGTACTTCTTCACAGATATTTTATATCCTGTGGGTTTAGAGCTAGCGTATGTGTGTCTTTCTACTCTGCCATCTTCTAAATAATTCTTTAATGATTCCTTGAATTGTCCTAGAAATCAAAGTCAAGCTCATGGGCCCATGGTTTGCAAATTTTATTTTCACTTATTTTGAAAATGGATGCAGCGTTTACCTTTCCTTGTCATGTTCACCCTTTCCAGTTCTCCACAGTTTTTCAGATATAACTTATAGTGGCTTAGCAATCATTCCAGTTTTTCAGTCTAGTTCCTCTAGCATCTAGAGCAGCTGTCTTAAATTTATCTGTGACAGGTAGTTATTCTTTGAACATTTTCTTTTTTTGTAAATAATATTTTAATTACATATAAGTAGTATTCATTTCTATAAGATTTTAAGTTCCAAATTTTTTCTCTTCCTCCCTACCACCCCCCCCTAAGATTTCCACATTAATCATGTTGTAAAAGAAGAAACACAACGAAGTGGAGAAAACACAAAAAGTGAACATATTTTGCTTCAATCTGAATTCAAACTTGATATTCTTTCTTCATCATGAGTTTGTTTGTTTTTTTAAATTGTCTTAGATCTTTCTACTGCTGAGAAGAGCCAAGACTATCACAGTTGGTCATTGCACAACTGAACATTTTCTAACTTTCTATTTTTTTTTAAATATCAATTCACTGAGAGTAATTTTTTTTTAGGTCATGACGTCATGAAAAAGGCCAATTCACTTTACAGAGAAGCAAAAGTTAAACATCTCTGCCTTCTTTCTCTTGTCCTGTCTCACACACATCATAGTTATATGACCCTGGGGAATTCACTTAACCACTCTTAGCTTAAATTTATCATCTATAAAAAAAATAGGGTAGTAATAGCACCTACCATAGAGACCTGTTGTGACAAAACTGTAAAATTCTGATAATAGATGTAAAGAACTTTATAAAACATAAAGTGGTATATAAATGTAAGGTACTACTTTTAGTAGTCATCTTCCTATCCATCCCAAGAAGGAATCATCATTTATTTCATTCTTCTCTTTTCCTCAGTCTCATTCATTTATTCATTGTCCTTCATTCTGGAAGAAGACCATGATATCAGGAAGATGATGTCATGACTTGCAAGTGAATTGGATTTAAGTGAGAGAGATTTGTGCGAAGTCACCAGAATGACTCTCTCCTTTGGAGTCATAGGTCCACTGGCAAGATATAGATCAGGATGGCTGGAGATGGCCCCAAATGCAATAGGAGACCTTGGCCTGAAGGGCATTGGATCAGCCAGACTGAGACCTGAGAAAGTCCTCAATCTAGCTAAAAAATAAACAGCAGCACCAGAAGCAGCTTTTTTAGGTCTTTGGTTTTCCATTCCAGGCTCAGTTCATTTTAGCTTGAGCACTCCTTATACTTTTTGGAAATAGCATTTTACCACATTTTTTTGTAATCATTATCTCTTCCTTGTCTTTCTTCTATTTTCTGCTTATATCTTTTGGAAATATGTTTAGTTAGTGACTCCTCTCTTCATCTTCATTAGCTCTTCAGATCTTTCCTTTGATTTTTTCCTTATTGAAATCAGTTTCCTTTGTATCTTTAAAATTCCATTCTTGAGAGCTTTCCATTCTTCCTTTACTGAAAAAGAAAATCGCTGATGCCAATAGACTAACATGTCATAAGACATTAGAACAAAAGCATTTCACATGCAATATGTCCTTAATGTTTAAAAATGTTAAATAATACAGTATAGCAAATGTATGTTATAAATTATGGAAAATTAGGTTTGTGGACAAATTAAAGTATTCAGTCAAAAATCCATTAAACTATAGAAAGGAATTAAGAGAAAATGGTAAAACACATTGAAAAATATCAGCAGAAAAAGAAAGTATTAGATATTAATTCTATGATTGTATTAATAATAACTACTTCAATTTTAATAGGAATCAGATTTACAAAGGCCTTCCTTAGGACCGTCTTGTGAGATTTTTGACCATTGCCAAAGATGACTTATGGCTGAGAATCTGTCTATGTTCTTCCCAACTCAGAAGTTTTGCTACATTTTTTTATATGTACCTGATTCCTAAGTTGAAACAAAAAAGATTTTAAAAGAGAGTTAGAATCAAGAGAAATGACTTCATCTACAAAAGAGGATGAGGTAGCAGTTTAAGATCATAATAGAATAGGTACTGAAATTCTTTCTTGGATCTTATTATTTGCTTGAGACTCCTGCCTAAGATTTCCAGATTACAAAAGGGGAAGGATTATTCCCAAGCATCTGTTATTAAAGTTTGAATTTCTTCCTTGAACCATAAATCCCTTTCCAGGAATTATTCAGCAGATTATCAACTTAAAACATTGGTGCCAATTTAGAGGAGATAAGATAGGATAAAATATATTTTCAAATAGACAAAGGAAGTGATATAAACTTGCTAAGCCTTGGGCAGTAGTCATGAGATAGAGGAAGGAAGACCAGGGAAGGCAAAGGAAGGGAAATGGGATATTCAAAGTGTTTGCCTATTTTTATCAGGTAAAGACTTTAAAGGTTAGTTTTGGAACTGTCGAATTTCAGACTTAGAAGCAATGTCAGAGGCCATTTGTGGTAATCCATACCTAAGCAAGAATTGCCTCCAAAATATTTCTAAAAGTGTTAATTCATTTTGGCCTTGGAGACCAGTGGTGGGAATCCAATATTTATTGTTATTCAATCATTCAATTATGTTTGAATTTTTGTGAACAGATGAACCATAGCATGCCAGGACATTCTATTCTCCACAATTTCCCCAAGTCTATTCAGACTGATGTTAGTTGCCTCCATGACACTGTCTTGTCATCTCATCTTTTGCTATCACCTTCTCCTTTTGCCTTAAATCTTTCCCAACAGCAGAGTCTTTTCCAATGAGTTCCCTCTTATCATTATGTGAACAAAATATTAAAGCTTTACCTTCATTATTTGTCTTTCCTAAGAAAGTCTGAATTACTTTCTTTAAGTATTGATTGATTTGTTCAATTGATTTGATCTCCTTGATATCCAAGTGACTCTCAAAAGTCTTCTCTGGTGCCACAATATAAAAGTATGTATTCTGCAGCATTTGGTTTTCCTTGTAGTCCAACTGTCACAGTCATGTATTATTGCTGCAAAAAAAAATGTAACTATGTGGACCTCAGTCACTAACATAATGTCTCTCTCTCTCTCTCTCTCTCTCTCTCTCTCTCTCTTCTGTCTCTCTGTCTCTCTTTTTAGTTTGCTGTCCATATTTTCATAGTTTTCCTTGCAAATAACAAGTGTCTTTTAATTTAATGGCTACAGTCACCATCTTCACTGATCTTTGAGTCCAAGAATATGAAGTCTGACCCTGCATCCATTTTTCTCTATCTGTTAGAAAATTTTTTCTCATGTCAAGTTGAAACTTGCTCCAATTCACATCCATTGTTCCCTCATGACACAAACAGGACAAATAAAATTTCTCTTCCACATCATAATACTTCAAATCCTTAAAGAAAGACATCAAAACCTAGGTAGGTTTTCTAATATTCAGGCTAAATGCACTCAGTCAATTCAATGATTTTGATTTGATATAATTTTCAGTCCCTTCACTATCCTGCTTCTGTTCTAGCTGTCAACTTATATCCTACTACATATAGGGAAAGAAGTCAAGAAGAACTAATTTCAAATCCTGCTAGTCTATTTACTTGCTGTGTGATAAAGGGCTAATTCTTTAGAATTTTTGACCTCCTGTTTTCTTGTCTGTATAAGGAGCATAGTAGTTGTAATGCCAAGACCATATTCACAGTACCAACAGCAGTAATGGATATGCCAGCACAATTTTGAATCACAAAATACAACAGACTCTCCACATGGAAGATAGAACCAAAACATTTATTCAGACACCAGAAAGCCAAATCCATCATAATAACAAAAATCTATATACAGTAACAATGCAGAGCACAACACCATCCCCAAGCCTTCCCCCCACTAGGCTTCCCACAAACCAGTTGCATTAAACAAATCACAAGCAGGATCCCTTAAATAAGACAAACTCTCTTATTCATGCTAGCCAGCTGCCAGCATCCTTCTCAGCTCTATCTGCTCTCTGACTAACTTCCTCTCATCTCTTCTCTAGCTTCACCTCTTCCAACTCCACCCCCCACATGCAACTTTGGCTTCCATGTGATTTAAACTGGTCGTATGGGCCTCTAAATGAATGAGAAAGATTTTTCCATTTAAATTACCATTACAGTAGTACACGTAATATCTATTATAAACAACATCTTATGTTGTTTTTGTAATATTTAAACAAGAATTTAATATCACATCTTTCAAAGTGCTATAGAAATGTTTCTGAACATCTTTTGTAAAATTATCACTAAACATAATGTTTCAGATATTATCTGACCAAGGTTGGATACATCATTGGGACACTATAAACTACCTTACGTGTACATACATAAATATACATGTACATGCATATATACATACACACATAGACACACATATGTATACACCTTCTATATCAATATCTAAATGACTATATCTGTATATGTGCATATACAGTATATGTATTTGCATGTTGATGTGTGTATGTATTATACGAACACTTATATGTTTTATATGTACATACATGTTATATATATGTATAAACACATGTGTAGGTACACATCTTCAGGTCTTATTACTATTCTTGACATTTCTGCCATATGTTTGACTTACATTGATTCCCTTTTTATAATGGAGCTATCTCTTAGGTATGCCTTTCTTTTCCTATACTTGCCCAATTGATTTATGAAAGCGGAATATACAATTTTACATTTGACCCTTTTAAATTTCATCGTACTGTAGAGGATGACCCATTGATTCAGTAAGAAATGTTAAAAACCATTTTGTTTCTCTACTCCATCTTCAAATATGTTAGATATGTCTAATATACCTTCTCCCCTTACCCCTAAGGCAAGGTCAGAAAGAAGAAGGTGAAGTTTAAAAGGGGTTATTAACACCAGAAGAAGAAAGCACAGACAAAGTTATTGACCTTATAATTTTGTCTCTGACTGCCTCCTTTCCCTAGTTACAGCTATGAATGTATGGGACCTTATGCTGAGCAGTTCTAGCGGCAGCATTCTTTGGGCTACATGCTTTAATATATAATTTTCACCATTGAAGAGAGTCTCCATATCAAAGAGATCATTATAAGATTAAAAACTCATGACAGGATTGATCTAGATTTAATATTTTTTAACAATACAAACCCTAATTTTCTGAAAAAAGCAAGAAATATTTGAAATAAAAACAATTCTAGAGATAATCACATATGGAAAGATAAGTATTATGCATCTTTGGAAATATTTCATATGTTATAATTAGATTTAATGCATGTGGAGTTCATCCTATGCCAAAGATTTAGGGACAGATATAACCGTCACTCCACAGGGAACAAACAATATTATCAGATAGACTTCAAACATTTGTCTTCTTTTTAGCTCCATATAGTGTTAAATGCATGCCCTAAGGAATTTGAGCAAGAGTAGAATATTATATTTAAATTAACTTTTCCATTAAATTTCTGATTCCCTCAAAAAAGGAGCAGCTGTTGGTGCTGGCAGACTTTTTTTTCAATCTATGAGTGCAAATCAAAAACAATTTGTTTTGTGAATAATCTACAGTATGACAATTTGTCTACAAATATGTCACTGCCTGTTTACCTCAATGTGTGTCAATTGGATTTAGCTCCTTATTTGGAAACAATGAAAGAAGGCAATAGCTTTAATGTTCCTGCAGTCAGGGATGGCCCTGAAGCTTCATCCTCAACCTTTCTGTTGTCACTAGGAACCATAGGGAGTGCGAAACCCCACACTGGGCAAAGTGTGAGTTTAGCGGGACCGGATCAGCTAGAAAATTAGAGACCTGGGCTCTTACAGAGAGTGTGGAAAGCTGCTCACACAGAGGAAGTGTTTCCTGTACAACACTTTGATTAAGTTGAAAAGAAACCTTAATATACCATCATTTGCTGGAAACAAATCTTTTAGAGATAAATGTTGAAAGAATGCCATTTGATTACATTACAAGAGGAGGCCCTTTTTGACTTTGAACAGCTGATGCTTACATGTAAAATAAGATCAAATTTAAAAAGCAGTAACCAAATATAAGAGAAAGAGAGAGATGCTCTCTTAATATAATAGCTAACATCTATATGACAGTCTAAAGTTTCAAAATACTTTACACGTGTTAATCAAATTTGATTCTCGTAACAACCCTTCAAGCTAGCCAAGAAGCATGTCAAGTCAACAAGCATTTATTAAGGGATTACTATAGGCAGACATGAGATGTGGGAATACAAAGAAAGGCAAAAACCCCCAATCATAACTCTCAGGAAGCTCACATTCTAATGAGGGAGAGAACATATAAACAACTGTGCATGAACAAGCTATGTAATTAAAAATGGAGATAATTTTAGAGAGAAGTTACTAACATTAGGGAGAATCAATAAAGACTACTTACAAAAGGTGATATTTTGGTGGGCACATGAAAATAGTCAGAGAAGCCAGGAGTCAGGGATGATGAGGGTATAAGAGATAGCAAATAGGATGTTCTATTTGTGGCACCATTTTACAAATAAGTTAACCAAGACTCAGAGAGATTAACTAATTGTCCAAAACCATACATGAGTAGTGAGTGTTTGAGGTGGGATTTGGCTAAAGGTATTTCTGATTTAAAATTGGAAAGAACCTTAAACCACTGAGTTCCACTGCCTGATTTTCAGTAAGGAAACTGAATCTCAGACAGCGTAAGTGACTTGCCTATGTTCAACCAGCTTTTAAGTGTTGTCTGTGGGATTCAATCCCAGATCTTTCTGATTCCAAATATAGAACTCAGAACATTATATCTCTGTCATATGATCATAATTGTATGCAATAGCATTCTTCCCATAAGTGTGATATACCTCCTTAAAATACTAATTTTTAAGAGAGCCAACAGTTACATGGTTTTACAGAACTTTAAGTTTTGCAAAGGGATTTAAATTCTTTAGACCAATTGATATCCACAATTATCCTAAGACTTGGGTGGTATTGCTATCCCCATTTTGCAGATGAGGAACTGAAGGACTTAGAAGGCTGGAATGACTTTCCTCTTATCACAGAACTAACAGGATAGGGTACAACAGACGTGCAGTGTTCTGCATTGACTTCAGTATAGCCCAGTTGATTGAAACTAGTGAAGCCATGAGATGTACTAGACAGTGTAAAGGTAATGTGGGGAACTTTAATAAAGTCTAAAGTTGCTATTTAGTGACACATCAGAAATGCTATCTTTCTGCTCAGCAACAGCATTTATGTGATGGTAACTGAATCACTCATCTGATCATCCTCTACACCAAATGTTTGTTCTCATTACTTTCAAAGCTGAGATGTAGGAGGGAGATGGTTGGGTCCAAAAGAAAATCCATTTAAAGGGCATATTGCTGTGTAGCAAAGTCACACATTACAAATTCTCTCTCTCCTCTCTTCTCCTCTCCTCTCCTCTCCTCTCCCCTCCCTCCCTCTCTCTCTCTCCCTCTCTCTTTGTCTCTCTGTCATATTTATGTATTTATAATACCACTTAATCCCTATTTAAATACCTCCTTATAGTGTACAGGTGATCTCAGGTTGCTGAAGGTTATGCATGTCTCATTAAGCTTTTGTTGCTTTGCTTTTGAGATTGGGTCTCACTTTTCACCTAGGCCAGAAGTGCAGTGACCACTCAATGGACTAGTCTCATTGCTATTTTCCACTGAATGTTTAATCAGGTTGTTCTATTTGCAACCTGGACTAGTTTACCTCTCCTTAGGAAGAATGGTGCCCCTACTCCCCACCACACAGACACACACTTGAGGAGCTCATCCTATTGTACCTATATTTAATATGAACTGAACTTATTGACTTTAGCTCCTCTGCAAATCAGAACATCCAACCAACCTCTGCCTCCCTGGTAATAAGGAATATAGGCATTTTTCTTCATGTGTGATGACCTCTACCAAGTTTAAAAGTTTTTGTGTAAACGAAACTATATATTTATTATCTGGTGCATAATCTAGCTGAGTTTGGAGAGGTTCTTCAGCAATTTTGCAACAAAAAGAATTAATTCTTCAGTGATAGCCACTCACTAACACGATTTGCTAATGTGTAGGTGGGTTGTTATCCATGTTGATTGAGAAAGTAACCATGTGGATGAAATCTCATGCTATCATTTTCATTCCAAAAATCTCAAGGATTTCAACTTTAGACCTGAAGAAAACAGTATGGAGAAGTATTCAATAAAGTAATGAGTGATCTCAGAATAAAGTTTTCATGAATCTAAAAAAATTGAAGCCTAGCTATAGTTAATAAGACATTTTCTGCTTTTTTGGGTATGGACAACACACTGCATGTCTTTATACTGCTCATTTTCTTCATCTATTAAATTAAGGATTTGGATAACATGTCTCCCAGATTGAAATTTTTGCAAATTAAAATTAAGGAGTTCCTATCACCCAATCCTTTTCTCTTTTTCTTTGTTAAGGAATTGTGTGTGTGTGTGTGTGTGTGTGTGTGAACCATGGATTCCTTTAGTAGTCTGGTAAAACCTATGATGAAAAGGTGAAAATTTTCAGGACAAAGATTTATCTACATTCAAAATAGAGGGAAATGCCACATTTCCAATAGAAGTTAGTGAAAATTCAAATGCATTTTTTCATATGGTCATTCATACTTTAGTTAATTAGTTTCCTAAATAATTTTAGCTAGGTCCTTGAGGACATTCTTCATATCTTTTGGAGCAAGTGAAATAATTAAAGACTAGAGGCTTCTATTAGAAGGAAAGGGTTTAGATTCCTGGTTTATCCAGAGTTCCTGACTTAGAATTGGGAAGGACAATATAAAACATGTGACCCCAAAATTAGCTTGCTTAATGGAGGCATTTATGCACCACGCCAAAGTTCCTGGAAAGTGCTTTAATGGTAAAGTTCAAGAATAATAGTCTTAACTGAGATGGAAGCTTCACCAAGTCACCTAAATCAGGCTCTTTATATATACTGATTGGGCATAAAGAGTATCAAATAGATCACAGAGATAGATAGTAGCTTAAGAGTTCAGTGAATGACCATTGGACAGTTGACTTAGTGGCATCCAAATCATTAGACTTGCGTCCAGCCCAGCCCCCAAACCATCACTGAGGGGAGAAATGATTGTAGGGAAGACGTCTTCTTTCTTCATTGCCACAAGCAACCACTGCTGACCCAGCTCCATGAACAACCAGACTGGTCCAAGAACATTGGGAATGGCTGCCTTGCACATCCCAGAACAATGATCCTGATTCTAAACAGGCATTTAGAGACGTCTTCCAGGGAAGTAGTGCCTATGTAGCATGGGCCCTATATTTTCCCCCATTCTGACTATCAACTATCTACCACCCATAGGGCAATAAAAAGTCTAGACAAGGCAACAAGGAACTTTGAGATCGAAACAGGCACCAGGATGTGCCAGGCAGGCAATTCAAATCACCAGTTCTATCTTGACCACCTACTTTCCTCAAATTCTAATGGAAAGAAAGAGGGGAAGATACCCTTATGGGAACATTTTAAAGAGATATTCAGGAACTGGTATGAAAGGGTCCACCCAAGCAAGATAAGGCAAAAGCTTACCAAGAAAAGGTAGGGAAGTCAGGGGTAGAGCTCATAGTTCAATACAGAAGATGAAATACAACATGTACACAAATCTGTATAATACAAAACATGGCCTGATAGGGACATTGCCCAAAGAGGGCTTTAATCATGGAAACACCAGGATAATGAGAATTACATTATAGCAAAAATAACTTACGTGATAGGGGAAAAAATATATCTCACACTTCTGGTAACAGGAGGACACCCTGTCTGGATCATATGACTGACTGGCCATCTGTATGAAAACTGTCATGTATCACCAACTTCATTTGCATGGAGAGTTGACTGATCCAATTAGGGAAGTCAGATTCATATAGTCAGTTTGAGAGAGAGAGAGAGAGAGAGAGAGAGAGAGAGAGAGAGAGGTTTTCTGCAAACACCCCAATCTCTTAAAGATTAAAAGGAAAGATATAGACAAATTATTCTGGATCCAATTTTTTGTTGTAATAGACCCCTAGTGGCAATTTGATAAAGTCTATGAGTCTTCAGAATAATGTTTTAAACTCAAAATAAAACATATAGGATTAAAAAAAGAAACTGACTAGACTGAAATAACAGCATTCAAAGTATTTTTTTAAAGACAAATTTAGGGGCCCCAGGTCAAGAGCTCCTGTTCTAGAGGATTCTTTGTTTTTGTTGTTATTGTTTAGTAGAGTACTTGGCATTGGCAGAATCAGCTTAGGCTTTTTATTGAAACCACTCAGATCCTGACTTTTGCCTCCACCCAGTGTGTTCCCAGACAACCCCGTTTCAGCCCTGAATCTAGACTAATTACTTTTCTGTCTCTTTTTCCTGAGGTCTCTCCAAGGAAACCTGTGTCAGCCCTATCCAGCTTACCTGACTCTGAGTACTTTGTTCTAGAGACATCTACTGTTCCCTAGAGGCCTTTTTTGTACCTGGCCCATCCTAAATTCCTGGCTCTTGAAATTCCAACAACTTTCTCCATGCCTTTGGTTATTCCTTTCTACTGAGAGATAGACCTTATGAGGCATTACATTCCCTATAATATCAGGCTTCAAGAAAGGTCTCTGAAGTCTAATCATCTACTTTCCTGGATAGACTCTTCTCCAGTCACTGATACTCTGTCTGGACTGATTCTTCAATGGGTAGCATATTCCCACCCCCTGAGAGTCTCCGTCATCCTAGTTATCTTGAACTAATAGTTGCTAACATACAAACCTATTCCCCATCTTTTTCTGTTCCCTCACTTCCACCACCCTCAGTCCAATCTTATTTCCTACTCTGGATCCCATTCTTCATTAAGCTTTCTGGAATGCCTTACAAATAGTTTAAAAACTTGCTTTTATCTTGAATCTCTTCTCACTCTTCTGTCTTCTGGCACTCACAGAGAAGTGGCTTATTCTTGTTGACACTGTACCTCTGGCTACCTTTTGCAGTACTGATTGCATTTTCATGCACACCCAGACTTACTTGCTGATGTGAGGGAATTAGAATACTTTTTACTTCCTGTTGCCACGTGCAGGTTCCCTTCATCACCATTATCCCACAATTCATATTTTTCACTCAGTATATATCCAGTATCTTCCAGGATGTTTTCTTTCTTTCCTCAATGAGTTCAATCCTAACTCCTGTCCTCATATTAACATTCTTAAAAATGCATATTGGTATTCCCTCAAATAATCTAACATCTCAATTCCTCTATCTAATCAGTTGCCATGACCTATTTCTCCATTCTGCCTTGACTACGCAAACTCACAAGTATTTTACTTCCAGGTTCATGAACTCAGAAATTCTTTTATCTGATAATAATCTATCAAGCCATCTTCTATATATCTTATGACACCTGACCCCTAGCCTTTTTCTTTATCCTTACTATGATTTCTAATTTCTTTGCCTTCTTTGTTTATTCCCAGGTTATTAGCCATATCTTGGTTGTTGTATGATCCTTTCCCTGTCTTGATCACTCAGTAGACCAGTTCAACTCTTCAACTGCTTGCCCTGTTATTCTATCACAGATTATGTCTTACAAAACCCAAGCTTGGATCAGTCTCATTATCTATAACCTTCTTTCCTATATGTATGCTGCTGAACAGTTCTGGTGAAAGTGACCACAATGTGCTGACTGGATCCACTACAAATATCTGATAAATAATCTCATCTGGGACCTCGTTGCAGTGAGGAAATCCTCACCAACATCTATAATCTATTCACTTGCCCAATTAACACAGCAACCATTTCAATTGTTTTTCATTACTCATCAAACATCATCCCTTTTTGACTTTCACTGAGAAATACATACACAAACAAACAAATACATAGACAAGTTTTTGATGAGGACTTCTTTTTCCTCTTACTCATGTCCCATCACTTCTCAACCTAATTTCTTTTTCACCCCCGTCCATCTCTCATGAAGCAATGGCCATTCTATTTGTCAAAGCAAATCCCTTCATATTTACACATTGTGTCATCTCTTTCTGTCTTCTGTAGCACATTGACCCTCTATCATCCCCATTTTCTCTTATCTCCAGTCACTCTAACCACTTGATTTCTTCCTAATGCCAATTCATATCCCCATCTTTCTATCATACTCAAAATAAAACACAACAAAAATCCTCATTTTTACTAGATAACATGCTTTGTCTTTTTCATTTAAAGTCCTTAAGAAATCCATCTATCTTCAGGGCCTTCACATCTGCTACTCTCTTATAAAGCACTTTCATTTTGGTTTCCAGCCTATTCATTCAAGTGAAAATGCTCTCTCCAAGGCTATCAATCTTTTTTTTTAAGTTTCTAACTTAATGGCCTTTTAACATTATTCATTCTTATTAGCCTCTCTGCAGCCTGTTGACGTTGATAGCTTTCTTCTTGTGGACATTCTATCCTTTCCAAGATTTCAAGACACTATTGTCTTTGGTTTTCTTCCTACTTGTTTGAAAACTTCTTTCAGGACTTTGCTGATCCTTCATTCAGGTCACACACCCTAACTACGGGTCTTCTCTAAACCTCTGTCATTTGCCATTTTCTTTTCTTCTTCTATTTCTTTCATGGTGATCTCATCAACTATCATGAGTTCAGTTATGATTTCCATGCAGATGATTCCTATGTGTATATATATATATATATATATATATATATTTTTTTTTGTATATATACACATAAACGTATGCATACATACATATATACATATGTATATATGTGTGTGAACATATATGTGTATATATATCCTTAATCTGTATCCTGAAATCAAGTCTTGAATCACCAACTACCTCAGAAATCTTGAACTGGAGGTCCCATTGACAACTCAAATTCAACACTTCAAAATAGAACTTATCTTTTTGCCCAACATAGGAAATAGGGCAGACAAAATAAAGACATGTAGACAGGAGATTCGGTATCATCTGTGAGGAACATCTGCATGACCAGTATCACTGGATCATGTTGAGTACATGAAGTGGAATAAAGTATAAGAACACTGGAAAGAAGCAAAGGGGTAAAGTTATAATGGGTTTTAAATGACCTGTAAAGAACATTATATATCATCCTGGAAGTAAAAGAGAGCCACAGCACTTTATTGAGTAGTGGAAAGACTTGATCAGTCAGATGTGTACTTTAAAAAAATCACTTTGGCAGTTGATTAGGGAATAAGTTGATCTCCCTCTTAACCTTTGCCTCATATATTCAGCTCAAATCTCACCTTTTCTGAAGGCTTTTTCCAGTTCCCTCTCTTCCCCTAGATGATCCTCCTTTCATTCTCTGTATTTCATGGATATTCATAATTAATAGCATATGAGTGCTATTGCAATATGAGTTACTTGAAGACTAGGATTATGTTTTTGCCTTCCTTTGCCTCTCCTATGTTTATTTACTTGGCACAGTGGTCGACCTACTCACTTGTTAAGAGAAAACACTTGAGATATCTGCCTAGAAGAGAAACTGAATTTTAACAGTCAAATATGAAAAGGGAATGTTCTAGGCACACACACACACACACACACACACACACACGTGTGTGTGTATATACTTCAATATACTAGTACATCTGTGGTAAGAAGAGCCTGGCTGGCATACTGAGTAAAAGCACTGTAGCTGGAATCAGAAAGGCCTACTTTTGAAAACTTCTTTAGGTAGTTACTAGTTGTGGAACCCTAGAGAATTCAGTTAATTTCTCTGTCTCTCATCATCTGTAAAATGGGAATGCTAATATAATCTAGCTTTTAGGCATCAGAAGGGATGATATAGAAATAGTTTTCTAACTTAAAAGCATTATATAATTCAGTAGTAATAGCATTACATTATCGCCATCATTTTCTGTAATACTATCACTGTACACATAGGGATTTTATTCAGATTGTAACTCATCCTGATTTACCCTTACAATCTGACTTGCACCAATGAAAAGCCATGGAGGTCCACATAGGAAGATAGCACATTGCATCTTTTGACATGGAGAAGACACCAATTAACCCAGTAGACTGATCACTGAATATCTAGGGTTTTTTGCCACATGATCAGCTCCTTTCCTTTTGCAAACTTACACTACATTACTATATTCTTTCTTGAATTTAGGTACATACAATGCAAATTATTTATTTTGATAAATAATACAGCATGGGAACAAAGTTTTGTAATGCAAAAAAATTAGAGGATTGGATTACAAGTTAAAAGGCTAAAGTACTAGTCCCATTCTATTCAAATACTCCATCTTTGAGGTAGTCATGAGGGAAGATGATCCAGGGGAATAAAGTATCTCACTTAATCACATTCAGTAGATAAAGAAACTAAACCAAAAATGTCTCATATTCAATTTATTTGTCATTGATTAGGAAAGTTACACCAAGGATTCAACTGAACAAGCATTTTATAGAGTACTCACTTTGGTCAAGACATACTTGCCATGAATACAGGAACTATTTGATGTTTAAAGTCCTTTGTAATTTGGTTGCAACTTGTCTTTTCAGACTTATCACATGTTAATCCTCTACTTGAACCCTTTATTTATTCTACATTCTGGCAAAACTGGTTTACCTATGGGAAATTATGTGTCTTGCATATTCATGGCTTTGTAAGACTTGTCTCCCATAATGATGTTCCTTTTTACCTTTGCTTCATAAAATAACCAGCTATTTTCAAAATGTATTTTAGGAGACTCTTCATACAAATATTTCCTGGTCTTCTCATTTGTTAGGACTTTCTCCACTTTGTATTTCGTCTTATTTATTTTGGATGTAGTTGTTTTGTGGGTCTGAGTGTGTGTGAACATGCTGCCTCTTCCTAATCCTTTGCAATAGAACTTAAATTCGAGGAGAGTAGAAAAAAATTTTGTTTTGCCTTTACACTTTCATAGCCTAGAATAATCTCAGTTATATAATAAATATTAGGTAAATACTTGTTGAATGCAAAGATCAAAACAAAATCATCCCCTGTCCTCAACGAACTTGTAATCCACTGGTAAAATTGTATTAAGACCATTCTTCACTTCTCTTGGTGAGGCCAGTGTTGCTATGGATGAGTGTAAAGTAATAGAAATATTTCAAAATCCAAGTCAGTATTTGTAAATACATGACAATGAAATACACAGCACATCTTGAAAGATAAAATAATAGCTTTGATTGGACAATTGTTAAATAAATTTGGCACAAAAATGTGGTGGAATATTGGTTTTATGTGAAACTTTAGTTATTAGTGATGAATAGAGAGAATCATGGAGAAGACATAAGAACTGATAAAATTTGAAGAAAGCAGAATCAGTAAATTTATGATTAGAGTAATTATAATAATTTAAATAAAAGAAAAGAACATTAAAAAAATCAAAATTACTATGAAACTAAAATGATCAAAGAAAAGATATGACAATGCATTTCCCTTCCTTATTTGCAAGGGTAGAGGTCTAAGGATATGGGAAAATTCATATAACTCTAGACTTGTTTTAAGGTGATAGATTTGCAAAACTTTTTCCTCCTCTCTTTGTATTAAGAAATGATTATTGGAGAGAAGGGAGAGAGATATACTAGGACGTGTAGGTGATATAAAACCAAAGTTCTCAGTGCATATTCTAAAGAAGAAAAGAGATTAAAATGGCAATCACAATAGCGTTAATTTGGGTATTGTTTCAAACAGCAGTCAATCAATCAGTCAATAAGCATCTATTGAACAATAATTATGTGACAGAAATATTAGACAAAGATAAGATTGAAGTAGTCTCTGCCCATTTCAGGAGAAGCGTGTGAATAGGTAGAGATATGGAAAATATGGACAAAATAAAGGTTAGGTAAACTTAAGATTAGAAAAGACAGCATATGGAAGTGTTTCGAAAAGCATAATATAAGAGATTTCATGTGAGCTACTCTTGGAAGGAAACTAGTAATTTTGAATAAGCAGAGGCTAGTAGACAGGGCATTACTGCAGTGAAGTCTGACTATACAAAAGAAACAGAGACTATGGACTTAGTATCACTTGTGAGGAATCGCAAGAAGACTACTTAGACTGGAATGTAAATTGTGTGAAGGGAGTACTGTAATGCATGCCAGGGAAGGCTGGAAAAATGATTATCAAGAATTTTAAGGAATGAAGGAGAGAGACAGCCAGCCAGCCAGAGACACAGATATAGGGACCTGGGTGGATTAAGCAATTAAAAGACTAGCAGTAATTTGAGGGAAAGCAGTTTCAGTTGAGTTATGAGCTTGGAAGCTGGGGTATGAAGGGTAGGTAAGTGAATGAGAAAAGAAGTATATGTGATAAGTTTAGGATTTTTTTTCTTGAAGTTTGTGAAAGGTAGGACTTAAATTAACATATTTTATTTAAAAATAAATATTTAAATAAGATAGCATAATTAAGGCAAAAATAACTTTAGTATTGTTTAAATTAATCAGTTACCTCAACCTCCCCCAAATATCCCTTATCTGAAAAATGTTGTCTAAAATGGTTCAACTTAACTCTCAAATGGTTCAGTTTATCTTACTGGATCTAACCTCATTTAGGGTGATTGCATCATTAGGATGGAAGGAAGGAAAGAAAGAAGGAAAAAAGGAAGAAAAGAAGGAAAGAAACAAAGAAAGAAAGTCACTACAGGGCCATATAGAGAAGTCCTCCATTCTAATTGCTGGACATGGGCAGAGGGAGTAGGGGAAGAGGAATATGAAAAAAATTTCCATTGTCTTTGAAAGGTCAACCAAGTTTGTAGTGTCACCTGCCTTAGGATAATAGAATGGCATTGAAAGAAACAGGAAACTCATTTTATTAATCTACGTATTAATTACCTGTTTCCATTAGGGAGAAGTGGGCTGGCTCTGTATTGACAATATCATCTTCAATCTCAGCACTACAGAAAATATCTGCTTTTGACAGGAATTTCTTTGAAATTCTGTCAGCTGTTTGTCATCTTTCTTTGCCAGTTTTCTACTTCCTTTCTATCCAAATCTCACTAATTATGTGGTTACTTGCTTTTTAAAAAATAATCTAGATTTCAAAAGAAAATCATTGGAGTAGTATTTGCTTTTAGTTTTGTTTTTACAATAATCTTGGCTGCTGATTCTCTAACAACTTGTGATTCTAATGAAGACATGCCTTCTTTCTGTTTTTATTTCTGATTTTTAACACCCCCTCTAAAAAAACAATTTGCACTGGACATCCTTCTCTTTAGGGGCTGCAGTGTAAGCATTTAAATAAAGAACTGAAGCATTTAATTAGTTTGTGCTGGCCTCCTGCTAGCGGGACACCACACCAGTGAGTAAATGGATTAAGTTTGTTGTAATGCCAGCTAGGAGACATCTTGACAGTTGTGTTTTTCATTCTCAGGTGTCTAGTTAAGGAGAACACAGGGGGCCAATTCAACCTTTAAAAACTTTATCTTTGACTAGAATGATTACTGCTTTGAGACACAATGTGATTTTCCACAGCAAACCTCACCAGGGATTATGCCTTTCAATGCTCTCTGAATGAAAAAACGCAATGAATAGATGATGTAAATAGAAGAAATTTCATGGGAAACTGTCTTCTTGGGTTAAGGAAGATTTACCACATTTTTCCTACCCTATATTCCCCAATTGAAAGAGATAAATGTGCCTATATGACTATAGATGCACATGGCCCATTTCATTAAGCCATATACTCAGGGAATCATATATACTTTCAAAGCAAACTTTTATTGAATATTTCATCATGAATAGCATTGATGTTTAATCAGTAAACTAAAGAAAATCAAATTCAAACTTAATTTTAGTATTGCAAATGTTAATTATTTTATTCAAAAAGACAGAAAATATCAACATTTTCCTTTAGTGATCACTGGGAATTTATAAAAACAGTTAAGTTTTGCAATCTTCATGTTTAAATAAAATAATGAATTTTCCTAAACTGACTGTGACTGAGGAGCTGAAAGATCAATGGTCATTGCCCTCTTCAGTAATTGTTGTTTATGCCTTGAGGAACCTCAAAAACTCTATCAATTTCTAAAACATTTAGATCACATAATTTGACTTTTATTGCATATTAGGATAAACCATACTTGAAAACTGAAGTATTTTCTGATATATTAAAGCATACCTTAGAAGACTTTTTTCATACACTTTATGTGTATGGAGAAGAGACTGTTTCCCCTGAGAAATTGCTATTGTGATTCAGAAATTGCCTACTTATTGATGGTAATTAAATTTTGAAAAACAATACAAAAAGAAATACGTTAGCCTAGATGACTCCAAAGGTTTCTATGAACTCTAAATCTATGATCTTATTTCAAATTGTATTTAAACTGTGCTGTGTACTTTGACATCAATGAATCATTCAAAATGTGAAACTAGCTTCCTTTAGAGATATATAAAATAAGAAGTCACATGACAAATTATTATATGGTCCTGAAAAAGATGCAGAGATAAAGTCTGGTTAGGAGTACAGAGAAGATTTATAAAATAATATTTTAGAAGATCAGATTATTGGAATTTAACTTATTTTAAAGTTTTCTCATAAACACACATATATAATATAGATACTTTAAATTGATTTAGAATTAATGGTGTGTATGAATTGAGAATTGATAAATTGTTACTATGTTGCCAAAGGCAAATTGTTGTTTTCTGACTTTTCATCTCTCAGTGTCCGTAAGGTGACCAAAGTTCTCCACTCTGGCCTCCAAAATGTTGAACTTGTTCTCTCCCCAACATCTAACACCTTGTCATTTGCCAAATATTGTCAACACATCTCTCAAATGTGTCCCTTATGTTTCTTTTTCTTTAATTCAGTTCCTTTTGCCTCATACATTTCAGGAGTCATTCAGTCTTTCCCTTTGATTGTTCATTCATACTGGTATCAGAATACTGTAGTCTTTTTCATGCATAACTGTAATCATGTTATTCCTATGTTCATTAAGCTTCGGCGATTCTTTATTTCCTCCCAAATAAAATTCACGCTTTCTTATTCTGGCATTCAGGTTCTTCTTGAAAGAAACCTTCACCTTTGGATCTTTCTACTCTGCCCCTGGGATCCTCCCTTCCTCTGACTGAAAACAGTGGAGGTGGCAGGCAAACCGCAACTCCTAGATCTTCTATTTAAGGGGAGGGCCCAGGACAGTAATTTCTACCAGACTCCACTGCTCGACTTCATCATGTAGTGGTTAAAGTGCTATATTAGGAAAGAACTTGAGTTCAAATCCTGTCTCTTCCACTTCCTCCCTATGTTAGGTTGGTTTAGCTATGTAACCTCTATAGGCTGCAGTTTCTTCATCTTAAAATCAAGAAGTTGGACTAAATGACCATTAAATTTTCTATAAGCTTTAAATCTAAGGTTTGCCTGGAAAGTGGCAAGAACATGATTCAACCCACTAATTTTCTGAATCTCAAGTCTACTGTTCTTTTCACTACTTTACCTCCACTAGAAATTTTTAATTAGTAACCAAAGAAAACATTTTGTGATGTCATTGGGGAAACTCCTACTCAGTATGAGTTGAACTAAAATATCTCTTAAGTTCCTTATAGCTCTTTGATTAATATTCAGTGATCCTTTTTCCATCCACATTAATTTCTGAATGTAGCCCTCATTTAATTTGTTTAGCTCTTGACTTAAAAAATGGCTGAAATATCTAGGCATGGTAGCCTATGCCTGTAGTCTTTGCTAGTGGAAGAAATTGGGACTGGTGAATCAGTAGATTTAGGTAACTTTGAGTTGCAGTCTGCTGATCTGTTGTTGATCAGTTTTCTGTACAAATGTGATAAGCATCTATGATCCAGGTGCCACTGGCCATGTAAGGAAGGTCAAAATTTCTGTGCTAATTAGCGATGGGGTCTGAACTGTGAGTAAAATCTATATTTGCAGACTATGCAAGATAGTATCTTGGAAGAAATAACTATAACAACCTGATCATGGTCTATTTATTTAGTTATAAAGATACAAGCTAAGTTTCTCCTAGGTTGTAAGCTAAATGTTTTAGTACCTTTTAATGAGAATATCATAGATGGATTTTTTTCTTCCCATCAAGTTTTGCGTTTATAATTTGATAAGATTTTAATAAATTTATAATTTATTTTAGTTTATCCAAATTTGTAATTTTGGTAAGATTTGGTAAATTTTAGGAGATGATTATGAAGATTAAAAAATTAAACTGCATTGCTGGAATGGATTTCACATGAACAACAAAATATTGACTACAACTAATATTAAAAAAATAACTGTTCAACCAAAGGATGCCAAAACTCATTTATAGTAATCCCTTTGAACAACCTACAGGTATTTCTATAGGCCAGGAGGAACTATTTCCTGAGATTTTGCCTGATTCAGGATTAGCTGAAGTGGGATATGACATTGCATAGTTACATCCACAACAAGGAAACTCTTAAAAAATGGAAATTTACTTTATTCCTCTTACTACTCATTTTCAGAATAGGTATAATGACTGTCATGTGTAATTTTATATTCATTTCAGGATTACAATAAGTAAAACAAAATGCAGAAAATAACATAAGTAATATTTTTATCTTTTTAAAATACTCTTATTATGAGACAATATGTCATGGAACATGACAGTTTCCAGAGATTTGAAATTGAGGATCACTCAGAGGAAAATGGAAAGACACGTGGTTGATTTGAGCAGACTACAACCCGTTATAAACAAGGACTGAGAAAAGAGAAGCAGTGCAAAACTGTCATCACAAAAATGTGTTATTGAAAAAGACATTGGGCTGCTCACATGTTGAAAGAAAAGGATAACTGGAGGCTGCATTCCCTGTTATTCTTTTCATGATGTTGAGAGAACTCATCAAAAGCTTCTAACACAGTGGATATACTTCCTATGATAAATTTCTGGTCATATATGGTCATGAAAGACTGGTAGGAATAATTGGGTTATGACCTGGAAAAATATATATAATGATGACTTATGGATACATTGAAGCAATTGAATCTAAAATAATAGAGATGATTTCTTATGATCTCCTATTTTCTTAGATTAAAAATATTGTTCATGGAAAACAAAGTTTTGACACAAACCCCAGTTTACTTCAAATAATTTCATGAATCAGTTTTTGTTGTCTCCAATTTAGCTAGTAATTCATACAATAGTCAGTAATGTCCTTCCTTCTACCTCCCTATTTTCCTTCTTTCTTTCTTTAATCTTTCCCCTCTTCT
>CM053770.1:372001877-372013228 GCA_028658325.1 Potorous gilbertii | reverse complement strand
AAATGGCATTCAATGGCAGGGGCTCAGGTCTTAAACAAAGAAGTCTTGACAAACACAAGCAAGAGCCAGACAACAATTAGAATGTGGCCCTAGCACAAAGTCACCCCTTAGAAAACTGAGGGTAAAAATATGAGTAAACCAATGTAGACACTAAAACTTAGGAAGAAATATTGTGAGTTGAGGTAAGGAAATAAATGTAAAAGAGGTCTTCTCCACAACAACGAGAAGCAGAATTTCAGAGAAATGAACACTACTTGGCTTACCCAAAACAGCTAAAAGAACATTTCCAAAAAGCTAAGGCATAGATAACAAATGAAGTGATAAGTGAAATGATAACTTTTCAAGAAAAAATCTGAAGGAGAATGAATAGCTTAGATGTGAATGTGGGAAAAAGTTCCAAGTAATTTTCCAAGTATTCTATTAAAAAATTAGAATGGAATAAACAAAATTCAAATACTCTATTACACAATGAGAAATATTAAAACAAATCCAAAAGATTCATAAAATTTAAGAAAATATAAGATTGCCAAAGTCAAATTACTTGAAAAAAATAGGCCAGTGAGAAATATTTTAAGAATTCCAGCAATTTATTTCTTTGTTATATGAAATAATTCTTTAGGTAAGGGAGGTGGAAGGATATAGGAGAAAAAATAAATACAGTCAAAACAAAAAGTATTAAAAAGTATTTTAAATTTTCATTGCATTCCCAGAAAAGTATAACCAAACAACACAAAAAGTTGAATAATGCATTTCAAGAAATCATAAATGAAAATTGCCCATATCTATTTGGATCTGAGAAGAAAGTGAAAATAGAAATAATCCACTGATCACATACAAAATGAAACATCAAAATGAAAACTCTCAGACACTTCTTAGCAAAACTCCTGAGCTTTCACATGAAAGCACAAAAACTAAAAGCAATCCCAAACAAAGATTTCACATACCAAGAAACCTGTCCAGATCATTTGAGACTTAACAGCTACTACTAGAAGGAAAAGTCTGAAATATGGTATTCAAAAAACTAGAGAAAGCTAAGATAAAGCTTGCATTTAACACTGTTACCTTATGAGACTGAATATAATCCCCTAAGTGGGGGAGAAAGGGTTTTAATGGAATAAGGTACTTTCAAACATTCCTGATGAAAAGAAAAAAGATGAGTAAAAACTCTGAAATGAAAACACAAGACTCAAAAGAAACCAAGAAAAAAAAAGATAAATTCATTTGAGCAAATGGAAATGGCTAAACAATGATGAAATTCTCACATTTTAATGGAGAAAGAAGAAATAAGTGCCCTTTCAGAACGATGTCCTCAAAGTTCAAAGGACTTAAATAAGATAACCTTAGTGATTAGAGTTGTGATTTTTCTAGCTTTGTTTTTTAATTAATTATTTTTAGTTTTCAATATTCACTTCCATAAGATTTTGAGTTTTAAATTTTCTCCCCTTTCCTCTCTTTCCACCTCCCCATAATGACATGCAATCTAATATAGACTCTACATATTCATTGATATGAAACGTATTTTCACCTTAATCATATTGTAAAGAAAAATTAGAACCAATGGGAGGAACCAGGAGAAAAAAGAAAACAAAAGAAATACTTTGATCTGAATTCTGACTTCATAGTTCATGAATGTGGTGACTTCATAGTTTTTAAAATAAAGTTAGGACTTCTCCACAGTAGAAATGAAGAGAGGAAAGGTTTAGCACTTATTATTTCTCGTTATTGAGTTGCCTAAGAAAAGCAACATACAAACATAGAGAAAGGGATGTTGGGGGTGAGCATCAAATTGCGTTCACTATTATCTGACCAAGATAAAGGAGGGTGAATGTGGTGTTTGGTATGGACAACAACCCCAGGTCATACAGAACCCTTAGTAAGCAAACAAAAATGAAAATTACATACCTTTTTACATAAACAATATGATTTTAAAATAAATTATAAAATTACCATCCCCTCTGAGGTACACTAGATCATTTAAGAAGATTTGTGAATAATTAGCTTGCAACATTCACCTTTGCATTAGGAGTGTGACTCAAAACACTGGACTATGACAGTCAAAATGTGTAGCTTGTTCAAACACTGATGGTCAAAGAATACATCTCCCCACCTGTCCTCCAGGCTGAACACTATTTTTCAGATGTTACAGGAGAAACAAATTACATTTTAATGGCTTAAGCATTATAACATTTTTATATTCAAATTGTACTATACATGAGTCATTTTGCACTGGAGTTTATGTCAATTTAAAGACACACAAACATGCAAAGTACAAGAAAGTACCTTGAAAGTACAAAGTACATGATTTCTTTCAATCTATACACAGATTTTTTAACCTCTGATATAGTATAATATAACAGATGGAACTGAATAATAATATGATCTAGCACACATGCCTGCTTTAATGGTAACCAACCATCTATCTCTTCTTTACATGGAAAAAATTAAATTGCTTAATACAGTTAAATTTATAACAATAAGAATTATAATATATTACCAAAACACATTTGAAGACATTGTTACTTATTTTGTGAATTTGGAAAATTTAGGTAAAGGACCCAGAATCTTTAAGTAGGCAATATAAGACATATTCAAAACTCTAATAAACAAATACAACACCACAAAAGAAGTCAAAAGCATTTTTCAATGTTATTTTAATTAGAATAAAAAGTTTTATACCATTAATAAATTAAATGTCATATGTTAATATTGTTTATTTCACATTTACTACCTTTTTAATGTCTATTTTTGTATCCTTCACAAAGTAATATATTAGTACCGTAGCATTATATGTTATAAATTAGCCATATATACATGCATATAGAGATATATCTAAGCGTATTTAGTAGATATATATTAGTACAGTGGCAATATATTTTATTAGACATACATATATACCTATAAATAGATACATGTAGATAGATGTGTATTATGTCAACATTATTTGTTTGTGTGTTTATATATATATGTGCTCATATGTGTATATATGTACATATACATGTATGTGTGTATGTATGGAGAGAGGGGGGGGGCAGAGAGAGAGATTGAGAGAAGTTTTGAATGCTGTAGATAAGTTCACTCACCTTGGTTGTATACTCTCCAGGGCTATACACATTAATAATGAGGTTGATGCCCACATAACATGCTGGTCTAGACAAGTGAGAATTTAAGTGACTTATCTGTGGTCAGGTAGCTAGAATGTTGAAGATGCAGGCCTACTCTAAACTATTGTCTTTCAGTAGCTACTGATGTTCGGCTGAAATCTGCCTCTTATAGATAATACTCACAAAATCTAATGCCCTGCTTCAAATAAAAAGGAATAAAAAAAATTTCTCAATCTAAATTTAGTATTTCTAATATTTCAAAAAAATTGTGATTGAAATTTCTTTCTGGGCTTTTCTGTGGAAAGTTCTCTGTACTTGGAGACAGAAATACTTAAGTTTGAATCCTGACTCAGTCACTTACTGGCTTTGTGACCCTGTGCATGTCACTTAATCTCTCAGCCTTGGTTCTCCCAACTGTAAAATGGGGGACATAGCAGCTACCACACAGCATTCCTGTGAGGAACAAATAAGATAGTATTTGTAAAATCTTAACTTTGCATGGGATGTCCTTAATAAATGTTTGATCCCTTCCACTAGTAACACCAAGAATTCTGTTCTGAAGATAAATGGGTCATATATCCACACAATGTAGGATTAGGATGGTCCTTAATGTTACAGTAATTCACCTGTGCTGTTCATCATATTCATAGGCTAGAAATGGTTGGGATATTACATTATTTTTACTCTGAAAATACTTGACTTAAGATGGTACTACTAAAGACTAGCTTCATTGAACTTATCTTCATTTGTTGCTGTCTGTATGTATATTTGAGGCTTTAAATATGAATGTGCTAACTGATGAGGGCATATACAATAGCAAAATAACCGTAGGAAATGGACAGAATCTTGGAGAATATCCTCAGTCACAGGAAGATAAATCAATTGATTTTTGCTGAATTTTCCTTTATAGAGAATACCTATGATTTCCTCTAAATTTACAGCAGGCTTTCAAGTCCAAAGCATGATTTTCTATCCTTCTCATGAACATTTTTTTAACTGAGTTTCATTCATTTAAATTTAGCAATTAAAAAATCTTTAATACCTATTATTCATAAGAAATTGTGTGATTAAGCATGATTTGACTCAATAAATAGATTTGGCCTTCTATTCACTAAGAAACTTTTTCTCTGTATTTTAGCCAAAAAACATCATTGGACATTTTAGGTTATTGACCTACCTTAGGGGTCCCAGGCTACATCTTTGAGGTCTTTATATACTCTTCCGTTACATGGTATGTGCTCGTAGCCAGCAGTATGCTGGAGCCAGGTCAAGCAGATTGTTAAATTCACAGTAAGAGCATTTGCACCTCAGAAATCTGCAAATATTTCAAATCAGGGTTTCAAATATTAGTTTGTTGATGACCTAGACTTAAGAAAGTGATAAAGTTTTAATGAAGACTAAGTTTAAAATTATGCTGAACACAGTTTTGTTTTTGTTCTGAGAGAGTTGGTAAACATTTACCAATATACTACAGCTAATTATCATATTAATAACACAGATAGCCTTTGCATAAGTTTTCTATGAACTAGCCATCGTGCTAAGGCTTTTACAAAGAACATCTCATTTGATCATCACAAGAACTCAGGGAAAAGGGTGGTATTCATTATCCGTATTTTATAAGTGAAAAAACTGAGGTAAACAGATTAAACAACCTGTCCAAGGACACACAGATAAAATTTCGGAGGTCACTTTTGAACTCAGTACTTCCTGACTACTGCTTTAGCTATGGTGCTATATAGATGCCCTAATTGCCAAAACCATTTATGTGGCCCTATTAGTCAAAAATTCAAACATATCAACTCATTGAGAATCTATAGTGGAATGAATGAAACATGTCTTACTATTGATAACATTCCCCTAGAAACAGATAAACTACTTTTGTCCTAAGGTTGAGTGTTTGTGAAAGTTTTCTCAAATTCAGTAACAAATAATTTCCCAGTATTTCAACTTTCTGCATTAGCGGGAAGGATACTAATTCTTTTTTAAACTTTAGTTCACTCTAGTCTCTGAATGGTGTGTAAGGGGGAATAGGTATGGAAGAGGATAGAGATAAATCCTAACATAACCCTAAATTTCAAGGCATAAACTTCACAGAAGCTGCAATAATTACTTCCATAGAAAGGATTTACTGAGCATTAGTGGTTTAGAAATAGCATCTGAATGATCATCAATGGAATTGTTAGAAGGAATGAGAGGAGTAAAAAAAAAAGCTAATTATTTGATCATGTATTTAAAAAAAAAACAATAAATAAATCTACTGCCTGAATTATCCCCTCAACTTTAGGTCAAACACTGACTTGAAATTTTGGCTCCAGAATGAGTACACAGCATGGTTGTGGGCTCTGATCTTTAGAGGGCTTTTGAACACTTGCAATCCATCCATGAGAATCTTTTCCTCAGGCACAGTATTAAGAACATCTTATAAAGGAAGTCAGGCATCCAGACCCAGTGTGATGTGGCTATCGTGTGGGTCTGCTCCTAAATACTTGGTACTGGATGGTGTAGGGAGGTAGAGCATGTATTCAGCCTTTGCTTTTGTAATCTGAGTGGATATCCCTCAGGCACTCAGTGTGCTGGCAATCCCATGTAAGACAGTATCAGCAGGGGACAAAGTGAAATAAAGAAGATTGTATCTGACAGAGCTCCTTAAATAAGTTGTTCAATTGACTGGAGAGGTGGGAAGCCTTCCTAGGGCTATTAATTCAGAATGACCCAAATCACTTGATGTAACTGTGAACTTTTAAAAGAGATTTTGTCCATTAATTTTCTCCTTAAGGATAGCCTCACACATGTATAGGCATGGGGAAAACAGAGAACAAAGGTTAAAACCTTTCTTGTGGATAGTCTTTGGAATAATTTAGCACTCTCCCTTATGTTTATTCTAGGGAAATAAAAAGAGTTGATATTTCACTTAGTATCAGTTACCTAAGGACTTTTCTTTATGAAATAAATGACTAACAAAGAAATACTCTTATCATTAGGGCAAATTGGGGAGGGGATTTATCATGCAATTAGGGGGATGATCATATGATTAGCAAGTACTTTTACCTACATACTCTCCAAACTTACAACATTCAAAAGAAGGAATTATATGACAAATCTATGTTAATTAAAGTCTAACTCAGAAAATAGGAAGGCAGAAATATTACACAACATAAAAAGACCCCCCAAAAATCAAAGAACTTAACTATTTAAAGTTCCTAGTCAGTGTTCCAAAGCCAGGCTTACATTTAACAGTCAAAATAAATCTACCATAACTATGAACACTATGTAACCTACTTTTTCAAAATCTAGTATGCGTGTCAGAATATATCTAGATTTTCTCTTGTTATCACAAACTGTAAGAGCGATTTGTCACTTCCTTCAATGATTCTTAACATTCACATCATAATAACCTTTCTTCCATCTTGGTGAAAATTGGATCCAGGAAAGACCTCCACAGTATATATTCTTTTCAAACCCAAAATGTAATAAAATTAGTAATTAATAGAAGGAGTCTAAACCAAAAAACAAAATTACATGGCAGAAACATAATAAGTCCTGAGTGGGTCAAAGAACAAGAAAACAAAACAAACCAAACAAATAAAAGAGAGGGTACAAATAACCTACCAAAAACTATTCAGTATAAAATCAAAGCATTCCTCAGAAAAGAAATTACATCCTTCAAAACTTACTTGAATAAAAGAGTAAAGAGCAAAATTAATATATTAACAAAAAACAAATTAGGAGTAAAAGAAAAAAGTAAAAATTAGAAAACAACTTATAGAAATGCTAAAAATTGAAAACATATTTTAAATGATGAACAAAATTTATAAACCTTTAAATAATGTGTTCGATGGAAGGAGAAGAAAGGACAGAGGAAAACAGAAAAGAGACACAAAAACAGAGATAGAAACAGAGATCAAAAATGAGAAAATAATATTAAGGAGAATTTAAAATATAGGAAATTAAAATTTGTCAGAACAAATTTTACATAATAGCATGAGAGCAAAATGGAGGATTTAAATAAAAATTACCATTATAAATGAAAACATAAAATTGCTAAATGTGCATAACTGAACATGAGAAATATGAAAGAACTTATCAAAATATGAAATTGAATTAATACATAAAGGAACTATCAGAGAGAGAGAGAGGGAGAATATTGGTTTAGAAGAATTTACTTCTATCAAATATATTTAAAGAAAATCTAGTATCTATACTAAACAAATTATTTTCATTAATTGAGAGAGAAAGCATCCTAATATGTGCCATATATGAAGTTATTAGAATTCTAATGCCTAGACCAGAGAAGGGAAAGCAGAAAACAATTACTATATACTTGTAACACTAATGAGTATTGATACAAAAAAATTTTAACTAATATCCTACTGAAAAGTATAGCAAAAATTAATCATAGTCAAGTTGGAATGCTACCATAGATCCAAAAATAGTTCATCATTAGAAAAAATTCTTTAATGATATTTTAATTACATAAATCTATCCAAAAAGAGAAAAAACCTTTGACAAAATGCAATATTATTTCTCCAAAATCTCTAGAATGTACCTGAAATTACTTTTCAATATGAATGTAATTATATTTCTGAAATGATAATACATTTTCACTTAAAGTGGAGAAACATTAGATTTCCTAATAAATGTAGAAATAAAGCAATGAATTTCCCATAGTACTTTATTAGTTTCCATAGATCTTTAAATATTATTAATACCAATAAGACAAGGGAAAGAAATTAAAAGTGTGAATATAAGAAGGAACATGAAAATATGTAACTTCAGGCAGCATAATGACATATGTAGAAAATTAAAAGATTCAGCCCCCCCAAAAAACCCATATCTAATTGAGAAAATCAATAACTTTGCCATAGAACATCAATAACAAATATCATCTAATGAATCAATGAAGAAAGATTTATTAAGTATACGCTCCAGGTACAATGGTAGATGACAGTTACAAAAAGACAAGAATCAAATGGTCCTTGGTCTGAAGGAAGGAACTTGTTTCTTTGAAAGAAATAAATCATACATGCATACTTATACATATATTTATATTTAAACATATATAATATTTACAATATTTGCTTTCTTCCTATTTTTCATATGAAAATCGAACTTCTATCTCTTTGCTTTTGCACAGGCTGGTTCCCATATTTGAGATGTACATGCTTATCATCTTTGCCTGGAAAAAACTCTACTTTCCTACAAAACCTCATTCAGCTGAAATGAAAACTTCTAAAGCTCTCTATAAAGTATAATTATTAATGTCTCCTCTTCCCTTATAAAATTACTTCACACTTACATACTTTGTAAATATTACATATGCTTAATATTGTAAACTTGAGAGTCCCAAAGTAAGTTGCTAAACTGATCCAATATAAAATATTGGATAAAATAAAGAAACAAATATAGAATATAAAATAAAATTACGTAAACATAAAATTAAAAAAATAAAATAAAGAAACAAAATAAAGAATAAAAGAAAATTTAGAGTGAAAGGTAACTAGTTTTGGTTTTGAAATATTTGGCTTGAGATGCTTGTGAAATAATTAATTAGAAACAATTTTTGGTTTATTAATATTATTGTCTAGTTGATATAGGACTAAAATTTAAGCAGAGACATTACATCTGGAAGTCTACTGAATATATAATAGCTAATTATTTCACATAGAAAAGGTGGGGACAGAAAAAAGAGAACCCAGGACAGAGCTTTGAAGTGCACTTATAGTTAGGAGGTAAGATGAGAAGGATGACCCATCAAAGAGAACTGAGGAGAAATGGGTAGCTAGAACAAAAAGATAGTGACCAAAGTAAAAAATAAATAAAAAGTCCAGGAAAGAGGTGATGGTTGTGGTAATCATAGTCCTAATATTAGTAACAACAAAATTTTATATAATATCTATTATGTATATGTAATAAAATAGCAGTATTAATAATAAGCATTCTTTTTTACAGAGCTCCTAATAGTTACACACTATGCTAAGCACTTTAGTGGAAGGGAAGGTAATAAGCATTTATATAGCACCTATTATGTGTTAAGCACGTGCTGTGTACTTTTACAGTTATTGTCTCCTGTGATTCTCACAGCAGCCCTGCAAAGGTGGTGCTCTTGTGATGAATTAGGTAGAGGTTTAAATGATTTGTCCAGGATCACACTGATAGGAAGGTCTGAAGTTGGATTTGAACTTGGCTTTTTATAATGTATCTCATTTGATCCTCACAACAACCCTAGGAGTTAAGTGCAGTTGAGGAAACTGACAGAGGTTAAATGGTGTGCTCAAGGTCACACAAATGATCAAAGCCTGAACTAGGACAGTGGGTATGTGAATGGAAAGAAGGAGATAGTATCAATAGAATAGAAAAGAAGTGTCTACTGATTGTATTTTGAGGAGATGAGAATAAAGAGATAGTTTTCTTGGACATCATAAACCTAAGTAATTGCTTATTCCTAGAATAGATGGGTCTATAAAGATAAACAATAAACCACTTCATAGGATCCTATCAAGAAAGGACTATTTGCATGAGCACATTCTTCTTTCATGACACCGTGAATCCAGTATTTATTGCCTTAATTGTCTCCAAAGTTTTAGCTGATAGTCTCTGTTAAATGTCTTTCTAATTACAGGAGTATGCTTATTTAGTCATTTTTCTTACTTCTCCTTATTCCTCAAATCTTAGAATATGTACAGTATCAGTAGAAATGTGAATCTGGCAACATTCACTTTGATCATCTCATGGTCTTTATTTAAAAGGTTTTTGGAAATTAATAGAAAATATAGATATTAAAAAGGAGAGCCCCTTTAAACCCAATTTTGGATGAATTGTAACTTTAGTACAGATGGGTAAGTCTACAAGTTTTGGGAGAGGGATGGTGTCTCAAACAAACAAAAAAAAAATAAGTACCTAAGAGGAAGGAAAGAGAAGTTAGAGCATCAGAAGTTGAACAAGAGGAACCTATACATAAATGGATAATTTTTAGACCCTTGATATCTCTAGATGTTGTCATAGGCATTTGAACAAATGCTATCCGTTGCTGCTGATTATCCAGTTTAAGATTAATAGCATCCATGTCATCTTATTTCAAGGAAAATTGAAATAATTAATTCTAACAAATTTAGAAATTTGGGATTTGGAAGTTTAATATATGTGTGTTTACATGTGTACTTGTGTATATATGTGTGTATATATATATGCATGCATATAACTGTGTTATATGAGAAAGTTATAGTGAATAAAATTTCATTAAAAAGAGTTCTAACACAATGTTTAATGGGGTTTATATGAATATTTTGGAAATATTCTTATGTACATCCATGAATATTTTGGATATATACACATCTAAAGAGAGACAGACAGACAATACACAATATATCACATTTCTGAAAATCATAGTTTTTTTTTGAGACAACAGAAGTGACTATTTTTGTCTATATTAGTGACATTTAAAAGTAACATTATCCAACAACTAATAATTTTCCCCCCAGGGAGGGTGAGGTAGGTAGGTGCTCTGATTTCATTGGCATAGAGATCTGCTAGTAAAGAGACTAATTCTTGGTACAATGGTGAAATTGGCCTACCTTTTCTTCTTTTATTTATTTATTAATTTATTTGTTTATTCATTTGTTTATGGATTACACCACTCATTTCCACAAAATTTTTAGTTCCAATATTTCTCCCCATCTTTCCCCTCTGTCCACCCCATAACACCTTGAATTCTGATTACCCCTTTCCTCCATGTGCCTTCCCTTCTATCACACTTCACCCTTTCCTTATCCCCATCTTCTCTCTTTTCTTATAGAGCAAAATAGATTTCTATACCCCATTACCTGTATCTCTTATTTCCCAGTTATATGCAAGAACAATTCTCAACATTTGTTTCTAATACTTTGAATTCCAACTTCTTTCCCTTCCTCCTTCCCCACCTCTCCCCACTGAGAAGGCAAGCAATTCATGTCAGGCTATATATGTGTAGTTTTGCAAAAAACTCCCATAATCATCATGTTGTGAAAGATTAACTATATTTCCCTCCATCCTACCCTGTCCCCCCTTTATTCTATTCTCTCATTTGACCTTGTCTCTCCCCTAAAGTGTTTACTTCTAGTGACTCCCTTCTCCCATTTGCCTTCCCTTCTATCATCCCCCTCACCCCACTTGTCCCCTCCTCTCTTACTTCCCTGTAGCATAAGATAGATTTTCATACCAAATTGAGTGTGCATGTAATTCCCTCCTTAAGCGACATGTGAAGAGAGAAAGCTT
>CM053770.1:371974310-372001377 GCA_028658325.1 Potorous gilbertii | reverse complement strand
GTGTGTGTGTGTGTGTAATCCCTCTACCTGCACCAACACTGAGGAAAGTCTCAGGAGTTGCATCATTATCTTTCCATGTAGCAATGTCAACAGTTTAACTTCAGACAGTCCTTTATGGTTTCTCTTTACTGTTTACCTTTTCATGTTTCTCTTGATTCTCTTTAGTTCTGGTCTTTTCATCAAGAATGCTTGGAAGTTCTGTACATCATTAAAGGACATATTTTTTCCCTTGAAGTTTCATACTCAGTTTTTCTGGGTAGGTGATTTTTTGGTTTTAATCCCAGTTCCTTTGATTTCTGGAATATCTTATTCTAAGCCCTTTCTATCCCTCGATGTTGAAGCCTTCAGATCCTGTGTTGTCTTGATTGTATTACCACAATACTCAAATCGTTTCTTTCTAGTTCTTCTTAACCTGGGAACTCTGAAATTTGACCACAATGTTCCTAGGAGTTTCTCTTTGTGGGTCTCTTTCAGGAGGTGATCTGTGGATTCTTTCAATATTTATTTTGCCCTCTGGTTCTAGAATATCAGGGCAGTTTTCCTTGATAATTTCATGAAAGATAATATCTAGGTTCTTTGGTTGATCATGGCTTTCAGGTAGTCCCATAATTTTTAAATTGTCTCTCCTGGATCTGTTTACCAGGTCAATTGTTCTTCCCACAAGATGTTTCACATTATCTTCTATTTTTTCATACTTTTACTTTTGTTTTATAATTTCTTGGTTTATCATATAGTCATTGGGTTCCTTCAGCTCTACTCTAATTTTTAAAGTACTATTTTCTTCAGTGATCTTTTGAACCTCCTTTTCCATTTGGCTGATTCTGCTTTTTAAAGCCTTCTTCTCCTCATTGACTTTTTGGACCTCTTTTTCCAATTGTTAGCCTGTTTTTAAAGTTGTTATTTTCATCAGCATTTTTTGGGTCACCTTCAACAAGCTGTTGACTCACTTTTCAAGCTCTTCCACGACCTGAGTCCATCGTATATTCATTTTGGAGGTACTGGATGAAGAAGCCTTGTCTTCTCTGATAGTATGCCTTGTTCTTCCTCATTCAAAAGGATTGAAGGAAATATCTGTTTACCAAGGAAGTAACCTTCTATGTTCTTATTTTTCCCCCTTTTTTGAGCATTTTCCTAGCCAGTTACTTGAGTTCTGAATTCTTTGTCAAGAGGAGGGTCCTAGTGCTCCTCCTCACCCCAGGACTGTACTCAGGGCTGAGAATCAGTTCATCTGCTCAATTCCCCCTTGGGCTTTAGGCAGAAGGCTTCACAGAAGGATGCTATGAATGCTGCTACCACCTGAGGCCCATACTGATGGGGACCCTGCTCCCCTCTTAACTAGCTGGGAAAGCCCCTCACTGATTTTTGAAGCTTTCTTTTGTGCTTGTGGGTTGAGACATCTGAGACCCTCCTGGCTGGGGATTCTGCCCTGGATGTCTGTCCTGGTCCTGTTCCTCCCAGTGCTGCATGGCCAGGGCTGGGCTCCACTCTGCTGAGAGTCTCATGGAAAAAACCTCTCCTGTTGGCCTTCTAGGTTACCTTTGGCTGGAAATCTCTTTCACTCAGTTGTTCTGTATCTTCTGCTGCTCTAGAATTTCTTTAAATTCATTTTTATAGGTATTTTATGGGCTTTAGGAGAAGAGCTAGTGAATGTGTGTCTTTCTACTCTGCCGTCTTGGCTCTGCCCCCTACCCCAACACCTTTTTTTCTTTGTTTTATCTCCCTCTTTTCACACACATTTATCTTTTCTGAGGTACTAATTCCAATGCCATCCTTCCTCTATTGTTTCAAATATCCAGTATCCTTCTGCTTTCTTCTCCCTATGCCTATCAAAATTTTCTCTCAGAAAATCCTGTAAAATATTTTATTTGTAGTATAGATTTGCATTTTCATCTTTTGTTCAATTGTGTAATAGAGAATTTTGAACACAAATAAAATTCAGGCAGAAGGAAAGATTCTTGATGAAAGTGGAGTAGGGGACAAGGAAGGGCTCTCTTTTTCCTACAGTTATAACAAATTCACAATTCATTGCTCAATTCAATCCAACAGAAATACTTAACAAATAATTATTTAATGAATGAATAAATGCCAGTACAGCCTTTATGTTGCTTTGTTTTTAATATTTGTTTCTTCTAGATCAGGGGTTATTAATTTATTCATTATGTCATGAACTGCTTTTGCAATCAAATGAAATCTTATGAGACCCCTTATGACAATTCTGTTTTAAGGTACAAAATAAAATACATAGAAAAGTAAAGGAAACCAATTATATTGCAGTTGTATATAAAGATTCACACACACACACATGTTACAGTTATATATACTTATCTATTATGTGTATGTATGGGTGTATATACATATTTATGTATATGAACATATATATGTCTGTAGATCTTAATCTACATATAAACCAAGTTCAGGAAACCCATGTTAAGAGCCCCACTCCAGAAATATCCTACTCTATTTTGCACTTTAATGGTGTCAAAATCTTTATTTTTGTAATATATTCTTAATTTTTTTCTAATATATTTGCATATTCATAGTATGAGGAATCAATAAGTAAATACATTTCTTAGAGTGACTCTGTTATAATGAATTTATCCAGTAAGAGAACACTTTTTAATATGTAAAATATTGAGTGAATATAAGTAATTATGCATATTCTGATTTTTAAAAAATACAGGTCTAAGAATAATAATGTGCTAGAATTATAAAGGATGTAAAATCTATCTGGTTCAAGCTCCACCCCTACAGAGAAAGGTCAGAGTGAGTCCCCTCCCCATGCCTTAAAAAGATATATATAAATTCAGTCTTTAAGAAATCATAACAAATGGAGCATCATTGGATTGGAAATTGGAAAATGTGGTACTCTTTTTTTAGTTGGGAAATAAACAAGTATGGTTCTTGGTAACATTCTAGAGTGATCAATTAAGGTTATGATTTGTGAGTACTGAGAAAGATGTGAGATATGAACATTATAATCTATAAATAGGCTAACATTTCCTTAAGAAAAGAACCATAGTTAGTAGATCTCTTCAGTCTGGCATAATTCTGACTTCTTCAATGCTATGCCAGCTCTACACTCACCAACTGAATAGGAGTAACCAAGCTAGAATTGTTTCAAATATAGATTCAGTGATGGAACCGACTTGAAAAGTTCTGAAAAGTTCATCTTCAAATTAGTTTCATGTTGCTGGCTTCTTTATCAATAATAATTTGGGAAGGTCAGTCATTAAGTAGCAAAGGCAATGTTCTATACATCAATGCACAGAGCTGTGAACAGAGTAGTGTTTTGCTTATGGATTGATGAGTGGTAGTAGCAGTCACACTGAGGGTGTCACAGATCACTTGATTTTTGAAATTTAGGAAGGATTTGAATGTCTGTTAAGGGCATGTGAGAGTATATCTCTTTTTTCCCCTCTGTATTGTGACTTGCTAACCTCTCCAGCTACCAGTGATTTAAACATCAACTCTTATGTAGAAGACTTTCAGATTTACATGTTCATTTCTTGTCTTTCACCTGAGTTCCACTTCCAAATCATGAACTTACAACTGGATATTTTAAACTACTTGTTCTGTTAGCATCTCAAATTTAACATACTCCAAACAGAAGGAACTCTATTCTACCTCAAATCCTGTGTTGTTCAAAAGGTCCTATTTTTGACGAAGGCTAACCATTTTTTTCAAGTCACCCAGGTTCAAAATCATGAAGTCATCCTAGATGCCTTACTGTCATCCATTCCACATATCTTATCAATTGCCAAATCTTGTCAATTTCATCTCTAGAAGACCTTTCCTATCCATTATTTTCTCTCTACTCCCATAACTTCTAATCTAGTTCTACCACTTATCTCCTATTATCTGGACTATTTCAATAGCTCCCTGCACACAGATGTCAAAATGATATTGTTAAAATATAGGCCTTATCATGCCATTGTACTGCTTTACTTTATTGACTCTCTTTTATCCCTATGATCTCTGAATTATGATCTGTTTGTTAGTTCAAGCTTTGGACAGCCTACCTTCAACAACTTTTCCAGTCTTATTTTGCATTACTCCCTTTTTCATACTTTCTCCTCAGTCAAACTGTCCTCTGTGTCTCACAGTCTCACTATCTCTGTATCTTTGCACAGCCTGTACCCTCCACCAAGAATGTGCTCCCTCTTTTCTTTAGAAATCATAATTTTCATTACAACTCATCTAAAACACGAGACCTTCCTTAATCCCTCAACTGCTAGTGCCCCATCCCCTAAATTTATTTCTATATGTTATGTATGTTTTTATATACTTATAAACATACTGACTTGAAGATAGACTATAGCTCCTTAAAGGTTAGAGCTATTTTATTTTTAATTTGTGTATCCCCCAGAACCTTGCAAAGTACCTGACACATAGTAGATGATTAATAAATGTTTGCAAAATTATAGATAGATTGATAGTTGTATTTCATTCAGCTCTTTAATGAAGTTTCTCATGAAAACTTTGTGGAATAAATGGAGAGATGTGGTCTGGAGATGATATAGTTTATGACTACAAAACTTGAAAAAAGTATCTTGAGTGTTGAATAATGTATTGGTGTCAGCTTGAAGGAAGGCCTGTAGTGAAGTATCAAAGGACCTTGACCTTGACCATGATGTTATGAACATTTAAGATTAATGATTTATTATAATAGATGGTATGCTTATTAAATCTGTAGTTGACACACATGAAAGTGAGAGGGGTAGCTTGTATTTCAAATGAAATATTGAATACCAAGATATTTTAACAAAGAGCTAAAGTCAATAAAACTGAAATTAATTTGTCTGACACACATGCACACACACACACAATCACACACGCACACAAATGCATAGGTATAGAATAATGTAGACATGACTAGTTCAATTCATGAGAAAATGACCTAGAAATTCCAGTACCGGTGTGGGACAGTCAAAAAAGCTATTGCAAATTAAATTTACATTAACAGAGGTATAGTGTTCATAGCAAAAGAGTTAACAACTGTAATGTACTCTGTCTTCATCAGATCAAATGGGGAATAACATGTTCTGTTCTGGCAATCACATTTTTGAAGAGATGTTGACAGATTTCAAATTGTGCAGAGGAAGGTAAACGGGGTGATTACATTATTCACTCATATTGCACAAATATGAGCTTAAGGAATTAAATATATTTAGCTTCAGAAGGAAAAAATTGAGAATGGGGCAAAGACTTGAAGGGATGTCACCTCAGAAAGAGATTAGGCTTGATTTGTTTAGGTTCATGAGAAAGAACCAGAACAAATATGTGACCCGGGTAGGGGTGAGCAGATTTCAAAACGGTAGAAGGAAAACCTTGCTATTAAAGTTATCCAAAAATTGAATAGATTTCTCCGCTAAGTTCTAATCAAGTTCTCTGCCATTGGAGATTAACTAAGAGTATCCAGATTTGTATATCCATTTGGGAAATGTTGTAGCTGGGATATATACTTTGAGTCAAGGCTAGGTTAGATAATGTCTGAACTGTCATTCAATTCTGGTATCATGTGGTTTTGTAATTCTCTAAATATATATTAGAAATGATAGCAAAGCCACAACTGATGATTTTCTATTTCTCATGATTAGCAGGAGAAATTTGCTTCAAAATTATATCATTGTACAAATGAAGAGACTGTGCCTATAACTGTATTTGTAATAACTAGAGTTTCCTTTCTGGCAGAGCAAAGGAACTGGTTTGGTCTTCTATTACCCATGTCATATAGTCTGACTCCTCTAGATGCCATTTGTACTTTATGTACTACACTGAGAATCTATCCTGAAATGCAATGAAGCATTAAAAGAATAACAAAATGATCAAATTATTATACTAAATGGTTAATTGAATTCGAAAAATAAAGTATCTGAAAACTAATGGGACTGTCCCTTTTATGATTGATTATTTGGTTGCAGTCTGATCAATGGCTTTCAAAATAGACTATGAAAAGGGGTCATTTATCCATTTTATGAAGGAACATTTTAAATCTGGGTCTTCAAAATTAAAACAAGGTAAACAATTGGAAATTTGTGATATTTTATTTTCTATACACATGATTCTTTGATGTCTTTAGATACAGGCTTTTTTTGAAAATATAATTGAAGATATTTTCTCTGTCTCTGTCTCTGTCTCTCTGTCTTGGTATCTCTCTGTCTTTCTCTCTCTTGAACATAGGTATACATAAAAGATCAAAGATCTGTGTTCTTTTTCAGGCTTATTAATTCACTTCATCTACTCTATGATGCAGTCAAACTGCCATTCCTATGTCTCCTTACATATGACATTCTATATAACTTCTAATTTCCTTTGCACAGGTTATCTCCCTTGTCTGGAATATACCCCCTTTTCTTCACATTTAACACTTAGAATTCCTACTTTCCCTCAAAGATAGGCTCAAATCTCACCTTCTTGTTTAATCTGCTTAGCTTTACCCACTGGAAATTGTAATTACTTTGCATGTAGGTTCTGTTTTCCTATATGTATAGTAACCATTCTATAAGTAGAGATTATTTCATTCATTGTATTGGTATCTCAGTGCAGAGCAAAATTTGTGGCACATACTAAGTGCTTTATAACAATAAATCTTAATAAAAAAAAACATTGATTGATTGCATGGTTTTTTTTTCCTGATAGCCTATAAGTTCCTTGAGGAATGTTGCTATTATACTTTTTTACCACCGTATCTCCAAGGCCTTTCATAAAATCTGTCATATAATTGGTAACTCATAAATGCTTCCTAAATGATTGATCAATCACTGTGGTTACTCCCAATAGTGGCACAGGGTATAGTGGACAGAGTCAGGTTGAGAGTCAGGAAGAATTGGGCTTAAATGCTGCTTCAAACATTCACTAGTGATTTGACACAGGGGAGAACATCCAACATTTCTTGACTTCAGTTTGCTGAATAAATGCAAATAATAGTGATGCCAACTCAGAAGGTTATTGTGATGTTCAGATGAGACAACATAATTAACGCACTTGGCAACACTCAAAGAGCTATAAAAATAAGAGTCTGTTGGTGATTGTTTATTTATTTCTGCATATCACCACACCTCTTAGACATAAGTGTAATATATTTATGAGTTGCTATGGCTATAGAAATGCATTTTCCAATGGCCAGGCTTTCAGGGAAGACATTTTCTGAAATATTTAGACAGGTTCTGTGGACACCTAAGTGCCTCAAACTCCCATTTGATGGAACTTGCCAGAGGAGGGGATGCTAGGGGCCTTAAGCTTCCTACCAACTGGTTAGCCACCTTCAAAGGAAGGTGATCAAATTCGGACACTTTTCACAGTTACTGACACTGTGCTAAGCGTCAGTACAAGTACTGACATAACGGCACAAGGGCCAAGAATGAAGCAAACTATCCCCACTCACAAAGAGTTTATATATTGATGGGAGAGTCAAGTATATGTTAAATATACACAATATGAAGTTAATAATACATGCACACACACGCGCACACACACATGAATGAATTCCAAGTATGGAAGATTGTCTTTGGAAAGGCATAAACATGAGAAATAGAGGAATGTGAGTGAGGGACAGAGAAAAGGCTAGTGTTGATAAGTATTAGGGGGGAGTAATATCTAATGAGATAGGTTGGGGCCAGGTTGTGCAGGGACCTTATGAGCTAAATAGCTTGTATTTTGTTTTCGAGGTTATAGAAAGCCATTGGAATTGGTTGAGTAAAGGAGTTACATGGTCAGGTCTGCTGCCAAGGAAACTTACTTTGGTGGCAGTGTGCATTGTAAACTGGAATGTTAAGAGACTCAAGGTAAGGAATCTGTGAAGACTATGGTCTGTAAGCTATACAGTAAAGACTATTGCCAAAAACATGTGAATGGGGGGGGATGAGATGTGTCCTTGTAGGCCCCAGAAAACACAACTAGGATCCATAGCTACAAATTGCAAGGAGGTCAATTTTGGTATGAAAATTAATTTTCATTTGTATTTATTTATTATATTTATTTATTATTTATTATATTTCACTTTCCATTATTTTTAAAAAAACTTTAAATGTGATGAATCCCCATGGGAGGTAGTGGTTTCTGTCTCACTGAGGGAATCTTCAGTTTAAATCGACATTAATCAGAGACTCCTGTTCATTATGATTTGATCTTAATTAACTTGAAGATAGCTTCCAACTCTGCATTTCTATGATTCCATTATTTTGTCTATGCATATAGGATTCATTGAAAATAATGCCAGAAGCACCATTCTGTATTAACATCATCATATATAGATAAAAATATATTTATAACACTCATAAATATGTATATATATTGTGTATGTATATATTTACATATATATTGTGTATACATGTATATATGTGTGTTTGTATGTGTAGGTACATTTTTTTGGTATAGAAAAATAAACAACAAAGATCTACATTATGCTATCAGAAGATATGAGAAAAATTGAAAGAGAATATTGTGTTCACAAACATGGCATCAAAGAACTTCATAATATATTTGGCAAATGCTTTAGTAGTAACAATATATTTCTCTAGTAATAGCTAGTACTCTTTCAGCTTCATCACATATGCCTTCTTTTCCTCTTTTTACCTTATGAGTGGGATTTTTTCTAAAGCATTTTATGATACTGTGTAATATGAATAATGCTATAACCCAAATTGTGTTATAGAGCATTGTAATATTCTTAAGTATGTCATTTTATTATTTTAACAGAGAAATTCTGCCCAGCATTACAATAATCTGTTCTTAAAAGGTTTTCTTTCTTTCTTTTGTTTTTCCTTCCTTCCTTCTTTTCACTCTTTCTTTTTCTTTCTTTCTTTTCTGGAAGACACACACAGCATTTCCCAGATCACATAAATCACATCTGCTTTTAAATTGTGCGATTCTGGCATAAACCCTAAGTCTGAGTTTACCTCAGCTAGAAAAATCTAAGAAACATCTACAGAGATGGTAACTTTAAGTTCAAATTTGAGCTTAAATGTGTCAGCAATACATGCTACAAGAAACAATGCTGTGATTTCAAGAAAATGAAGTTCTAGACTCCAACAAATATAATAAAATGAAACCCTACTTGAGCTAAAGCAAAAGCTTAAATTAACATAATATATCAATGGGGATGATTATTTTGTTATGTGGCCTTGAGATCTTTTTATCTAGATTTTGTGATTGATGGCTTAGTAGCCCTGTCTTCTAGGATTTGTACATTATTTTTACAAAATTTTATGCACAAGTGATCTCTATTCACCAATTATACAATAGCTTCACTTATTTCCAGTGATGGGAGAATTAGCTAGTTTTTATATTTTCAGCATTTTGAATGAGTAAGAGATAGTGTTTCACCTAGGAGTATGATATGAGAGAATATAGTAGAAAAAGCCCTAGATTGGGGATTCCTAGTCCTTTTAAAAATTTGCTTAAACTATTTTGACCTCTTTGGAGCCCAATTCCTCACATGTAAAACGAGATTTCTTTCATTTTCCCTGTAACATACAACAAATATTATAACACAGGCCGTCCTGCCTCTGAGGAGGTTCTGTACAGTAAGGAAAGATAAGGATTCATAATGAAGGAGGTGAAAACCATGCATTGGCAAGGCTTTTTAAAACATATTTATTATTAATATATTAATTTACATTGCTATATTATGCTGCACTGCAAAGAACTTTGGATAATTAATATAAAATTTCAACCCTTTATTAAAAACTATTTTAGTAAGATCAGAATATTTGATGTTTCTTCTGTTTTCTGTGTCTGTTATTTTGGAAAATTCAAGGTTTGGAATTCATTATCTGAAAGGGCCTCTAACTCTAACTTCTGATGTCTTACCTTTATCTTATTTTATTATATACTTTTGAGTAAATTTATTACCTTCACTGAGCTTTAGTATCCACCTTTTTACTATGAGTGTTTGATGTGATTATTTAAAAAATACCTTCTAATGCTGCCATTCTGGATTCTAGGCTAAACCTTTCTGGTTTTCAGTTTCATCCTTTGTTAAATTACTGTTCTCTTTATCCTTTCTATTTTATTTTAAATTGGATCTCCCCATCTCACCCAGGCTAGGCTACATACAAGCATACACATGCACACATATTTTAATATACAAATATATGATTCCAGAGTATTTCATATATACATAAATTAATGTGTATGTATACATACACAGGACCAGACTCATGAGTTCTCAGAGTACTCACAAGTATACACTCACAGACACACTATGTGGGTGTATATATGTGAATATATATACATGTGTGTACACACATATGTATATATGCATGTACTATGTGTGCATGTAGTATGTGTGCATAAATATATACACATATGTACACATTTAAGAAACAAACATATGACTTCTTACCATCTCACACATAAATAAATAAATGTGTATGTGTGAATATATATACACAAGACTCTACTCAGTACTCATAAGTATGTAAACACACAAACACAGGTAGATAGGTAGATAGATACATAGATAGGCAGTACATAGAGATATATGTTATTTTAAGATACTAATGTATGACTCCTGAGTACTCCACATATTAATCATTTGTGTGTATATATGTGTATACATGCATGTGTGTATATATAAGTATGTATGTAGACATATAAATTATATATGTGTGTATATGTGTGTATGTAATACTCAAGAGTCTGATCCTGATACTATTACACTTTGACCTGATGTATTTCTGACATGGTCTAGTTTATCCTTGGGGGCAGTTAGGTGGTTCAGTGGATGGAGTGCTGGACTTCTAGTAAAGAAGACTCATCTTACTGAAATTAAATCTGGCCTCAGTCACTTACTAGCTGTGTGATTCTGGGAAAGTTACTTAACTCTGTTTGCTTCAGTTTCTTATCAGTAAAATGAGCTGGAGAAGGAAATGGCAAGTCACTCCCATATCTTTTCCAAGAAAACACCAATTGGGGTCACAAAGAATTGGGCACACTGAATAAACAACAACAAATGAAGGACAATGAAATTAGTGGGGGAAAAATTAAAAAAAAATAATGTAGAGTCAACTCAATGGAGAAAGTTTAAAGCATCCACACCAGAGGACTATAAAATTGATATTTTGGGAGAAGTTAGTCCTCTCTCTTTGTAGTTTACTCTAATCGGGGTGCCAGTCAATTCACTAAATTACCAGTTTGAAAACACAGAAGAAACCCAAAAAGACAGAGGTTATTTGTAGAAGAAGAGGGAAGTAAGAGGCAAAGGCAAACAAGATAAACTAGAGATAAGCTACTGGTAATATAAGGTTGAAAAGAGAATGATAGAGAGATAGGAGCAGGGGCAGGAAGCACACCTGGATATAAACCTAGTTCTAAAATAAATAACTCAGTGAAATGATTGTAAAGACAAAAAGAAAAAAAACATTAAAATAAATAGAGAAACCATGACAAATTGAAAAAGGTGTTCTATTACAAAGGAAAAAGATCCTTGTCAAAAAAGAAAGACATTTGAAACTCCCTAGAGATGGTATATTAAAAACAAACATTACAGATGTTCTCAAAACATAAATTAAAAATCAAAGTATGATAAATTAAATTAGAAATTATATTTCTAAATTCATAATTATAATAAATATCAGTATATAACATTTACAAGAAGAAATCATCCCTATTAGTTAGAAAGTTAGAAAAAAAGAGGATGACATAATTTTTTTAGAAGGGATGAAAGTCCATTTAGTAGAAGACAAGATGAATACATAAAGGAAGAAGGGTTAATCCTGTAGAAGCCCAGGAAAAAAAACAATAAAAATATGATTGATTAATTGAAAACGTTGCAGATGCCAATCCTCACACTCTTCAAGTAGAAGCTCCAAGACATCCAGTGGCAAAAACAAAGTTAACACCTTCAAGCATCTTCTAGAAAGGATGTCAATTATAAAGAAACATAAATTAAAATGATTATTGTATCACAGCTACAAAAATTGAGGAAGAAAATTAAATGAGACATTTCAAAATGCAAAGGAGCTTCAGTTGAATATCATGAAAAGACAAACCTTTAAGAGGAGTTCACTCAAGTTCTCAATAATCCTATAAAAGGTGATCAGAAATTTGATTTTGTAAATATTACAAAAAAAAAGAAAATTCCACAAATGTAAGTACAATGATCAAGAAGAAGGTAATCAATTAAATTCATTCTTTTATGCTTGGTGATATGGTTTTTAAAAAGGGAAATTAAATTTCAGGATAAAAGGGGAAAAACCAAATGGATCATTGAGGGGGAAAAGATATAATCACTTAAAGTTTGAGTATTTCATGGATTGAAGAAAAAATAAAATTACTATTCCAATCTGTTGCTCTCCTACAAGTGAATCAGTATCTTTTGTGAGAGGAATTATAGAGTACAATATTGTTTGAGGAGGGTCCATGGGACCCAAGAGAGAGGGAAAACTAGAGAAGGGCCCAATTTGTATGCTTCTTATCTGATGCAGTGAATCATTCAAAGCCTGAGGGTTCATATAAACAAGGGTTTCAAAACAAAATGTTCAAATAAAACTATTTACTAAAAATATTTAAATTCTCTTAGGTAATAGCATTTTACCAGAAAGTTAAAAGCAATTCAGGATGTTAAAAGCAGATAAAAGCCAACAGTAAGTAGGTTAAAAGCATCCTGCAAGGAGGTGTCCTAGGGTTTTGGTCTCTCTTCCATTCCAAATTCCTAAAAGCTGCTTTTGTAAAATCTAGCTGAATTTAAGGCTATCCTAAACTGTTATTAACCCAGACTGTAGCTAACCCAAACCCAAATTATTATCTGATAAAAATTATATCCTGATATCAATTCACTTTGCAACCACATAATTCTTAAAATTTAAAGGATAGCTTTATTGGAAGAAGGAAGATAGAAAAATAAAATTCAAAACAGGATTATTGGGAAAAAAAAAAAGATAAGGTTGAAGAAGCAAGTCTCTCCCAATGGATCCTATAGAGCATGAATCACAGATAAGCTGGTTTATGTCTAAAAGGAATCATCAGAGGCTTTAAGACAAAGGTTCTTAATCTGGGCCATCTCACTTAAGGTATCTATATTAACATAAAAATAGATATATTAAGGTAAGTAGATATCTATTTTGATACAATCAGTTCCCTTTGTAGTCATGCATTTAGAAAGGTACTTTTGAAAAGGGATCCACAGTCATCACTTGAAAGCCAAAAGGGTTCATTACATACAAAAAAAGTTTTAAGAATCCCTACACTAACAGGTCTTGTTCTCTGCATTTCTATACAACTCCCAAAAGGTGACATAAGCCTCTGTCAGGATTTTTTCTTGCACTTTTGTATATCTACCAATCCAACCTCATGGACCAGAGTTAATATAAAACTGTTCTAATGAAGAAAATACTGGAGAACAATAACCTGAATCAGACTGAACAGATTTGATTCTATTTGGTGAATCGAGTTTCTGCTTCCATACAACTAAAAAAGAAGTCGCTACTCAGGGATCTTGTGTTGACTATTTTAACTCTGTTATTAATGGATTCTAACAACTACATTGCTTTTTTTTTTGCTGAATTCATGAGTTTTTGGAAATAACTAAATTTATTATGTCATTTGCTGACATGGTCTTAATAACCAGTCAATTTCCTCAGTTTTGATACAGAACACAACTGTAGAACAAGGAAATCTCCAGAAATCTTGTAAGGTCCTGAGGGTGGAAGTGTTATGTGATTTTCTGACTACTTTTGACAGTAAATATATACTAGACCTCAGAAACTGATGTTCTACCTCTGCACTGGAATAGTGACTAAAATATTTGTCTTGTTAGGAAAACCTGTGGATAAATATAATTTCTGACACTTCCTACCTGAGTCACTAAGGACAAGTCATTTAAATTGTTTTTCATCATAGAGGACAGGATGAGGTCTTTTCATTTCATTTTCCACTGTCTATCTGAAGCCCTGCTTGCTTAGACCTCCATAGAACAAGATAACCCTCTCAGGATAAACTACTCACAAGAAATCTTGATGAAAATCACGTTTTCTGTTCAACTCTGGTCTTTTCATCAGGAAAGTTTAAAAGTCTTCTATGTCATTGGATATACATCTTTTCCCCTGAATGATTTTGCTCAGTTTTACTGGGTAGTTGATTATTTGTTGTAATTCAAGTTTCTTTGCCTTCCAGAATACCATATGCCAAGCCATCCAATCCTTTAATGTAGAAACTACTAAGTCCTAACTGTGGTTCTTTGATATTCGAATTCTTTCTCCCTGGATGGTTATAATATTTTTTCTTGGACCTAATAGTTCTAGAATTTGGCTACAATATTCCTTGGGATTTTCATTCTGAGATCTCTTTCAAGAAGTGATTGGTGAAGTTCGTTTTTTTTTTTTTTTCCAGTTAATGTTTTACCCTCTGGTTCTAGAATATTAGGGTAGTTTTTCTCAATAATTTCATGAAAGATGCTGTCCAGGTTCTTTTTATTTTATCCTGGTTTTCAGATAGTTCAATAATTCTTAAGTTATCTTTCCTGGGTCTATTTTCTAGGTCAGTTGTTTTTCCAATGAGGTATTTACATTTTCTTCTATTTATTTTTTATTTTTTTTTGTTGATGCTTGTTGTCTCATAGAGTCATTAACTTCCACTTTGCCAACTTGAATGTTTAAGGAATGATAGCCTTTAATTAGCTTTTGTACCTCCTTTTTCATTTGGCTAATTCTACTTTTAAAAGAGTGGTTTCATCAATTTTTGCCAAATTTTGTCTTTTCTAAGATTATACTCTCTCTTGTTTAATTTGAGTTTCTTTTCCCATTTTTTTCTTCTACCTCTCTTACTTGATTTTTAATATCCTTTATGAGCTCTTCCAAGAAGACTTTTTGAGTTGGAGACCAAATCATATTTCCCTTTAAGGTTTTTCATGTAGGCATTTTCATATAGTTGTTGTCTTCTGAGTTTGTGTTCTTGTCTTCTCTGTCACCAAAGTAGCTTTCTATAGTCAGGGAGCACAGGAGACACAGTCCAAAGCTTCTTCCTCTGGGGACCAAGGGGTCACTGGTCACTTCCAGGGCCTCCAAGGTTCACAGTATGCCCACTCTGCTGGAATGGCCTGGCCTAGCTGTGCCTGTTGTGCTAGAATTCTCGGACTAGCAGTTTGCTTCTACACTAGGGCTACAGACCTCACAGCTGCTTGCTACTAACCTGCTGAGCCCGGATTTAGGAGCCTCTGTTACTAATCTATGCTGTGGCTAAGAGCCTCAAGGCGGCTTGCCCAGACAGTGTCTGCACTGAACTATGCTCCCCTTTAAGGAAAATGAGACAAGCCATTCTTGATGTCCATCTAAATTATTTAAAGCTGGGAAAATGTTTCGCGAATATACCTCCATAGACATAGAACAAGATACCCTTCCCAGGATAAGCTACTCACACAAAATCTTGAAAATCACATTTTCTGTTCAACTCTGGTCTTTTCATCAGGAAAGCTTGAAAGTCCCCTATTTCATTGAATGTCCATCTTTTCTCCTGAAAAAATTTGCTCAGTTTTGCTTAGTAATTCATTCTTTGTTGTTATCCAAGCTCCTTTGTCTTCCAGAATATCATATTCTAAGTCCTCCAGTCCTTTAGTGTAGAAACTACTAAGTCCTAACTGGGACACATTGATATCTGAATTCTTTCTCTGGGTTCTGTTGAACCAGAATCTATTTAGTGGCTTGATATAACATTGTTTCTGAGGAAAACTGGGGAGAGCTCAGACTACTTTCTGACTTCTCTCAGTCGTGTTGGTTCCAACTCTCATAAGAAATATTATTAATGCATATTTGGATGCTCCACACTTTCCTACTTCTTCCAGCTGCCTTTATTGTTTGATTAGAGAATTGGGGGGTGGAGTATTAAAGTCCTTCTGAAACTTCTCTCTGTAGAGGGCAAGATTTGGATTTTCCAGCTCACTCTCCACTTTTCATCTGTTGCTGAATAGGTTTGAACTCTGCATAATAAGATATCTCTGTGAAGATAGCCCTTGGTTTTCTGTTCCTCTTTGCCAATCCCTTTCCAGGTTCTGTGTTTTTCTTCCCTTATTAGACTGCAATATTTTGGGGAAAGAACTGTCTTTTAAAAATTCTTATTGTTTAGCACAGTACCTGACACATAGTAAGTGCTTAGTAAATGTCTGTTGATATGAATTGATTTTTCTCAGGCTTAGGTTCTTCATCTATAAAATGGAGTCAAAATTAGAAACTCTTGATTATATTACCCACTTCACAGCATTGATTAAAAATACATTAAAAGCTCCTTGAAGTGACATATAAAGGTAAGCTACTAAATTTTGTCTAACATTGTTGTTGGAACTATCTGGAAAAGAGAAATAATCCCATTTCAATTTTATTTCAGTTTGCCCTAAAATGGCAATTTGACTGGATCATAGAGTATATGAAAGGGAGTTTTCCAGGCTGAAAGCTGTTCTCTAGACTCTCAACAACTTACGATCCCATATGCTATTATCTATAACATTCTCTCTAACTCTTGATTGTCAAATTATACAAAGGTAAAGTAAATGATTTAAACCAAAAGCAGTGATGTTTGGAAAACATCATATCATAGGGATCCAATTTCTCAGTCCAGAGTGTTAATGGAATAAATTGGTGAATGTGAAGCAAATGTAAGAAAAGAAGGGAAAATGGTGTTTCTTGTAAATAGTCGAATAGGTATTGAATTTAATGTGATTTCAGCAGGGTATTTTTAGTCCCTGCAAACTAAATCAAGTGTTTACACTAAAACAATTGCCTTTAGATGACAATCTATTCAGTGAACTAGAACCCTTCAAACATCTTATGCAATATTTATGCTGAATAACTGGCTACATAGCTTGAACATTACACAGATAGATCAGAAACATAACAGAAGTCAATGCAATACAGAAGCTTAGAGAAGTTATGAGATAAAAGATACATTTTTTATCTCATATGATACATAGTTCTCTAATGAATAGATTAATACTAATTAAAATGAAGTATTTAAATAATAAATTTACTGTGAAATAATAATATATAATATTTATTAAAAATGGAACCATAGAGTGTAATAAATATAAAATGACAAAAGATAATATTTAAATAAAATCAAATAATATTTGAATTTTAAATAAAAATATTTTTAAAAATTTAATAATAAATAATGATAAAATTAAATCATTATTAGACTAAGTATATTTATGTGTTTTATAGAAATAATTTGTAAATATTGTAGAAATATATCAGTGATTATATAAATATATTATATAAACTATATATTATAAAAACACAAACCAAAAAGTACCTGACTCACTCTTTCAGCTTCTGCTAACAATTGCATACACACACACACACACATACACACACACACACAAATATAGGTGTGTGTAAAAGAGAGAGAGAAGCAAAGCAAGGGGCAACAGAGAGACAAATAGAGACGGAGACAGAGATGCAGTGACTTGACAATTTATGTGGCTTTCAATCTCAAAATGCTTTTTGCTCGGTGGAACACATATTATTACCATTGTTTTGTTTTGTTTTTTAGATGAAAAAAGAGTCTCAGGGGAATTTGCACTTTTATTTGTACATATAGATAGTAACTCAGGAATCAAAATGTGAAGTTTTTTTTTGGATTTTTAGCTTCAAATCTAATCATTTTTCACTGCTGTACCCACAAGGAGCCTGATCGCCATCCAGGAACCGACATATAAGATGTGTGTGTGTGTGTGTGTGTGTGTGTGTGCATACGTTATTGAACCATCACATTACTGTTTTGTGCAGATAGTCTAATGTTCTTTAGGTATTGCTTATCAAAATTTCACAATAAATACTAATCGCCATTTCTGGTATCTATGGAAACAGAATGACGTAATGGATAGAATTCAGTGATTGAAGTCAGAGCTGTGTTTGAATTCCGCTTCTGATAATCATTAGTCTTGTGAGGTTAAACAGTTGTTTATACTTCTAATGACTCAAAGAGCTCCTTCCAAATCACTGCTCAATTTGTAGATGGATTGTCGTATACAATGATGTAAGAAGTTCCCAGCAGTGTTTGTCATGTCCTTTTCTTTTACTGTATTCTTTTACACGCCTTAAACTTTCAAAAAGTGAAACTAGATCAACAGGGAATGTATTATTATGATTAGTGGTTATTGCTAAAAATGGTGAGAAATAGCAAAACCATTTCACATTTGTTGCCTGTGATTTGAATTTTATTTGGTTTTTGTACACTACAGTCTAGAGATTTAATATTTCTGTGACAAGGCTTTGAAAATTCAGGGTACAACAGGAATATTTATCATGGTTAATTTTAATGAAACACAGTGGTTAATCTACTAGAGGATCATTGTTTAAGAAAGACAGACATAATATATGATGAGTCAGTGTTCATGTTTCCGTAACTAAACAATCTAACTTAATCTATGTAGGCATTTCTATAATTTGAATCCAAAGGTTTAGTCTCAGTGCTTTAATCTGCCACCATAGGCTGTGATGAAGGCTCAACAAGCTGGTATGATAGTTTAAGGATGGCTAAAGTATCCCAAGTCAAGATGGCAGGTAACTTTCCCAACATTCCTGTCCAAATAGCATTTAAACAAAACTTTACGTCAAATTTTGGAATGTCAAGGCCAAAAAAAAAACTAAAAAAAAACCCCAAAAACTAAGGTGAGACATTTTCCTTCGCAAGAAAACTTAAGAGGGCAGCAGGAGATCTCTGTAACAAAGGAGTGAAGGCCTATTCAGAGCCTACAGGGCAGCAGACTCAACAGGCAGCAGCTTCAGGAGCTCTCAATCCAGAGATAGTAAGCGGGTTAGACAACAGAGCAGAAAGAATTACAGGGGATGCTTTATTAGCACTGGACACGTTGGCACTAATTCACTACTCTATTGCCAATACACAGTTCTGGGTTGCAGTTTCTGGGCAGAGAAGAACATTGGGAATCAGTCACAAGAAAATGTGACCTTGTTCACAGTTCCAAAGCAAAAAAAAGGAGTACTAGTGCTTACAGCTGCAGGGGACCAGAGGTATGTCCTTCGTAAATGTAAACCATATCTTCAGAAAAAACCCAACTGAACTGGAAAATAGAATGAGAAGGGATAATTTGAAAAAAAAAATCATTGGACTACCTGAGAGCCATAATCAAAGAAATAACCTAGACATCATATTTCAAGAAATTATAGAGGAAATTTATCCCAATCTTTTAGATTCAGAATATAACAGAAATTAAAAGAATCTACTAATCATCTCCTGAAACAGATATCAAAATGCAAACTCTGAGGAACATTAAGACAAGTTCCAGAGCTCCCAGGTCAAGGAGAAAACATTGCATGCATTCAGAAAGAACAATATTCCAATATAATGGAGCTATGGTCCATAACCCAGAAGATTTAGAGGCTTCCACATAAAAAAAGAGTAGAAGGTTTGGTATATGATATTTCAAAAGACAAAGACTAGAATTACAACCTAGAATAGCCAGCCCAGGAACATTGAGTATAATCCTTTAGGAGAGAAAAAATAAACATTTAATGAAATAGAGGACTATCAAAAATTTCTGGTGCAACAAACTAATTTAATGGAAAAATTGATATTCAAACAAAAGACTTGAGATTAATTTAAAAAGGAAAACATAAAAGACAAATCATAAAGAATTTAACAAAAGTTTAACATTTCACATTGCTGTAAGGGACAATGATACATGTAGTTCCCAAGGGTTTTATAAGAGCAGTTAAAAGGAGTTTCATAGACATGGTACATGGGTGTGGGTCTATTATGTTGGAATGATCCAGAAAGTATGAATGGGTGAGAAAGAGGAATGCACTGGGAGAAGGGAGAAGGAAAATAAAAAGTTCAAAATTTTTTTCTCACATTAAAGAGTTATAGAAGGAAGAGCTTTTGTAATGGAGGGGAAAAGAAGCATCTTTTGCTTCATAGAAGGAAGACAATTATATACACATTCAGTTGCATATAGAAGTGTAACTCACCCCATAGAGAAATGAAAGGGGAAGGGGATATCAGAAAAAAGGAGAGGCTGATATAAAGGGAAGAGAATATTAAGGGAGACAATGATTAGAAGCAAAACTGACTTTTGAGGAGGGACGATGAGGAGACAGAAAGACATTGAATAAAATGAATAAAATGAGATGGAGAGAAATATCCAGTTGATACTCATAACTGAGAGTGTTAATGGGATGAGCTCATCCACAAACAGAAACAGATAACAGAGTGGTTTAGAAACCAGTATCCCACAATACGATACTTGTAAGAGGATCATTTGAAATGGGAATGCATAGAGACAGTTAAAATACAGGGCTAGTGCATAATCTAATACGCTTCAGCTGAAGTGAAAAACGAAGGGGTAGCAATCAATCTCAGAGAAAAAGCAAAAATTGAACTAATTATAAAAAAGATAATCAGAAACTATTTTACGCTAAAATGTTACATGACATAATGAAATAATATCAAAAATGTTTAAACATGTTTCTCTATCAAAGGCTTCATTTCTTAAATATATACTGAATATAGAAGTGAGTCAAATTTATGAAAACAATAGTCATTTTCCAATTGATAAAGTCCTTAGTCTATGTCAATAGACAGTTTTCAAAAGAAAAAATCAACACTATTTTAGTCTTATAAAATGCTCTAAATAATTATTTGTTACAGAAATACAAATTGAAACAACAATGACAGGTCCAAAATGACATGCTGAAATGGAAGAGGGAAAAGCAGGTATACTAATGACCTGCTGGTGGAGCAGTGTACTGGTCCAATAATTCTAGAGAATAATTTGGAATTCTGTCCAAAGTGCTATAAAACTGTGTGTACCTTCTGACCCAGCAATAGCACCACTAATTTCTGTTGACATCGGTTGCTTAATATATTGTTTTATATGCTTAGTTTTCTGTTATCCTTTTTAAAGTTCTGTTGATACCAGTTGAAGACCTGACCTGTGTAATAGATATGAAAGATCTTGGGGCTGCATGTAATGGTAATTTAAATGTTAAGCTGAGTAATTTATATTTTTCTAAATATTCATCTATTTCACTAAGATTGTCAAATTTTATGGACATATTATTGGGCAAAATAACTCCTAACTATTGTTTTAGTTTCCACTTCCTTGATGGTGAATTTACCCTTCATTTTTTGATACTCGTAATTTGGCTTGCTTCTTTTTTTTTTAAATGAAATTAACCAAAGTTTTATCAATTTTATTGGTTTATTCATAAAACCAGTTCTTGATTTTATTTATTAGCTCAATAGTTTTCTTAATTTAAATTGTATTCATCTCTTCTTTGTTTTCAGTATTTCTAATTTGGTATTTAATTTTGGATTTTCAATTTGTTCTTTTCCTAGCTTTTTCAGTTGCATGCCCAATTTATTGATCTCTTTCTCTATTAAATTCATGTAAGCATTCAGAGATATAAAACATTTCCTAAGAAGTGCTTTCCCTGAATCCCATAAATTTTGGCAGGTTGTCTCATTATTGTCATTCTCTTGTATGAAGTTATTGATGTTTGTATGGTTTGTTATTTGACCTACTCATTCTTTAGGCTTAGATTATTTAATTTCCAATTAATTTTGGCCTGTTTTTCCATGGCCCTTTATTATATATAATTTAATCTCATGATGATTGACTCTTTGAGACTTTATGCACTGGACCGGGAGGTTTTTATGTCCTGGTATATGGTAAATTTTTGTGTATTTGCCATGTATCACTATCCTCATTCAATTTTCTCCAGAGGTCTATCATATCTACATTTTCTAAAATTCTATTCACCTTCTTAACTTCTTTCTTGTTTATTTTGAGGTTAGATTTATTAAGTTCAGAGAAGGGGAGGTTGAGGTTCCCTTCTAATATAGTTTTGCTGTCTATTTCTTCCTGTAATTCCTTTAACTTCTTGTTTAAGAATTTAGTTGCTATACCACTTGGTGCACATATGTTTAGTAATGATACTTCATTGTCTATGGTGCCTTTTAGCAGGATATAGTTTCCTTCCTTATCTCTTTTGATCAGATCTATTTTTGCTTTCTGAGATTAAGATTGTTACCCATTTTTGTTTGTTTTTTTTTAATTTCAGCTGAAGTGCAATATTTTCTACTCCAGCCTTTTATCTTTACACTGTGTGTATCTTCTTGTTTCAAATGTGTTTCTTGTAAACAACATATTGTAGGATTATAATTTTTAATTCATTATGCTATCCACCTGTTTTATGAGAGTTCTTCCCATTAATATTCATGGTTATGATGACTATCTTTGTCTTTCTCTCCATCCTATTTCTAGGTCCTTCCCTTCCCACCCCCATTTATGCTTTTATTTCTCCCTTCCCTTCTTCAAAATCTTTTCATCTTAAGGAGTTATTTTCTTCCATTAGGTTTTGTACCTCCTTATTCATTCGGCCAATTGTTCTTTTAAAGGACCTGATTGTATTTTTAAAACCATTGGTCAATTTTTATTCTGCCTCTCTCATTTGGCTTTCATAATCCTCCTTGAGCTCTTCCAAGAACTATTTTTGGGCTTGACACCAGTTCATACTACATTTTGAAGTTGTAGTTGTGGGTATAATGTCAATATTGTTCACTTCTGAATTCATATTTTGTTCTTCCCTTTCCCCATAGTAAGATTCTATGGCCTTTTATTTTCTAGTTTGCTCCTTGTTCATTGTGATTGCCTTTTTCTGGCTTCTAAAGTGGGATCTCTGCTTGTGGTGGAAAGGGATTATGATCCATGCTTCTTGTGCTTGTGGCTATGGGTCTGGTTACTGACTTTGTGTGTTGTGCCCTCTTGTTCTCTCAGCCAGAAGCTATATAATGCTGTAGTTTACCTGGTGCTGAGTTGGAGCTAGCTTTTATGTGACAAGGCCAAGGTTAGGTGAAGGCTTTCTGATTTCCCCCTGAATTACACAGAAGCAGTGAGCCTTATGTGTGGAGGAGGTGTAGTCTGACTTTTAGAGGTCTCCTCCTCCCCTAGGGCAGCTGGTGGACAATGGTCCCTTCTTGTTTCTGCCAATTCTCCTGGTTGTGCAAAGGTATGCCTGGGGTGCTGGTGTTGGTGTTTGCTGGATCCACCTCTCTGGAACTCAGGATTTCCTGCTGGTCTCCTGAGGTGGGGCCTTTTAGATGCCTCTGAGTCCCCTTCAGTCACAGCAGGAGGAACCCTTCCCTCCTGAGCTAGAGGACTACTCTACCCCTTCTACTGGCTCTACTATTTCAGAATGTTACCTGGAGTAATATTCTCTGTGTTTCAAGTTCAATAAGGGGGCATAAGAGTACTTACAGTTTGCTCTGCCTTCTTATCTCCTGGAATTTCAGGTAGGTGACTTTCAGACTTTTAATCTATGGACTGATAACCTCAGGAGTAGCTGCTGCAGTTGCTTCTGGCCATCTCATTCAACTCCACCTGTGCTGAGAGGTTTGGGAATCATCATGGCACTGGTGATTCAGTCTATCAGAGCTGGCTCCCATTCTGCAATAGTTGAGTGTAGAGCCATGCACACTGAGCTCTCCCAGTTCAGTGCAACAGGTTTTTTCCATTGTTTGTCCCACTTATTTTGGGCTGGGAATCTGACACACTCTGTTTTCTAGTGGAAAATCAACAAATTCGTGCACATTCACTTTTTAGAGGTATCTGAAGGAATTTGTGAGAGGGCTCAGATATGTCCCTTCTTTCATTCCTCCATCTTTGTTCTGCTACCTGAATTATAATCTTTAAACAAATTACTAAAGCTATTAAAATGCCCACACATCTTTAGTTCACCACCATATATGTATTTCTAAAGTCTTTTCAAACTCTTATCATCTCATTTCATACAAAATCATTCACTCCTTGAAGGGAAAAGGACCCACATGAAAAAAAATATTTATATCAGCTTTTTTGTAGTGGTAAAAACCTGGAAATTTATCTGATGCCCATAAATTGGGGAATGGCTGAACAAGTTGTAGTATATGAATGAAATGTGATACTACTTTTCCACAAGAAATGAAGAGCAGGTGGATTTCAGAAAAACCTGGAAAGAGTTACATGAGTTAATGATGAGTGAAGTAACCAGAACCAGGAGAATATTTTACACAGTAACAACATTGTGTAATGAGTAACTTTGATAGACTTAGTTCTTCTCAGCAATGCAATGATTTAAGACAATTCTAAAAGACTCATGATGGAAAATGCTATCCATATTCAGAGAAATGACTATCTTGTCTGAATGCTGATTGAAGCATACTATTTTCCCTTTTTTGTTTTTTCTTTTCTTTGCTTTTTCCTGTTATTTCTGCTTCTTCTTTCATAACATCACCATTGGGGGGAATATGTTTAATGTGATTGTACATGTATAGCCTTTATCAGATTGCATAATGTTTTGGAAATAGGAGAGAGCAGGAAGGAACAAAAATTTATAAAACAAAATCTTATAAAAATGAATGTTAAAAACTAAAAATTAATCAATTCATTAAAAAATAGTTTACCCTTGCTTAGCCAGAGAAGTTAAGTGATAAGAGAATAATCTGGAAATCCTACCACTGAAGATAAATCCAACTATATTTCTTTCAATATTTTATATTATAAGTTTTAAGATTGTTAAACCTTCATTTTCATTTTTCTCTCATAGTATTAATATATATGTTAACTAATGAAGCACCATGACAGCAAAATTCTAACTTTTCTTCCCTTCAACCATTATTACATGAGAGAAATCACATACTTTTATTTTAGAAAATCAAGGGTAATTATTGGTCATTGTCTTTCATTTTGAAAAGGACCAGTGACATCATAGGATGATATTCGAACCTCTATGTGGATTGAATTTAAGTAAGGCAATGTTGCCCAAATCATCAGCTTCATTCTCTTTTCCAGTCATCAAATTGTAGTGGTGAAACAAAAATCCGCATGACTGGCAATGACCCAGGATATATTGAATGACCTTGGTGTTTTTCATTTCTGACCAAGTTCTAAATTTTCCACATCACCTGCTTCACCTACCTTCATGGAGGTTGGAACAATTTGTTCTCATCCAACCATTCCAGTAGGAGAAGTTTTAACATGCTTCAGGTAAATGTTCTTCTAACTCATCAACACATTTGAGACCTGCCAACTATCCTCAAACTAGGTTAGCCTTTTTGTTGAGACAGTTTTACTAGGATGTGGCTGCTCTGCATGCTCCAGCATCTTGGTGAATGCTGGATGAAAGATGGATACCAAGTGTTTATGAGTAGCCCTAAAAAGGTCAATGAAATCCCTCACACCAGAAGTGGAAGTCCTCTCTACATGGTTCAGTTCATATAGCACTGAACCTGGAGTCAGAAAGACCTGAGTTAAATATATATATATATAAAACATAACATAGCCTCAGACACTTATTAGCCATGTTATGATCCCAGAGCAAGTTATTTAACCTCTGTTGGTTTTAATAGGTGGAGAAGGAATGGCAAAACACGTCATTATATGTCTCTGTTTATCTGGTGAATGAATGAATTGGAAGCAACCAATTTTGTTATTTCAGGTCACAGAATATTACCACCTGACAATTCTCCTGGTTTCTAACAAATATGATTAGTTAGATGATACTGTGAGCTAAACTATGATAAAATCTCTCTTGGACTTACATATGGACTTAATATTTGACAGTTTTTTGGAAGTACTAGAGTTTCATATAGGGCAATTCAGTGGGATAGTAGATAGAATGTCAAGGCTGAAGTTAGGAGGACTCAATTTCCTGAGTGTAAATTCAGCCTGAGACACTTACTAGATATTTTACCTTGGATAAGTCACTTAACCCTACTTGCTTCAGTTTCCTCATCTGTAAAATGAGGTAGAGAAGGAAATGGCAAACCACTTGAGTATCATTGCCAAGAAAAGCCCCCAAAAGATCATGAAAAGTCAGACATGACTGAGCCTACTGAAAAATAACAACAATTTCATACATGTTTATTGGCTCATTCCATAAGATGACAAATTTAGAATTAGGAATAACATTAAAGGTTTTCCAGTCCAAACTTCTCATTTTATAGATTGTGAACTGAAAACTAAAGTAATTAAAAACTTGACCAAGGTTACACAGGAAGCAAGGACCAGAGCCAGTTAGAAAGTCACATGTTTGGCTTTTAAGATAAATAAACATTGTAAAAGAACTCAGACTAAGAAATCTTACTTTGGTAACAAAGAAAATCAAAACATACAACCAGAAGAAGAAAACAAACTCAAAGCTCCTGCATCAAAAGCCTCCAAGAGAAATATGAATTGGCCACAGACAATTGAAGAGCTCAAAAAATTGTGAGAATCAAGTAAGAAAAGTAGAGGAAAAACTGGGAAGAAAAATGAGATTAATGTCAGAAAATCATAAAAATTGAGTCAACAGCTTGCTAAAAAAGATCCAAAAATATAATGAAGAAAATTAACACCTCAAATATAGACGAACCCAAATGGCAAAAGAAGTTCAAAAAACTAATGGGGAGAAAATACCTTAACTAGTAGAATTGCCCAGATAGAAAATGGGGTCCAAAATTTCACTGAAAAAATTAATTCTTTCAAAGTTAGAATAGGACAAATGGAAGTTAATGACTTTATGAGAATTCAAGAAATTATAAAACAAAACCAAACGAATAAAAAAATAGAAGAAAATGTGAAATATGTCATGGGAAAAATAAATGACCTGTAAAATAAAATGATGAAGAGATTTTTAAAAACATTGGACTACCTGAAAGCCATAATAAAAAAAATACCCTAGATATCATCTTTCAAGAAATTATTAAGGAAAAGTGTCCTGATATTCTAGAAACACAGGGTAAAATAGAAATGGAAAGAATCCTCTGATCACATCTGGAAAGAGATTCTAAAATGAAAACTCCTAGGAATATTGTAGTCAAATTCCAGAGTTCCCAGTTCAAGGAGAAAATATAGCAAGCAGACAGAAAGAAACAAGTTGAACATTGTGGAAATACAATCAGGATAACACTAGATCTGGTAATCTCTACATTAAGGGATTAAAGGGCTTGAAATACGATATTTTGGGGGTCAGAGGAACTAGGATTAAAACCAAGAATCACATACCCAGCAAAACTGAGTGTAATCCTTTAGTGGAAACAAATGAATGTTCAATGAAATAGATAATTTCAAGAATTATTTTTATTAAAAAAAAGTGTG
>CM053770.1:371953418-371973810 GCA_028658325.1 Potorous gilbertii | reverse complement strand
GTTTATAACATTCAATTCCACAAGATTTTGAATTCACAATTTTCTCCCCATCTTTTCCCACCCCTTATGTCAGGACAGTGTGCACTCCATGCATTCCTCTCCCCAATCTATCTTCCCTTCTATCACACCCTTTCTTCTTTCCCCTTTCCCTCTATTTTCCTATAGGCCAAGATAGAGTTCTACACCTCATTGCCTTTACAACTTATTTCCCATGTGCATGCAAAAGCAATTTTTACCATCCATTTTTTAAAGATATGTGTTTCACATTTTCTCCTTTCCTCCCTCTCTACCCACTCTCATTGAGAAAACAAGCATATAGATGTAGTTCAGACATGTGTAGCTAGGCAAAACACTTCACAGCAGTCATGTCGCAAAAGACTAATCACATTTACCTCTATCCTGTCCTCTCCAGTTACTCCATTCTCTCCTTTGATCTGTTCCCCACCTTCCCTAATCAATCTGCCGTTCCTCCTATTATACTCATTCTCCTATCACATCCCCCCTGTCCTCATGTAGGGTAAGCTATTGTCAATGGGTATGTCCCTGGAAAGTCCACTATCAAGGTAAGTGAACTTATACACAGCATTCAAAACTTCTCCATTTGTTGTAATTGATGTTTCCACATATGGATGGTGTGGTGGTGGCTGATGGAGCACCTGTGTTTTTTTGGTGTTTATTATTAGGCCAAAATTAGTACAGGCAGCAGAGCATTGATTCTCACTTTGTTGCATCTCAGCTTCAGAGGCTGTGCTAACTCAGTGTTTGGGAGGATCTGAAGAAAAGTTTGGGAGAGAAGAGGTATTAGACTGACTCCCAAATTGAAGGTCTACAGAGTTGTTGTACTGATCTCATTGTTGTATGACTGTGATACATTGACAGTCTACCAGTACCATGCCAGAAAACTGAATCACTTTCTTTTGAACTGTCTTAGGAAGATTCTGAGGATCACCTGGCAGGATAAGATACCAGACCCTGAAGTCTTTGCTCAAGCTTAATTGTCAAGTATTCAAACTATGTTTCAGAGAGTGCAACTCCAATGAACTGGCCACGTTGTTCTAATGCAAAATGTATACCTGCCAAAAAGACTATTTTATGGAGAACTTGCATGGGGCAAGTGATCACATGGTGGCCAGAAGAAATGGTACAAGGACACATTTAAGGTCTCTCTCAAGAACTTTGGATTTGACTGTGTAACATGGGAGACACTGGCACAGGAGCACTCAGCATAGAGTGCCCACATAAGAAAAGGTGCTATGCTCTTTGAGCAAAGCAGAATTGAGACAGCACAAAGTAAACACAGGATGTGCAGATTTGGAATACATACCCCAAATATTCATATGGAATATCTGTGCTCAACTTGTGGTAGAGCATTCTGAGCTCATATTGGACTGATCAGCCACAGTCAGACACATTGAAATTTCACTTTACAGTGGCGATGTCATTTTTGTCCTCTTCAAAGATGAAGGACAACAACCAACCAACCAACCAGGATAAGACAGATTTCCATTCCCAATTGTTTTTGTATTATTCCCTCCTTAAGCCAAATCTGATGAGAGTAAGGCTCACTTATTCCTTTTCATCTCACCCCTCTTTCTTGAAAACTCTTTCTTGCCTCTTTCATGAGAGACAATTAGCTATATTCTACCTCTCTTTTTCTCTCCCAATATATTCCTGAAAACACTTAATTTTATTTTTTGAGTATTCTCCCTTCATATTCACACCATCCTGTGCCCTCTGTCTAAACATACATACATAACACACACATACAGATATATGCATACATACACATATGCATATACACATGCATACATACATTATATATGTATATTTTTGCATGTGTGTATAAACATATATATATATATATATATATATATACACACATATACATGTGTATAGATAGATATAGATTTAGATATGGATATTCCCTCTAACAACCCTAATTCTGGGAAATGTCTCATGAATGAATAAATATCATGTTTCCATGTCGAAATGTAAACAATTCAACTTTAATGGACCACTTATGGGTTTTCTTTCTGGTTTACCTTTTCATGTTTCTCTTGATTCTTATATTTGAAGGTCAAATTTTCTATTCAGCTCTGATCTTTTCAACAAGAATTCTTGGAAGTCCTCTCTTTCATTGTAATTCATTTTTGTCCCTAAAGTTTTATACTCAGCTTTGCTAGGTAGGTGATTCTTGGTTTTAATCCTACCTCCTTTGACCTCTGGAAGGTCATATTCCAAGCTCCAATCTCATAGTGTAGAAACTGTTAAATTCTGTTGTATCCTGCTTGTATTTCCACAATATTTAAATTATTTCTTTATGCCTGCTTGTAATATTTTCTCCTTAATCTGGGAGTTCTGGAATTTGACTACAATATTCCTGTGATTTGTCCTTTTGGGGTCTCTTTCAGAAAGTGATCAGTGGATTCTTTCTATTTATATTTTACCCTCTGCCTCTGGAATATCAGGGCAGTTTTCTTTGATAATTTCTTGAAAGATGATGTCTAGGCTCTTTTTTCATATTTCTACTTTCAGGTAGTCTAATAATTTTTAAATTGTCTCTCCTGAATCTATTTTCCATGTCAGTTGTGTTTCCAATGAGATATTTCGCATTGTCTTCCATTTTTCATTCTTTTGGATTTGTTTTGTAATTTCTTGATTTCTCAGAAAGTCATTAGCTTCCATCTGCTCCATTCTAATTTTGAAAGAACTATTTTCCTCAGTGAGCTTTTGAACCTCCTTTTCCATATGACCAATTCTGCCTTTAAAGGCATTCTTCTCCACATTGGCTCTTTGGACCTCTTTTGTCATTTGGGTTAGTCTGTTTTTAAAGGTGCTATCTCCTTCAGCATTTCTGGGAGGTCACCTTTAGCAAACTGTTAGCTTATCTTTCATAATTTTCTTCCATCATTCTTATTTTTCTTTCCCTTTTTTCCTCTCCTTCTCTTACTTGATTTTCAAAATCTTTTTTGAGCTCTTCCATGACCTAAGACCATTTCATTTATTTTTTGGATGCTTTGGATATAAGAGCCCTGAGTTTACTACCTTTCTTCACTTGTATGCTTGCTTTTATCTTCCTCAAGTTGTATGCTTTGATCTTCTTCATTCAAGAGGATGGAAGAAAATACTTTATCACCTAGAAAATAAGCTTCTATCATCTTATCTCTCACACCTTTGGACATTTTCCCAGCCAAATACTTGACTTTTGAGCTCTTTGTTAAGTGCATCATCTCATTTCAGAGGTTTTGTGCAGCTGTTTTCAGAGATATCTCTAGGGACCTGTAAGTTTTCACTTCCTCCAAAGTGGTATAATTAAATGGGAGATATTTACTCCTCTTTTCTGTCCTGGATCTGTGAATAAGATTCCCTCTTACAGTTGCCACCAGTATTGCCATAAAAGTAGTCCTCCTCTCTCCAGGACCACCACTTAGAACTGTGACCCAGATCAGCTGCTGGATTCCCCCACCACCTGCGCTATAAGCTGCAGAAGCAGCCACCACTGTGGCCATGGCTGGTGCTGCCCTGGGGCTAAGGCTGGGGTTGGGGCTTGATCCTGCTGCTCTCTCAGGTGAGAGAGCTTTCTCATTGACTTTGAAATTATCTTTATTTTTTTTTCCATCGAGAAATCAGGAAACCCCAGCAGCTGCTAGCAATTCAGTGTCCTGAGATCTGCTCTAGTCCCATCTGTGCTGGTTCAGCACAGGCCATACTCTATCCCAAGCCCAGTATAATATACCCTTTCTGTTGTCCTTCAGATTTTCTTGGGTTGAAAATCTGTGTCACTGTGGTTTTGGAGCTTATGTTGCTTTAGAATTTGTTTAGAGTCATTTTTTCAGCTATTTTGAGAGGTTTAGGAGGGGGGGAGAGTTCTGAAACCATCTCCTTCATAAAATTTTATAGCAAATAGTATTCTATCACAGTCCTGTGCCATAACTCATTCAGTCATTCTATGATTGGTGAGCATCTCTTCAATTTTCAATTCTTTGCAGCTTAAATCTTTGGATCGGTTGAACATGAGATTACTGTGATCATTTACTTTTGTATCCTGCATATCTAATCTATTTCACTAATCAACTAATCTGTTTCTTATCAGTTACCAGATTGTTTTGATGATTCCCACTTTGTAAAATAGTTTGAGATATGGTAACGCTAGATCACCTTCTTTCTCTCTTTTAAATTGATTCCTTTTATATTCCTTTTGTTCTTCCTGATAAAATTTTATTTCTTCCAACTCTATAAAATGATATTATTTTATTTTGACTAACAAATGTATGAAAATGAGTAAATACCATAATTTAGTCAGTCTTGTCATTTTTCACTAAATTGGCTCACATACCCATGAGCAATTAATAGTTTTCCAACATTTACATCTGTCTTAATTTGTGTGAAAAGTGTTTTGTAATTGTTTTCATATAGTGTCTGGGTGTGTCTTCACAGGCACATTTTAAAACACATTTTATAACATATTTTTAGTGCTTCACTCCAAATCTTTTCTCTCTTCATTTGTCTTTAGGTTCATGTCTACTAATAACTCTTCCAAAATTTATACTTTTACTTCTAGATCCCATCACTTCCCTCCCTCCTCTTCTCTTCCCATATACCTTAGGATATAATAAAATCAGAATTGTAAAGTATCATAGAAATCATCCAGTCATCTAATTTTTAAAGAGGAAACTGCACCATGATGAAATTACTATTCCTCCTAATTAATGAGAAAATCAAGGCCAACCATATTGATTTCACTAATTTCATATCTCCAAATCTGTCAACTGCACTTTCTTTTTACTCTCCAAAAAAGGGAGTAGCCCTCATATTCCAAACTAGATTGTTTAAAATCAATTTTATTTCTTTGATTGTAATCCCTCCAATCACCACAAGGAGCTTACACAACCAATAATTCCCTTCCTAGTAGATCATTGTGACTAGCTCTTACTGAGCTATCCACATTCACAGAGTTTGAAAAAATATTAGGGAGATGAGTGGCCATCTAGTTCAACTCATAAATGTAAAGAATCAGTCTCTGAATATACCTGACAGGTAGTCAACCAGTATTTACCAAAATAATTACAATAGAAAACATATCATCTCTCTAGGCATATCATTTCACATTTACACAGATTTAATTATTAGGAACAGCTTCCTGATATTCTGAGGGGCAGGGAGATGTGTCTCTTTGGTAATATTCATCCATCGTTGTTAGTTCTAACCTTTGTAGTCAAATGGAATATACCAAAACTCTGTTCCACATAATAACCTTTTAAATACTTCAATGCAAGTATCATGACACTCCAAAGAAATATATGCATACACACAAATATAAACACTGTGACACACAAATATTTCACTAATAAAGGAAAAGCATCATTATACATAATATTTTGACTTATTGAGTAAAATGTGCAGTGTTTTATATGACATCGTTTCTTTAAAAAATAAAAATTGTTTATATTGGATATTTGTGAACAAAATTTATTTTTTTTTACTCCTTGAACCTGCACTTTTCCACCTACCTGCCCTCTTCCAGATAGAACACCACTGGTATCATCTCATGTGGCTAAAGTGTGACAAAATGTAATTTAACAAGGAGAGAGGTGAAGTGACATGAAGCATGAAATTTAAAAATGAATGTCACACTCCTTTTCAGATTGAATACTTAGCATTAATACATATTGCAAGCAACTTGATGCAAATATTTCATTGCAGCTTTGAGGAAAGAGTAAGGCATTTTCTGATTTCAACATATTTAGGGGGAAATTGGGAGAATGAAATTTTAAAAATCAAAACTAAGCAATCTCCAATTGAAGGCATTTCCCCTTCCAGTGATAGGCTTGTACTCAGTCAATTACTCCAACATTATCCTCTTAGCAATGCTTAATGTAGGCAGGAAATACATAAATGAATTTAAATACAATCTGGTAGATGTAGTATATACTTTCTTTTGTTCTCAGCCTTAGTCTTCTCTCCATCCAACTGGTGTATTACTATACACCAATTCTGGATTTTATCAAGTTATTCAACAAAGCTGCCTATTCAATTCTTATAAACAAATTGAAGAGATATGGACTAGATGTTTAGATGCATTTAAAATTACTTGAAGGTCTAAAGTCAAGAAGTCCTGGCTAATGAAATTACAGCAACCTGGAGGAAAGTCACAAGCACCAAATATGTTCCATTTAACATTTTAAACATTTTCTTCTCCACAGCCCTACCTAATGGTCACTTTTTAGTATGAACAAGAAAGAAGGGGAGAAAGAGGTAATTTGTTTAAAAGAGAGAGATGAGGGAGAAGCAAAGAAAGGATAGAAATGTCAGTTTGAGTCAGTAGCCTATTGCTATAATGTAATGAAACTGATTTGTCTTATTTTTGGAAACAATTCTGAAAACAATTAAAAATTGAATTTCCAAAAATGGTTTGAGTAATGGTAGTACCATTTAATGCATTTGATACACATGTTTTCAAGAGATTGATACAGAAGTGTGACAGAAATTTGAATGGACAACTTTGCGAACACTTAAAAGGCAAGTATTGATCACTAAGAGATAGGAAGAGTTTGTTAATAATTGACTTTAGGAAATTGTCATCTTTCTTTTTCATAGAATTAGTAGATGAGTAGATTGGGAAAATGCAACATACCATACACCAATTCCTGGATTTTATCAAAGTATTCAACAAAGCTGCCTATTCAATTCTTATGAACAAATTGAAGAGATATGGACTAGATGTTTAGATGCATTTAAAATTACTTGAAGGCCTAAAGTCAAGAAGTCCTGGCTAATGAAATTACGGCAATCTGGAGGAAGGTCACAAGCACCAAATATGTTCCATTTAACATTTTAATCAATGACTTGGATAAAGATATAGCATTTTTGTCAGAATTTCCAATGATACAAAATTGAGAGAGATTTTTAATATACTATAAGACTGAATTGATGTCCAAAATTTTTAACATTATAGAACAATGGGCTGTGTCTTACAATAAAAATTATTGGAATTAATATTAAATCTTGTACTTGAGTTCAAAAAGTTAATAGAAAAATATCAATTGACTAGCAACTGAGCAGTATAAGGATGAGAATATTAATATGAAATACTTGATGTAAAATATATCTATATCTATACATAGCCTTAAGTAAACTGCAAATTCAACATTATGTTTACACATGAAGACACACTGCTTCTGCTTTGTTTTTCTTTCCTGAATTAACAATGACTCTGAGATGAATGTGTGGAGATTTGAAAGCCACTTGGTGACTTCCAGAATTCTTGACCTCCTGGTTTCTGTTTTTGAAGAAGCTGCCTCTCTATATCAAGTACAACATTTTTTAAAGAAAGAGTAACATTTACTTAATTATGAATCCAGCCCTTGTTACTGACTTTCCAGAAGACAAGTACCTAGAAGAAACTGTTTGTGTAGTATAGTGCATATGAAAAATATGGTGCTCAAAATTTCTGTAATGCTTCTGGGAAATACTTAAAGGTAATATTGCTACTGCTGTTTTTTTAAAGTCTTTATTAATATACTCTTGTGATATCATCCCTTAGATTTTCTTTTGTTTCAAGGAAATAAGTAGCTGTTCCCCACAGCAGTGAGCCAACACTGCATATATTCAAATCCACTAAAAGATATACATACAATTCCCACAGAAGAGTCCAAGAATGTTTTGGATGGTGGCATAATGGGAAAAAGTATACAGCTTCTTAAGAAGCTTTTTTTTTTGCAGAACAGTAATATGGGAGCATACTTTCTTGTACATTTATCTGATTATTTTTTTAAAAGGGCAGCCTCTTCACTTCATACTGTGACTTCATATCTATTTAATCAAAATACCTGACAAAAGAGAAAAGCAGTATACTAGGGATAGTTGCAGGCCACTTTTATGACACAAATTGAATAAAGTTTGGAAGAGCTGGACATACTTTTAATTCTGCAGTCCGAGAATCAGACTTAGTCATGTATACACTTGAATTTTGGAAACTATTCATGCCAAAATTTCAAAGTTACAGAATTCTGGGAAATAACAATAGGGTAAAGAACCAAAAGGTATGAAGCATTAAATACAAGTTGTGTTTAGAACACATTTTCAAGGCAGGTGTTTCTTGAATAACATCAGGATACAAAGTAAACTGCCAGAGCTGATGAAAAAGAAGCTAAAGGAAGCAGAAATACTTTCTGTTTCAAAGACAGTAGGACAATTAAAATCCTGCTTCCTAATTCCAAGACTTGCTACAAGGAACATTAAATTGGGCAAGGGGAGGGAAGAAAAACAGGTATCCCTGGATCTTTTTCTTCTTTTAAAGTCTACAAAGTTATGGTATCTATGCCTAAGTTTGTTCAAAGTAGAGCTAGTAAAATATTCCCAATTGATATGATTCCAAAGGAAATATTCCTTCATTTCCTGAATAAATGTAGACTACTAGTACTGGAATTATGAAGAAGAAATTCAGTGAACAGTTCTATTCATTAGAATTCCTAACCTCTCTTAAATTTGAACTCAGGAAGTACAACTGATATGAAATCTTTTCTGACCTTAACCTTCTATGTCCCCCAAACTCAGTTCTTTTGACTTCAGAGTCAATGCTGTTTTCACCACACTTATGATTCAGTCCTAAACACTGTCATAAAAGTGTTCAACCCAGGGACCATCTCTCAGATCCTTATGCTCTCCATTTTTCATTTGTTTGTTTCTTGGAGTCAAAATTTTCCATTTAATCTTTGATGATCATCTCTATTTCTTGTTTGGTCATGGATTCTCGCCCTCTCTATACATCTCAGGTAATTTCCTCTAAGTTCTTCTAATTTATTTATGATACAATTCTTTGTACCTAAGTCACATATCTATTTGGAGCTTATGTTGGCATATATTGCAAAGTATTGGCCTAAACCAATTTCTGCAAGGCTACTATCCATTTTACTCAGAAAGGGATTTTTGTTTGTTTGTTTTGTCAAACAATAATTCCTTATCATGATAACTGGCGGCTTTTGGTTTTTCAGACACGAGCCTACTAAAAATTTTTCATCCATATGTTGTATATCTAATCTATTCCACTGATACATATCTCTATTTTTTAAAATATCATATCATTTTGATGATTATTGCTTTCTCTTATAATTTAGATCTGATCCAGCTAAGTCCCTTTTCTATCCACTTTCCCCCTATTAGTTCCCTTTGTTTCTTGACCTTTGCCCTCATACAGATTAGTAGTGTTACTTTTATTGTCTAGTTAAAGAAAATAGTCTTATTATATTGCCTAATATGAAACTGAATAGATAAATTAATTTAGATAGATTTTCCATGTTTATTAAATTGACTTAACCTACCTACAACCTATTAATGTGTCTCTATTTTGTTCTGTCTGGATTTCCTTAAAGAGTGTCTTGTAGTTGCTCCCATATCTTATGTGCGTATTAAAAAATACAAACTCAAGAATTTTATGTGTTCTGTGATTGTTATACATGTATTTTACTCGTCCTAGTTATGCCTAATGAATTATATTTGAATTATATAGCAATGCTAATAATTTATATGGAGTTATTTTATAACCATATGTTTGCTAAGGTAATGATTGGTATTAGCAATTTTAGTTGACTAAAGAATTAGCTAAATATCTTATTATATCATCAACAAAACATGATCATTCTTTTTTTATTCATTGCATATCCATTGATACATTCTATTCTTCCCACTGTGTTCTCAGGTAACAAAAGTGAAAAAAAAATCTATTTCTATTCAACAACTAAAAGGAATCAATCAGACTCATCCTCATATATGCATAGTCAACTAGCTCAGCTGTTTTGGGGGTCAGGTGTGGTGGCGCAGTTCAGAGGTAGACACAAACTTCTATTGAAGTATAAATCAGTTAAAGGATACTTACTAGGGGGCGGATCCAAGATGGTAGAGTAGAAGGATGGACCTGCTCTAGCTCTCCCTCCATAACCCATAAAATATATGTAAAATGGCTCTAAACAAATTCTAGAGCAGCAGAAGTCATAAAATGGCAGAGTGAAACAGATTTCCAGTCCAAGATAGCTTGGAAAGGTCTACTGCACTGAGCTCAGATACTTACTCTATGAGTAAGTATCCAGTAATACCATGAAGAGACTTAGACTTGGTAGCAGAATTTGTCTCAGATTTCTTGGCACAAAAAATCTGTTGCTACCACTGTATCTATTTGTTGCTGGATACACTAAAATTTTCACTTCTTTGCAGGCATATTTGTTTAGCTGAAATATAATGGCTATGTAGAACTGACACAGAAACTTTGACAGGTCTTATATTTTGAAGAGACATATCTGCAAAAATAGACACTCTTTTGGGGGTACTAAGAAATGACCCAATCAACACAGACATTTGAATCCTGAGAACAAAACTTTGTACTCAAGATTCATGATCATCTCACATTTCTAAATTATTCACAATCCTCTCTGGAGATTGTTAAATCCCAACATGAGGGAAAGGTTTCTAATTCTTTATCTCAAGGTACTCTAGATATTAAGACTGTGGTCTTGGTAATGGAAATTGACAAAAACTCTTTCCTGGTTTCATGGTCCTTTGTCACTTTTCTGAGACTTAAATCTCTGTATCCCTACCAGTCTTCTTGGCTGCATATTTGTAGACAAATAACCACTTGCATTTTTTATATATTTCATGAGTTTTCATGGCTACAGAATTAACTAATTGGTGATCAATTGTGATAGGACATCATCACAATTTGTTGTATTAATTTATTTTTTTTTTGTTTCCCTTAGAGCTAACATATCTAGAGCTAAGTTAAATAGTAGTGAGGACAATGACTACCTTTGCTTTAGCCCAACTTAATTGAGAAGGATCCTAATTCATCCTTATTACTCATAATGCTATCAACTGATTTTAGAAATGTGCTATATTTCCTAGTCAGGAAATGTCCATTTATTTAAATGTATTCTACTTTTTAAAACAGAAATGATTGTTGCATTTTGTCAAAGTTTTTAATATGCCTAATAAAATAATTTTTTCATTTTAAATCAATATGGCTAATTAGATTTATAATTTTCCTAATATTGGATGAACTCTGAATTTCTAGTATAAATTCATCCTGGTCAAAGTGTATGTAATCCTTATTATATATTGCTATAATCTCTTGACCCTTTTATAGTGGTAACAGATAAATATTGTGTGATCTTGTTTATAATGTAATGATACTTTAATTTTTTCTTTAGAATACTTTAAATATTTTTCTTTGATGTGAAACTTCTAGATTCTTACTATAATATATCTGAAAGTTTTCATTTTGGAATTTCTTTCAAGTGATGACTAGTGAGTTATTTCTATTTTCACTTTTTCTTCTTATTCTGATATATGTATGAACAAGATTTGCTCAAGTTTTGATATGAGATAACTTATATTTTCTTTCTCTCTTATGTTTAACATTTTGACAGAATTTCAATATTTTATGTTGTCTTTTCAAATCATTAACAGCTATATGATATATTCTAATTTTCAAAGAGAAGTTGTTTATCCAATAACTCACATTAAATTACATGAATGACTATTTTCAGTGATATAAATTAATAAAAAAAAGAAACAAAGAATTAGAGTCCCAAAAGGAAAAAAAAAAAATTGATCTATAGGAAGAACCCAATTCCAAAAGCAAGAAAGACACAGCTCAGATTTTAACTAAAATAGAACAAGAAATCAAATTAAACTATTTTCAATAGTATGTAAATTATTTTCACACCAAAGGAAGAAAACATCCTAACAACCTCCTTCTATGATACAGTTGTGGCCCACTCCCTAGATAAGGGAAGATAATGAAGATAAATCAAAACATAGACCAAAATCATTAATTAAAATTAATCTAAAAATATTGAATAAAATGTTGGTAAAAAGAGCCCAGAAACAAATTTAATGTTGGGCATTATACATAAATTTTGAAACAGGAATTTAAAAAGTTTTTAAGTATAGCAAAAGAATAAAATATTAACTTATGTTATAACAATAAGAAATGGTTTTGAAAAACAACAACCACATGTGAAAAAATACTTTTGAAAATATAACAATAAATTGACTTCCTCTTAATTTCTTCAATAGTTTACTTTGAAAACCAAGATATAATATTGCCTGTAATGGAAAAATATTGAATGGTTTCCCAATGATATTAGATTAAAGCGTAAACATTATTGCCATTTTTATTTTAAGTACTATTGCTAAATCAATGAAACAAGAAAATAAGGGAAGAATAGTAGCCAAAGAAGTAATAAAACGTCTTGTTTTGCACATAATCTTATGACATTTAGGGAACACAAGAGTTTCAAAAATAATTAAAAAAACAATAAGCAAGGTATAAAAATAGGACTGCAAAATCTTTAGCTTTTCTTTATATTTCCACTAAAATCTAGGAGAAAAAGACAGAAAAGGAAAATCTATTTAATATAAATTCAGAATTATAAAATTTTTTATTAGTATTCTTAGTAAGACACTGAAATTATATGAATACAAGTAAAAATTCATTTTACACAATTAAATAAAGATACATTTTGGAACAAAATTAGTTGCTTATAGGTAAACCAGGAAAATGTAATAAAAATGACTAGAGCACTTCTATTAACTTACAATTTCAATGATATACCATTTAAACTACTAAGAAATTTTTTGATAAAGCTAGACAAAACTGTAACAGAACTCATATCAAAAGGTCAAGAATATGAAACTAAATATTGAAAAGAAATTAGAAGGAAAGGGGCATAGGAGAACTAGACAATAATCCATTCCACATATCAGTAATCATAAAAGCTTTATTAAATGGAAAAAGACAAAATATAAATAAAAATATGTATACAATGAAAGGAGAAGAATCATAGTGTCATCTATTTAAAGCTAAAAGGGATGATGAAAAGAAATCATACTCAACCAAGTCAATTAACAAATGAGGCATCCAAAGCACAGAGAGTTAAAGTGACTTTCAGAGGGTCACACATCTAGTAACTGTGGGAAGCATGATTTGAACTCATATGCATCAATATATGTATTCTATCACTTAACTGAATTGGTGAGGGAAGAAACTATCTTTCACAACTAGAGATAGAGTTATTTTTTGACCAAAAATAAAATAAAATAGTCTACAAAAAGTAAAATCAACATTTATGGTTGCACAAATTGAAGTTTTGTAAAATAATCTTTTTGTAAATAGTATTTTAAATTTTCCAATTACATGTAATTTTTAACATTCATTTTATAAGAGTTTGAGTTCCAAATTTTTCTTGTACTCTCCCTCCCATTCCACCTTCCCAAGATGGTAATCAATATGATATGATATATATGTGTAATCATTTTAAGTATATTTCGGTAAGAGTTATCTTGTGAAAAAGAATCAGAACAATATGGGAAAAACAGAACAAAAAAAAAACATGAACATGGTATGCTTTGATCTACATTCAGATTCCATAGTTCTTTCACTGGATGTAGATTACATTTTCCATCATGAACCTTTTGGAATTGTCTTGGAACATTGTATTGCTGAGAAAAGCTAAATCTCACATAGGTCATTATTGAACAATGTTACTGATACTCTGTATGATATTCCTCTGGTTCATCTCACTTCACTTATCATCAACCCCATGGAAGTCTTTCTAAGTTGTTTTTTTTTTATCAACCTGCTGTTTATTTCTTCTAGCACAAGAGTATTCCATTACATTCACATACCACAACGTGTTCAACTATTTCCCAATTGATGGACAATTTCCATTTCTTTTTGCCACCAAAAAGAGCCACTATAAGTATTTTTGTACATGGAGGATGTTTTCTCATTTTTATGATCTCTTGGGTATACAGACCTAGTAATGATATTACTCGATCAATGTATACACACGGTTTAATGACCTTTTGTGCATAGTTTCAAATTGCTCTCCAGAATGGTTGGATCATTTCACAACTCCACTAAATGTACATTAGTGTTCTAATTTTTCCACATCTTCTCCAACATTTATCATTTTCTTCTTCTGTCATGTTAGCCAGTCTGGAAGGTATTAGATGGTACCTCAGAATTGTTTTAAAGCGCATGTCTCTCCTCAGAAGTGATTTAGAGCATTTTTTCACATGGCAACTTTGATTTCTTCATCTAAAACCTCTCTGTTCATATAATTTGATCATTTATGAATTGGAGAATGACTTGTATTGTTATAAATTTGACTGAGTTCTCTTTATATTTGACAAATGAGATCTTTATCAGAAATATTTGCTGTAAAATAATTTTCCAGTTCTCTCCTTGAGGAATAATATTTCAAAAAGTTTCTATAATTAAAATTGATTTACCAGAGTTATTGGGAAAATATAAGCTAAAACAAATCCTCCTTATGCAGATTATATTGTCAAAGATGACAAAAATAATATAAAGTACATAAATAAATAGAAAGAATGTGTTAATCTGTGAAAGTACTGATCTTGCACTATTGATAAAGCTATTAATTAGTTTGACTATTCTGTAGAACAATTTCCATCTATAATTCCAAATTAAACTATTCATATGTTTCAGCCCAAGAGATGATACATAATCTAGATTTGAGCACAAAAGACATCAAGGACAGAGAGAAAAGTTCCATATAAAAATAGTAATTGGAACTCTTTTATTATTATAAAATATGAGAAAAAATTGTTGCTTATCAATTGGACTAAGAATTAACCAACAAAGGTGTATAAATGTAATAGAATACTATTGGGATGTAATAAACAATCAAAGTTATAAATTCAGACTATATTGGCATGTTGAGGAGGCTAGCATGTTCACATAAATGTGAAATGAAGGGATCAGAACCAAAATAACTTACACAAAGACTACAAAAAGTGTAAAAGAAATAACTGAACAACTAAACAATTCTGATAATTGCCATGGACAATTTGCCTCCAGGAAGTTGATGGCTTTCCCCATGTTGGAGAAATGATATTGAATGGAAATATAGAAAGAGATACACATTTTCTTACTTAGGCAAAGTGCATTTTTTCCCTTGGCTTTATTTATTTGTTACAAAGGAGGACTTTTATTTTGATAGTGAAAGAGTAGGGATGATGGGAAGTGAGTTGGTAAAAACAATGATGATTCATAGACATGCAAAAAGAAAAAGAAAAATGAAACAAAAAGATTTTCTAATATATAAAAAAGTCAAGGAAGTGCTGATAGCATGTTAAACTAATATAAATGTAAAAAATTAGCCCACTGTATATACATATGCAAACATCCAAGCATATATATGTATATAAATATATATACATATATATAATATTTATACTTGAAAAAATTTCTATGCACTTTGTTCTATATTACTTTTTATGTATCATTTTACAGGTTAAATGTGTGTGTGTCTGTATATATATTATATATATATGTATATATATATATATATATATATATATACATATATATATAATATGCATACAGTGAGAGAGTGAAAGAGAGAATGTGTGTGTGTTTTATGTATAACTTTATTTTTGTTTAAAATGGATAGAGACAAAGATGTAGACATGTACACAGGTGGACAAATAAATTTTTTATAAAAGACATAATATGTCCACCACTGTACAAAGTGATTAGGATTGAAATACAAACAAGCAAAACTGTCCATGTCCTAATGGAGCTTATATTCTCAGTAGATAAAGTAACTTCTCAGGGAGAACTATGGCTTGCATAAGGTGGTCTGGTGAAGAGTTGCCCAACAAGAGTACTGGTTCCTGGCAAGATAAGTAAAAGTTCACCTGAGAGAGTCCAGGGGCCCAATTATGGAGTATAAAATTCAGGTGAGGGTGATGAAAGGAAAATGATCAGAACAAAAGAGTCATGGAATGTAGGTATGCATGCATGTATATATGTATGTATGTATGTATGTACATATGTATGTATAGGTAAAAAATATTCAAAAAATAGACTAACTCAAATGGCAAAAGAGGTCCAAAAAACTAATGAGGAGAAGACTGCCTTAAAAAGCAGAATTGGACAGATTGAAAAGGAGGTCCAAAAGCTCACTGAAGAAAATAATTCCTTCAAAATTAGAATGAAGCATGTGGCAGCCAATGACTGTATGAGAAATCAAGAAATTATAAAACAAAACAAAAAGAATGAAAAGAATGGAAGACAATGTGAAAGGTCTCATAGGGAAAACAACTGACCTGGGAAAATCAATCCAGGAAAGACAATTCAAATCTTATTGGACAATCTGAAAGTCATGATCAAAAAAAAAAAGAGCCTATGCAGCATCTTTAAATTATCAAGGAAAACTGCCCTGATATTCTAGAACCAAAGGGAAAAATAAATATTGAAGAAATCCACTAATCACCTCTTGAAGGAGATCTCAAAAGGAAAACTATTTTTATTTTATTATATTATATTTTATTATAGCCAAATTCCAGAGTTCTCAGGTCAATAAGAAAATATTGCAAGAATTCAGAGAGAAACAATTCAAGTACTGTGGAATCACAATCAGAATAACCCAAAATTTGGCAGCTTCTGCACTAAGGAATCAGAGGGTTTAGAATGTTATATTTCAGAAGTTAAAGAAATGAGGATTAAAACCAAGAATCACCTACCAAGAAAAACTGAATGTAATACTTCAAGAAGAAAAAAAACATTCAGTGAACAGAGAACTTTCAAGTATTCTTGATGAAAATACCAGAGCTGAATAGAAAATTTGACTATATATATCTAAAGATATATGTATATCTATTTCAAACATTTTTCTACATCTATATGTTCATATATGTTTCTATAAAGAGACAGAGAGAGAGAGAGAGAGAGAGAGACAGAGGGCACAGGGTGAGTTGAATATGAAGGGATGAAAATTGAGGGTTGGGAGAGAAAGGTACTGGGAGAAGGAGAAAGACAGAGGTAGAATGAAGTAAATTACTTCACATAAAAGAACAAAAAAAAAGTCTTTTACAATATTAGGGAAGAGTGGGGAAATGAGAGGGAATAAGTGAAGCTTACTCTCATCAAGTTTGACTTAAGGAGGTAATAACATACACACTCAACTGGGAATGAAAATTCATCTTACACTACAGGAAAGTGACAGGGAGGGGATAAGTAGAGGATTAGGGACAAATGGGAGGAGGGGTAATTAGAAGCAAATACTTTTGAGGATGGACAGAATCAAAAGGGAGAATAGAATAAATGCATGGCTGAATATGATGGAGGGAAATATAGTTAATCTTTCACATCACTTTTATGGAAGTCTTTTGCATAAGTATACATGTATAACCTATATTGAATTACTTGCCTTCTCAATGAGGTTGGGTGAGGAGGGAGGAAGGGAGAAAAGTTAGAACTCAAAGTTTGAAAAACAAATGTTAAAAATTGTTTTTACATGTAACTGGGAAATAAAACATACAGACAATGGGGTATATAAATCTGTCTTGCCTTACAAGAAAATAGAGGAGAAGGGAATGGGAGAAGGGAGATGTTATTGAAGGTAGGGCAGACTGGGGAAAAGGGTAATCAGAATGCACATCTCTTGGGTAGGGGAGGGAAAAAAATTTGTAGCTCAAAATCTTGTGGAAGTGAATGCTGAAAACTAAAAATAAATAAATTAATTTTAATAAATAAATGTATGCTAAAACTTCTATCTTACCATACAGGAAAGTAGAAGTGAAAGGTATAAGGGAGGGGGGAAATGATAGAAAGAAAAATGGGAGGAGGAGTAATCAGAAACAAACTCTTTGAGGAGGGAGAGGGTCAGAGTAGAGAATAGAATAAATGGAAGTCATGGGATGGAGGGGAATATAGTCTTTTACAATATCACTCTAATGGATATGTTTTGCATGACTACATGTGTATCACCTATATTGAATAGTTTGAATTTTCCAAAAGACTGGGTAGGGAGAGCAGAAGGGAGAGAATGTAAATGCATTGATATAAAAACAAATTCTAAAAATTGTTTTTACATGCAACTGGGAAATAAGATATACAGGCAATAGTATATAGATATCTATCTATCCCTATAGGAAAATAGAAGGGCAGTTAGATAAGAATTGGAGGGGTAGCAGAAAGGAGGGCATATTGGGGGAAGGAGTAATCAGGATACACACCATCTTGGGGTGGGAGAGGGGAGAGATGGGGAGAAAATTTGGAACTCAAAATCTTGTGGAAGTGAAAGTTGAAAACCAAAAAATACATTAATTAATAAAAAATAAAACATTAAAAATCTTATGGGAAAAAACCCAAGGAAAAATGGAAATTAGTCTAAAGACTAGAAGAAAAAAATACATGGAGGAGTTCAAAAAGAAACTTAAAATAATATAAGTGAAGTAGAAGGAAAATTGGGAAAAGAAATGATAATGATGGAAGAGAATTATGAAAAAAAGTCATCAGTTTTGAAAAAGAAAACAATTGCTTAAAAAGAAGATTTGGCCAAATGGAAAATAGAGATACAAAAATCCACTGAAAGAAAACACCTTAAAAAGTACAACTGAACAATGGAAAAGGAAGTGCAAAAGACAACTGGGGAAAACAACACCTTAAAATGTAGAGTTGGAAAAGTGGAAGGTAACGGCTTAATGAGACATTACGAATCAATTAAACAACTGTAAAAGAATGAAAAAATAGAAGAAAATATAAAATACCTCACTGGAAAAACAACTGATCTGGGAAATAGATCCAGGAGAGACAATGTCAGAATCTTTGGATTATATGAAGGATATAATCAAAAGGAGGATCTGGACAACATCTTTCAAGGAATTATCAGGGAAAACTGTCCTGATCCTGGAAATAGAGGGCAAAATAGGCATTGAACAAATCCTCTGATCACATCAGGAAAGGGATCTCTCTCCTTCAACAAAGAAATACTCTGAGGAATATTATAGTCAAATTAAAGAACTTTTCAAGTCAATCAAGAAATACTACAAGTTACTAGAAAAAATAATCCTCAAATATTGGGGAACCACATTCAGGATTACACAGGACTTGGCAGCAAAAATACTAAAAGAATAGAGGGCATGAAGCATGAAATTCCACAAGACAAAGGAGCTAAGACTACAAACAAGAATAACCTACCTGGGAAAGTTAAGCATAACACATTAAGGAAAAAAATGGTTATTCAGGGGAATAGAAGTATTTCAAGCCTTCATAAGGAGACGACCAGAATTGAACAACGACAAAAATACTGATCTCCAATATCAAGACCCAAGAGAAGCCTAAAAAGAAAGGGAAAAAGGGAAAAGAAAATACAAGGGATTCAATAGAGCTAAACTATCTATATCCCTACATGGGAAGATAATATGGTAATTCATAGAAAACTTACCACTTACATTGTTGTTGTTGCTGTTGCGTTCATCCTTCATTGCCAAGGAAGACCATGTCATCAGAGAAATGATGACATGACTTGCACTTGACTTTGCTTTGAAGGAGGGAAGGCTGTGCAAAGTCACCATCCTCACTTCTCCTCCAGAGCCATCTGAATCCAGTGATCTGATATTTCTCAGGATGACTGGAGATGACCCAGGATGCACTGGGCGACCTTGGGCCCTCTAGGTCAAGCTCTTTTTAGGTAGTCACTTAGGGTGAGTAACCCCCATTCATTGCATAGATCTGTTTGAGAAGTGGCTGAGGCATGTTCCCTTTAATGAGGCAAAGAAAAGAAAAACTTCAAGCTGGGAGAGAAACAGCAAGAGTTACTACTGATAATCACTCTGAAGCCAGGAGGGTCCAATGGTCTTCTTTGGCAATCACTTATATTACAGATAAAAGGATACATAGAGACAGGAGAGAAACTATTGCAGGGGTGGAGGGAACTATTAAAAAAGAGGGTAGACCAGGGGAATTGACAGACTGAGACAAAACACAATCGAGGAGGGAAAGAGTGAAAGGAAAGAGAGGACAAACAGGTGGAAATTAGGATGGAGGGAAATACACCATTAGTTATGCTGTAAATGGAATGAACTCTCCCATAAAAAAATAAGAAATGGATAGCAGAGTGTATCAAAAAACCAGTATCCTACAAAATATTCTTTACAAGAAGTACATGTAAAGCAGAGAGAGACACAGTAAAGGTAAGGGGCTAGTGCAGAAAGTAAAACAAACAAACAAAAAATCAGGTGCAGCAATCATGATTTCAGATGATATAAAAGCCTATATAGACCTAATTAAAAGAGACAAGGAAGAAAACAAGGAAATACTAAAAGATAAAATAGACATTGAAGTGATATCAACACAAAAATATATGATGGTACATAAATTGAAATTCTTTTTTTTATGTGTCTTCACTTTTTTTTTAAATAAATTTATTTAACTTATTACATTCATTTTCACAAAATTTTAGGTTCCAAAATTTTCTCCCCATTTGTCCCCTCCCTCCTCCCCGATACACTGGATATTCTAATTACCCATATCACCAATCTGCCCTCTCTTCTATCATCCCTCCCTTCCCTTACCCCATCT
>CM053770.1:371928924-371952918 GCA_028658325.1 Potorous gilbertii | reverse complement strand
CATCTCTCTCATTTCTTTTCCCAGTTTTTCCTCCACCTGTCTGACTTGATTTTCAAAATCCTTTTTGAGCTCCTCCAAGGCCTGAGCCCATGGGGTATCTATTTCAGATATTTGGGATACAGAGGCTTTGACTCCCATGTCTTTACCTGATGGCAAGCAGACCTCTTCGTTGTCAGAGACGAATGGCGGAATTATCTTCTCAAAAAATAGCCATCTATGGTCTTAGTTTTTTTCCATTTTCTGGGCATTTTCCCAGCCAGTTACTTGACTTTTGAGAGTCCTCTCCACCCCCCTCGCTTAGATTTGCCGAGCTAGTGCTTGGGGTCTGGGATTCAAGTGCTGCTCCCCAGCCTCAGGACTTTTGGCAGCAGGCCTGACTGCTCTTCAATTGGAGCTTATCTGGTGGTTCTCAGGTGGGGGCTGGGCCACCTCTTGGGCTCAGTTCCCTCAGAGTGTTTATACAGAGAACTTTTGTAAGGGAGCTGAGGTCGAACTCCAGCCTGCTCTGCCCGTAGCTCCCTCTGCAGCAGTGGCGGCCTCCCAGGGGGTCCGAGTCCCGGAGATCCCCCGCTCCCCTCTCAGCCTGTCTCTCTCACTGACCTGTGTGTCTGTGAGTGGAGGGACCTTCGCAGCTGCTGGAGATTCAGGTCCCTGACCCCTGCTTGGGTCTGCTGGCTCCTCTCAGTGCCGTGTGGCCAGGGTGGGAGAGGGGTGTGCTCGGCCAGCCAGGGCTCCGCTTCTGTCCAGGGTACCTTTGAGGTTGGTTTTTCAGGGCTCTCTGCAAGGGAAATCTCCTTCACTGTGTTTCTGCGTGGCTTCCACTGTTCCAGAATTTGTCAGGAGTTCTTTTTACAGGAAATCTATGGGCTGTGGGTTTGGACCTAGCATAGATGAGTCTTTCTACTCCGCCATCTTGGCTCTGCCCCCGAAATTCTGAAAGGAGAAGTTATGTGTGTTACAGATTGAAGATGAAACAAGAGACAGATGTATTACAAAATATGAAAAAGATAAGTTTGATTATATAAAAATAAAAACTTTTATACAAACAAAACCAATGCAACAAATATTAAAAGGAAAGCAGAAAGCTGGGAAACAATTTTTATACTAAGTGTCTCGGATAAAGGCCTCATTTCTCAAATATATAGAGAACTGAGTCAAATATATGAGAATACAAGCTATTCGTCAATTGAAATATGGTCAAAAGACATGAACAGGCAGTTTTCAGATAAAAAAAATCAGAGCGGTCTATAGGTGTATGAAGATGTGCTCTAAATCCCTTTTGATTAGATAAATGCAAATTAAAACAATTCTGAAATACCATCTCATACCAATCAGATTGACTAATATGACCAAAAAAGAAAGAAAATGATACATGTTCATGAGGATGTGGGAAAGTTGGGATACTAATGCACTCTTGGTGTTGTTTTGAACCCATTCCCCCATTCTGGAGAGTGATTTGGAAATGAGTTCACAAATAGGTTTACAACTCAGTTTTGAAATGAAGATATTAAAGCTATCTATAGTCATATAAAAAGCTCTAAATTACTATTTATTAGAGAAATGCAAATTTATACAACTCTGAGTTACCACATCACAAATATCAGATTGACTAATATGAGAAAAAATAAAAGTGATAAATCTTTCAGAGGAAGAAGAAAAAATTGGACACTAATTGTAGTGCCAATGTGATACTCACAGCTGCTCCAATGGATATGCACAATATTTCCAGGGTAAATTTGCAAAATATAGACTCTCTTCCTCAAAGAGGAAACCAAAGTATTTATTCAGATAACAGAAAGCCAAATCCATCACAGTAACAAAGAAATCTATGCACATTATCAATGTAGGGAGCATGGCCATCTCCAAGGCTTCCCTTGGTTAGTCTTCCCCACAAACAAGTTCTCTTGGGCAAAATAAACTCCCTCTGTCTCTCAGCCTAGCTCCTGAGCTGTGCTTTGCCTGCTCTCTCTCCCAGCTCTGCCTCACTCTCAGCTGCACCCTTTTGGCTTCTCCCCTTCAGCAAACTCCTCCCACTATCCTCTTCACGTGACTCAGGCTATGGGATGAGTCAGAGCTCAAAGCAGGTCAGATAGGCCTATTAAGGGCCATGAAAGATTTTAAAATTCCATTACACCATTACACCAATGCACTGTTGGTGGAGTTCTGAACTCATTCAACCATTCTGGAGCATAATTTGAAAACGTACCCAAAGGGCAATCAAACTGTGCATACTTTGATCCAACAATAGTACCACTAGGTCTGTAACCCATAGAGATCATAAAAAAGGGAAAAAGACCTATATGTGGAAAAATAGTTATAGCAACTCTTTTTATGGTGGTAAAATATTAGTAATTGAAGGAATGCCCATCAATTGGGGAATAGATGAACCAACTTTAGTTTATGAATGTAATTGAATACTATTGTGCAATAAGCAATGATGAAGAAGCAGATTTCAAGGAAACCTACAAAGACTTACACAAACTGATGCAATGTGAAATGTGCAGAACTAGGAAAACATTGTACATAATATCAGCAATATTGTGTGAAAATTGGCTATGAATGACTCAACTCTTCTCAGCAACACAATGATCTAAGACAAGTATAAAGGACTCAGTAAGGAAAAGGCTATGCATATCCATATAAAGAACTTATGGAGTATGACTGCAGATCAAAGCTTACCTTTTTTTCATTTATTTTGTTGTTTTCCATTATCATTTTATTTTTGATCTATTTCTTCTTTCACAATTGTGACTAACATGAGAATTTGTCTTACATGATACCCCATGAATAGCCAGTATCAAATTGCTAAGAATTTTAGGAATAGAGGAAGAAAAGAGAAACATTTGGAACTTAAACCTTGTAAAAATATACGTTAATAATGTCTTGACATGTAAGTGGAAAAAATAAAATATACTTATTTTTCAAATAACAATTTAATCTATCAAGCTTGTTCAAGAGGGTTCTAGCATAGTCCTGCAATACAGCTACTCTTTTGGGGACTCAAACTGTCACTCGGGTATGTATGCCATGAGGTTAAGTTTTTTGGGGGGAAATGAGACCCTTTTTGGAGAACTAACTTCTATTGATTAACTTGTAAAGTAAGGTTTCTTTTAACAGCAGTTTTTAAACTATGAACTTAACCCACTATTAGCATGATGGTTTCTTGTAAATATCTTATTTGTCTTAGGGAATTTACACAGTTTGACTGCTTACTACATTATAAAGAATCACAGTGCCCAAATGTATGAGAATCCCCTGAACCATTGCTTTGTGAACATCATCTTATTCCCCCTTCTAAACCCAACTCTGGGAAAGTTGCAAACAAAAGGAAAAGCAATTAGTATTCTTTGGCAATAATGAAATCCTACTCCAGCAGTTCAGAGCTTTTCTTTCTAAAATACAATAGTTTGTTAAATGTATATTTAGTTATTTCTGTTTCAGTGCCAATAAATTGATATGGACTCAAATGAGAACATTTTTAGAGAAAAATAAACATGATTAAAATGGCATTTAAATATATGTTCTAAAATGTCTGATGTGTTCATCTCAAAAGGGTATTTTTCTATCTAGACTTTTGTATAATGGGAGCATTAAAGCGTTTTTTGTAGCATATACTTTACTGCAATTTTAGACAGGTGCATATTATACATTCTTCTTTTGGTGGGTGTGGAAAATATATAGGCATTCTGATGTGATCTTGGGAATTTAATAATAATTTAAATCACATAGAATCAGTTAATGGACTTTTTTTTCATATTGTGATCAAAGCATGAGGATATTTGTCATTTATGTAACAGCACTGGATCATTTTTTGCACCCTACAATTAATTTCGGCAAAGTCAGTAGCACTTAATATGTAATTGGCAGAAAGCAGGTTCTCCTCAATGAGCTTAAAAGCTAAATGAGGAGAAAGAGCATGCCTATGAAACAGGAAAAGAAGAAATTTATAAAGAAATCCATCAAGCAGAATAAATGGATGCAGGTCAAACTCAAAACACAGTTGTCAAAGAATTACATGTGTTCATAAAGAAGCTAGCATTATCTTGTGTAAATTCATAGGAAAAATTTCCTCGAAGAGGAAAAACGGGGATTCTTAGCTGTGATTTGAATGAAGTAAGTCCTGTGGAATTAATAAGGAAGATTAAGGCACTCTAAAGAAATACATAAAAATGTACAAAGCCTTTCTTTCATTTTTTGTCCACTTAATATTTACCACTTAGTTTGGTAATAACATTGTTGGGATACAAAGTCTAATAAAACAGGGCCCCTGACCTCATGGAGTATAGACTGTGACAGGGTAAAAAGGACATACAAAATAGCTACAAGTTGAGGTAGAATATTATATGGTATAAAACAAAAACTTAACTTAGTGTTGTAGGAGTTTGGAAGAACCACAGAAAACAGATATAGTCAGTTTTACAAAAGTACAAAAAGGAGATTAACTCAGCTGGGGCAGAAGTTCATTCAGAAAGTAATGGGGAAAAATGAATAATAAAAATTCAGTGGGATGATGAGGAAGAGAGCATATAGTTGATGACAAGATTTGAGTAATTTGTTAAGAACTGAAGAATCACAAGAAATAAGGGAAAGATATAATAAAAATAGTACTTTAGAAAAATTATTCTAACAACTGTGAGCAAGAAGGTTTGGAGTGGGGGAGAGATTGTGTATAAAGGGAACAACTAGGAAACTTGTGATTGAATTTTAAAGCCATGTATTTAGCATCCACTATGTATAGAACCTTGTGCTTCAAAGATTGATAAGTCCCTGACTTCATTTAGAGGATTGGTGACACATACATAAGTAAACATAATTCAAATCAGAACCTAGTTGTCTAAGAGTGATACAAAACACTTTGTGACATCCACCAAAGGGAAAACTGTTTCTTGTTATAGGGACCAGGGAAACCTTTGTTGTAGCATTGGCATTTGGATGGGGTCTTATTTGGTCAATAGGATTTCAGCAATTCAGGATAGAAAAGAAAAGAAATGATCTGACCAAGGCACACGGAGAGAAAATTATAGCATGTGTTTGGAGTATGAGAAAGAAGTTCAGTTTGGCTAGGCAATGGGACATATAGGATTCAAGTAAGTGGGAAATTGGTTACTCTAAGCACATTACTTAGCAAATATTAGATATTTAAATATGCTTGTTGATTAGTTGATTTATCAGAGATTTGCATTTATCTTCTCTTTTTGACATTAGCCAACTAAATGTTCAAGACCAAAGATCCTCCTTAGCCTCATACCTAGACTCTTGGGCAGATAATCAACTCAGCATCGTAGTGAGTGTCAACACAGATTGACCTGCTCTGGTCAGTACCTCAAGCATTCCTTTATAACTAACAGCTCATCAATATTCCACTGGCAACATCGGGCATGAACATTCTCCTCCCTTGCCACATGCCACCCATCTAACTCATGCTTATGAACTTGCTCATGGATTGACAATTAAATCATCATTGCTATTTCTATTCTCAAGGGTATGGTAATCTACTGCACTATGGTTTCTTTCAAAATTTAGTTAATTCCTTTGAATATATGTTGGATGTAATTATGCATGTGAAGGTAGTTTTCCTCCTCAGTGTCAACCCTAAAAATAAACTCAAAACTTTCCTCCACATTTTTCAGAAAGGAGAAGTAAATTTAGTCTTTGGAGGAAGTTATGCCTTGGACTTCCTTAACTCTGTCTTCTTAACTAACTGATCTCCATGTCCCTCCTACTTGCAACTTTTTCTTCAAGTCAGGCTATCCCGCTAAGACCTTACAGACACTTACCTCAGCTCCTTAGAATCTAGGGGAAAGGAGGACCTTTCAAATGGCTGTAGACATCCATTATCTTCCAGACTTCAAGAACATGAAAGGATATTCTCCTGATTGATCAAAAGAAGTAATGGTGGTTGTCTCTTGGTACGTTGGGATAGGAAATTAGGTAGAACACTTAATGAATGAATTAAGTAGACCCTATGTTTCTATGATAGTGACAGAAATACTCTGTGAACCAGTGAAAAGGATGAGGTCAAAAAGGCCGTTGACTGAGAAAAAGAAGTAAAGGGTCTAAATTAATTACTGAGTATATTTACAATTAATCATTGCTACTAGTGAATGAATGTTAGGAGGAAAAATTCTGCAAAAATGGACCATAAAGTTATACCCAGGGTCAAAACATGGTAGCAAGAGAAAAAGTCATTGAGAATTGCTTTTCAGAGTCAATTACTTTTTGGTGAAATCACATTTTAAGTGTCTACCACAAGTATAGCATTGTGTTATATACTGGAGAAATAAAGGGAAAAGTGGAAAAGTCTCTGCCCACTAGGTATGTCATGTATGGAGATAATTAAACATAATATCTATACAAAAGTATCTCAAAATAAGTAATTTCAGGAAGTGAGAAGGAGAGAGAGAGAGAGGGAGTAGAGAGAGAGGAATGACAGAAGGGGAGAAAGGAAGGAAGGAAGGAAATAAAAATATAATTTTAGAAGCACCTGAGCAAAAGTAGGAGGGGGAACAGATTGAATATTATGCACAGGGAACAACTTGTAAACCATTACAACATGGATGAAAAAGCATAATGTTGTATAATAGTGGAAAGGTACATGCAAACTACATAGTAACATACAGGGACCACTATTGTAAGCAGAAGTTCCTAAGTCTTGTCTTTCTCCCCATGGAGTAATATCAACATTTTTTTGGATCATGATAATGAAACACTGTATGATGTGAAAGATATAATTTTGAGAATAATTACCCTCTGCATCTGGACAAAGATCACATTGAAAGAACATTGATAGAAATCTGACAACAATTAGAAAAGGGGAAGGTGTTTGTTACTCGACAGTGAGGTGTATGTGTGTATATGTATGTGTCTGTGTGAATGTGTCTGTGCCTGTGTCACCATCACCATTAAGAACACTTAGTTGAGAGTGATGAATCTAGGCCTCTTTGAAGTCCTACATTTATTCCTGGCCCTCTGGATTTCTATCTCCAAAAATATTGACTTTAAAGCTGGAAGAAAATCTCATTGATAATATAGCTCAATTTGCCATGCTCCATTTTTAATATAAAGAAAATGGAGCCCCAGATATATGAAATAGATAAATTATTCAAATATTTCAAACAAATCATCTGTCTTCAAATCAGTTATCATTTCTTAAAAATAAACAAAAAAAAACTCTTTCCTACATCCTACCCTCCACTTGAGTTAACTGTTGTATATTTATCTTCCATTTCTCAGTGAAAAGTTGTATATCTCACTACCCAATCTTCCTCTCATTTCAGTTTTTCCCCAACTTTTTTTCACTTTGACTTCCAACCTCATCACTAAAGTCATACTATACTATCTACAAATCTCAATTACAGCTTTTTTAACTCTAATTTTTCCCAATTACATTTTTTAAAGAATTCTGACATTCATTAAAAAAAATGAATTCCAAATTCTTTTTCTTCCTCCCTTCTCTTTTTAGTCCTTGAAAAAGAAAGCAATTTGATAGAGAATATGCACTGCATAAATGTAAAATGTTTCCATATTAGCCTTGTTGCAAAAGAAAATCCAAACAAAAAAGTAAAGCAAAACAAACAAAAAAACCAAAAAAAAAAAAAGAAAGTAAAAGAAAAGATAGTATAATCTGCATTAGGCTCCATCAGTTCCATCGTGCTTTCTCTGGACATAAATAGCATTTTTATAGGTCTTTCTGAATTTTCTTAGATCTTAGATGTATACCTACTTCATTCATAACTCTTCATTGAACAATATTGGTGTTTCAGTGTACAGTCTTCTTCTCTTTGTTCTGCTCCTTTTATTTTGCATCAGTTCATATAAATTTTTCCCATTATTTTTAAGTATTCTGCTCATCATTTCTTATTGCACAATAATATTCTATCACAATTATATATAAAACTGTTCCCCAATTGAGGAGCATCCCCTCAATTTTCAGTTCTTTGCATCACAAAAAGAGCTGATTATACATATTTTTGTACAGATAGGTCCTTTTCCTTTCTATGTTTATTTATTTATTTTAGTATACAGATCTAGTACTTGAATTGCTGGGTCAAAGCATATGCACACTTTAACAGACCTTTGGAAATAGTTCTGTGCTCCAGTGGTGGCTAATGTAGGTCTTTCCAGGTTTTTCCAAAATAACATTGCTTCTCATTTTGTACAGCACAAAAACATTTAATTTAGTTTAGATACCACAGCATGTCTAGCATTCCCAATGGATGGACTTCCCTTTGATTTTCAATTCTTAGCCACCACAAAAAGTGCTGCTATAAATATTTTTAAACAAATAGTTTTTTTTCCCTTTCTTGAATGTCTTCAGGGTATAGATCTAGCAGTGGTATTGCTAAAACAAAGGATACTCATAGCTTTATGACTCTTTGGGATAGTTCCACTAGAATGGTAAAGATCAGCTCACAACTTCACTAACAGAGCTTTAAAATTCCAGTTTTCCCACAACCAAGATTTTTCTTTTTGTGTCATATTAATCACTCTGATAGATATGAGATGGTACTTCAGAGTTGTTTTAGTTTTCGTTTCTCTAAACAGTAGTGATTTAGAGCATTTTTTTCATTTAATTCTAGATAACTGATTTCTCTTTCTGCAAACTGCCTATTCCTCATTTATCCATTTATCTACTGGGGAATGACTTGTATTTTTATAAATTTGACTCAGTTCTATACATATTCAGGAAATTAGGCCTTTATCGGAGATAATTATAATACCCCCAGTTTTCTGTTTTCCTTGTGATTTTGGTTGCACTGGTTTGTTTGTACAATTTAGATAGATAGATAACAGATATAGATATGGATATAGATATCTATAATCTAGATATCTATATCCATATCCATACCTATAGATACATAAAATCAATATCTATTTTACATTTTGTAATGATCTCTATATTTTCTTTGGTCCGAAATTCTTTCCTTATCTGTAAATTCAACATATTAACTATTCCATGCTCTCTTAATTCACTTATGGTATCAGCCTTTATATGTAAATCATGTACCAATTTTGACCTTTCTCAGTGTATGATGTGAGATGCTGGTCTATACCTAGTTTCTGCCATACTATTTTCTAGTTTTCCTAGCAGTCTTTTTTTTTTTCAAATAATGAAGTTTTGTTTCAAAGGTTTAGATTTTGGGGTTTTTCATATACTATATTATTATGGTTATTTACAATGATATAATTTGTATCTAATTAATTCCACTTAATCACCACTCAGTTTTTTAATCAGTACTGGATTATTTTGATCATCATCACTTTAGATCTGATATGACTGGACCACCTCCTTTTCCTTTCTTTTTTCATTGATTTCCTTGATGTCCTTTAGCTTTTGTTCTTTCAGATGATTTTTGTTATGATTTCTCTACCTCTATAAAATATTTTTAATAGTTTGATTGGTATGGCACTGAATTAATAGACTAATTTAGGTAGAATCATCATTTTTTTATATTGGTTTGACCTTCCATGAATAGTATTTCTTCTAGTTGTTTATATTTGACTTTATTTGTGTGAAAAGAATTTAGTTTATGTTCAAGTAGTTCCTGGGTTTGTTCATCAGCCTGTCTCTCTCTTACCCTCAACCCTATCCCCTCTGACAAGTGTTTTACTTCTGATTAGCATTTTCACCAATATTCCCTTCCTTTATTAGTTCCTGCTTCCCCTTTCTTTACCCCCCCTCTCTTTTTTTACTTCCTTATAGAATAAGATAGATTTCTATACCAGAATGAGTGTATATGTTATGTCCTCTTTGAGCCAATACTGATAAAAATAAGGTTTAAGCTTTGTCCACCTCTCCCTCATCTTCCCTTCTATTATAATGAGTCTTTCATTCCTCTTTTATGTGGGATACTTAACCACATTCAATCTGCAAATCCTTTTTCCAGTGCAATTTTTTCTTACCACTTTATTTACTTGTTTGTTTGTTTAGTATCATCCCATAAAAGTCATCTTTATCTATACTCTGTTTACATATACTCCAAATTGCTCCTATAGTAATAAAGTTGAGTTGCAAATATTATGTTGCCATATAAAAATATAAATTTATCCTTATTGAATTTCTCATGTTTTTCTTCTTTCTTTTTTTTACATTTTTATGTTTCCTTGAATCTTGTATTTGAAAGTCATTTTTTAAAATGATTATTCAGTTCTAAATTTCTAATTAGAAATGCTTAAAAATTGTCTATTTCATTAAATACCCATTTTTCCCTCTGAAATATTTTATTCAGTTTTGTTGCATAGTTGATTTGAAGGCATAATTTTAACACCTTTCCCTTCCAGTATATCATATTCTAAGCCCTTCAGTTCTTTCATGTGGAAACTGCTGAATCTTGTTTAATTCTTATTGTGGCTCCACAATATTTGAACTGTTTTTTTTTTTCTTGGATGCTTACAATACTTTATCCTTGATGTTTGAGCTCTGGTATTTGGCTATGATATTTGTCAGAGTTTTGATTTTAGGACCTCTCTAAGGTGGTGATTAGTGATTCTTTCCATTTCTATTTTGCCCTTTGATTCTGATAAATCAGGGCAGTTTTCTTTGTTAAATTATTGAAACATGTTCTCTAGGAATTTTTTTTTAAATTGTGTCTTTCAGGTAGTCCAGTAATTTTCATATTTTCTCCTGGATCTATTTTTTTAGGTGAGTTGTTTTTGCAATGACAAATTTCACATTATTTTCCATTTATTTTTACTTTTTTTATTTCACTTTATCATATCTTGATATCTCACAGAGTCATTAGTTTCCACATGATTAATTCTAATTTTCAAGGAATTATTTTCTTCAGTGAGCTTTTGTACTTCCTTTTCCATTTGATCAATTTTGTTTTGTGGGGATGTATTTTCCTCAATAAGGTTTTGTATATCTTTTCCCATACTATTGCCTTTTTTTCGTGATTCTCCTGCATTAATTTATTTTTTTTCCTGTTTCTCTTCTACTTCTCTAATTTGCTTTTTAAAATACTTTTTAAGCTCTTCCAGAAATTATTTTTGGGCCTGAGACCATATTATATTTTTCTTTGAGTCTTCACATGTAGCATTTTGACACTATTGTCTTTTCTAAGTTTATACCTTGATCCTTCCTGTCACTATAGCAATTGTTTATAGTCAAGCTGTTTTGTTTTTGCTGTTGTTGTTTTTGTTCATTTTTTTCTGCCTTTTTTGATGACTTGGTGTTTTTATGTGAGAATTGGTCTGTGGTACTGAACTATCCCAAATGTTTTGTGCTAGGGCTCAAGGTCTTACTACTAGCTTTCGCTGGACTTCAGGGATGAGTTGTATAAATGAAGGTAGCTGTAGGAAGATATGATTTTTGTCTGGCTTGTACTGAGGATGGGTCCTCCTTGTTGGCCTTTCTTGTAGGTATAGATTTTAGCTGCTGTCCTGATCCACAGGAGGAGCCTTGGGGCTCGGTTACTATATCTTTCTGGTGGCTTTCTCTGGAGGAGGCATCTTGCTGCTGGTCAGTCTCTGAAGTGGGGGCCCCGCTGGATTGCTATAAACAGGGTGTCTGTGCTAGCAGGCTCTAGAGGAATAATTTTGCTGCTTATTTGCCCAACAGTTGGGAGTAGGAAGATGGTAACTTCTGCGTTGCTATGGAAACAATGCCTCTCTGCTGGTAGGCCCATGGAGGGGGTCTCACCATTGGCCAGTCCAGGGTCAGGTCTTCCCTACTTGAAAATAATGAGGTCAAGGCTTCACTGGTATTTTGTGCTAGAGGAGAGGTCACTGAGGTGGGGCCTTGTTGTGTTGAACAGAGTGCTGTTCACTTGCCTAAGGGCTTGATGGTTTGAAGGAGCACAGGATCTTGCTAATGGATTGCCCCAGGGTCATAACCCTGCTGCAGGGCCCCTACTTTGATTCTGGCTGCTACTGTTGCAGTTACTCTTGGAATTCTTTCTCTTTTTACCTCAATAAGACAACCCTTTCCTGCCAGGTTGGTAAACTGCTATCCTGTAGATCAATTCTGAGGTGGTTTTCTAGTTGTTTGGAGGGGATTAGAGAAGGTTTCAGAGGGTTCCTTCCTCAATATACCATTTTAGCATCAGAAGTACTAGTTCCATTCATTATGGTCTCTCTTGGATCATATTGGTTCTTTTTCCAGTGAGATATTTCACATTTTGTCTTTTTATTTCATGATTTTCTTTTTTCTTTTTTTGCCCCTATGTAATACTATTTTATTTTTCCAGTTGCATGTTGTTTTCTACATTCACTCATAAAATTTGGAGGTAATTTTTTCTTCCTCTCTTTTTCCCCTCCCCCTTCCAAGAGAACCAGCAATTTGATATAGGTTGCACACATACAATGATATTAAGTATATTTCTACATTAGTCATGTTGTGAAAGAAGAATCAGAGCAAAGGGAAAATCACCAAAAAAGAAAAAAAGAGACAGAAAATAGTATGCTTCCATCTACATTCAGATACCATATTTTTTTCTTTGTAAGTGGATACCATTTTATGTCATGAGTCTTTCAGAATTATCTTTGATCACTGTATTGTTGAATGGAGCTAAATCTATCACACTTGATCATTCACACAGTGTAGCTGTTAATATGTACATTGTTTCCCTGGTTCTGGTCACTTCACTCAGCATCAGTTCACATAAGACTTTCCAAATTTTTATGAAATCAATCTACTTATCATTTCTCAAAGCACAACAGTATTCCAATACATGCTTACACAACAACCTATTCAGTCATTCCCCAATTGATGGACATTCCTTCAATTTCCAATTCTTTGCCAACACAGAAAGAGCTGATATAAATATTTTTGTACATGTAAGTCCTTTTCCCTTTTTTATGATTTCTCTGGCATGTAGACGTAGTGATAATATTGCTGGATCATAGTTTTATAGCCTTTTGGCCACAGTTTCAAATTGTTCTCCAGAATGGTTAGATCAGTTCACAATTCCATCAACAATGCATTAGTGTCCCAATTTTCCCACATCTTCTCCAATACTAATCATTTTCATTTTTTTGTCATATTGGCCAATCTGACAAGTGTCATATGGTATTTCTAAGTTGTTTTAATTTTCATTTCTCTAATCAATAGTGAGTTAGAGCATTTTTAACATGATTACAGATAGTTATAATTTTTTCATCTGAAAACTGCTTGCTCATATTCTTTGATCATTTTTCCATTGGGGAATGACTTGTATTCTTATATATTTCATTCAGTTATTGATATATTTTAGAAATGAGGCCTTTATCAGAAATACTTGCAGTAACGATTGTTTCTCAGTTTTCTGCTTTCCTTCTAATCTTGGTGGCATTGATTTTGTTTGTGCAAAGCCTTTTAATTTAATGTAATCAAAACAAACAGAAATCAAATTCATTTTTCATTTCATAATATTCCCTATCACTTGTTTGATTATAAATTCTTCCCTTCTCCATAGATTTGACAGATAAACTATTCTTCGTCCTCCTAACTTGCTTATAGTATATCCAAATCATGTACCCATTTTGATCTTATCTTGGTATGTGGTGTCAGACATTAGTCTATGCCCAGTTTCTGTGATACTATTTTCTAGCTTTCCTAGCAGTTTTTGTCAAATAGTGAGTTTTTATCCCAGATGATAGAATCTTTGAGTTTGTCAAACAGTAGATTAGTATAGTCATTGACAACTGTGTCTTGAGGACCTATCCTATTTCAAATAGAGAAACTACTCTGTTTCCTAGCCAGTAGTAAATAGTTTTTTTTTTTTTATGATTAGGACTTTATAAAATAGTTTTAGATCTGGTACACTTAGAACACCTTCCTTTGTACGTTTTTACATTAATTCCCTTGACATTCTGGACTTTTTGTTCTTCAAGATGAATTTTGTTATTATTTTTTCTAAATTTATAAAATGATTTTTGGTAATTTGATTCCTTTGGCAATGAATAAGAAAAGTAATCTAGACAGAATTATCATTTTTATTATATAACCTCAGTCTACCCATAAGCAGCTGATATTTTACCAATTATTTAAATCTGACTTTACTTACATGCAAAGTATTTTATAATTGTGTTCACATAGTTCCTGGTTTTGTCTTGACAGATAGATTACAAAATATTTTGTATTATCTACAAATCCTTCAAATGGAGTTTCTCTGTCTATCTCTTGCTGCTAGATGTTTTTAGTAACATATAGAAATGTCAATGATTTATGTGGGTTTATTTTATATCCTGCAACTTTGCTAAAGTTGTTTATTATTTCAAGTAGTTTTTTTTATTATATTCTCTAGTGCTCTATAAGTATACCACCATATCATATACAAAGAGCAATAGTTTTGTTTCCTCTTTACCTGGTTTCATTCCTTCAATTTTCTTTTCCTTCTCTTATTCTGAAAGCTAACATTTCCATTATAATATCAAATAAACAGGCTATAATGGGCATTCTTGCTTCATCCCGAATTTGTTGGGAATACTTCTAGCTTTTCCCCATTACATATAATGCTTGCTGATGGTTTTAGATAGATACTACTTATGATTTTAAAGAAAGCTCCATTTATTCCTCTTTTCCCTCGTGTTTGTTCTAGAAATGGGTGCTGTATTTTGTCAAAAGCTTTATTTTTTGCATCTATTGAGAAAATCATATGATTTCTATTAGTTTTGTTATTGGTACAGTTAATTTTATACTGACAATTTTCCTATGGAACCAGCTCTCCATTCCTGATATAAATCTCATGTTATTCTCATGACGCACTGCTGTAAACCCATTTCTAATTTTTATTTAAAATGTTTGCATCAATATTCATTAACAAAACAGGTCTATAGTTATCACTCTCTGTTTTGAGTCTTCTTAGTTTAGGTAACAGCACCATATTTATGTCGGAAATTTTTTGTGTGTTTCTCAATGTCTCATGGTTTCATTAGCTTTCATTTGCCCAATTTTAATTTTTAAATTCATTGAGCTCTTTTACCTCTTTTTCTAATTGGTCAGTTTCACTGTTAAGGAGTTCATCTTTTCAGTGAATTTTTGTACACCTATTTTTCTCCCATTTAGTCAATTCTTTTAAAGTATTATTTTCTTCAGTAGGTTTTCTTTGAATAAGCTGTTGAATCTCTTTTCATAATTTTCTGGTATCATGCTCATTCCTTTTCTCAATTTTTCCTCTGCCCTTGTTATTATATATTTTTTAAATGAGCTGTTACACGAATTCTTACTGGGTTTCTATTCAGTTCCCATTTTTAGATGTTGCTTTGACATAATTTTCTTCTTCTGGCCTGTTGTCTATTGCTTCTATTACATTGCCACCAGGTTTTGTTTTCCTTTTTTCTTTTTTGGCTGTTTATGCATTTCCCCAGGTAATTTATTCATTTGATTTTTTTCTTTATTTTAATGATGGGTTGTGTCCTGGGATGGTGTGAGAGAGTACTGTCTCAAGTTTCAGGTCTTTCTTGCAGCTGTTTTAAGAGCTAGTTCTGGGGCTTCTATAGGTTTTCAATCCTTCCAATGTGGCATGATCTAAAATGTGCCATCACTGCTCTTCTGGTCTGTGCTCTAGTCTTTAATTAGAGAAAAACTTTATTCCCCTACAACCACCACCACCAGGACTTCCCCTTCCTCTGGTACTGTTATCAGAGCCTCTGATCTCCTATAGGTATAATTTCTAGTACTTCCCCTTTCCTGAAATTGAGACCATGATCTCTTCCTTCCCCGTTCTTCCCTAAAATCATATGTAATTTGATGTAGATTACACATGTTCAGTCATGCAAAATATTTCCAAAGGAAAAAAGAAAAACAAAAAGAAAAAATCCCAAGAAAAATAAAGTAAAAAGAATATGCTCTAATTTGCATTCAGACTCCATCAGTTCTTTCTCTAGAGGTAGATAGCATTTTTCATTATATGTCTTTTGGTGTTGCCTTGAAAGGATCATTGAATTACTGAGATTAGCTAAGTCACTATAAGTTGATCACTATATAATATTGCTGTTCCTGTGTATAGTGTTCTCCTGGTTCTGCTCACTTTACTTTGCATCAGTTCATATAAGTTTTTCTAGAGTTTTCTGAGAGCAACCTGTTCAACATTTCTTACATTTCTTTCAGTAGTATATCATCAGAATAATATACCGCACCTTAGGAGCAGCTAGGTGGTGCAATGGATAAAACACCAGTGTAGGAGTCAGGAAGACCTGAGTTCAAATCTCACCTCAGACACTTGGCACTTACTAGTTGTGTGACCTTGGGCAAGTCACTTAACCCCAATTGCCTCATCCTGGGTCATCTCCAGTCATCCTGATGAATATCTGGTCACCGGATTCAGATGTCTCTGGAGGAGAAGTGAGGTTGGTGACAGCCCTCCCTTACTCAAAACAAAATCAAGGGCAAGTTATGTCAATATTTCTCTGATGGCATGGTCTTCTTCATCAACGAAAGATGAACACACACACACACACACACACCACTCCTTAGGTAGCCAAGCCTCAATTGGTGTGCATCTTGCCAATTTCCAATTCTTAGCTACCACAAAAAGAACTGCTGTTAATACTTCTGTACCAATAGGTCCTGTTTATCTTTTCTTTTCTTTCTCTTTGAGATAGAGGCCTGGCAGTGCAATTACTGGGTCAGAGGGTATACATGGTTTTATAGCCCTTTGGGCATACCACTGAATTCCTCTTCAGAATGTTTGAGTAAGTTTGCAACTCCACCAATTAGTGTCCCAATTTTCCTATAGCACCCCATATAATATTTATCAGTTTCCTTTTCTATCCTGTTAGCCACACTGATAAGTGTGAGAAAGTACTTCAGAGATGTTTTAATTTTCATTTCTCTAATCAACAGTGATTTATAACAGTGTTAATATGATTATACATAGTTTTAATCACTTCATCTAAATACTGCCTGTTAATATCCTTTGAACATTTATCAATTGAGTAATGTCTATCATTTTTATAACTTTTACTCAGTTCTCTGTACATTTGAGGAATAGGCCTTAATCAGAGATAATGACTATATATTTTTTGATATTTATGATTACTAATTGTATTTCCATCCTGTTCCCTCCCTCCCCCACCCCATTTGTTCTCTTCTTTTTCACCTTTCTTCCTATCTATCCTCAAAAGTGTTTTGCTTCTAACTATACCTCTTCTAATCTGACCTCACTTTTACCACCCCTTGTCCACCACTATTTATCCCCTTCCCTTCCTACTTTCCTATAAGGGTTTCTATTCTTTCATTGATCCAAAATTGAGAATTCTTAAGAGTTACAAGCATCTTCTTCCATGTATATACTTTTATAGAGATGGACAAAGGAGGCATCCTTGAATTCCTGGGGCATAACCTCCTCTTGCCATACAACCTGGAAAATTAACAATTTTTGTATGAGCAATGATTCCCCTACCTTGTAAATCTCAGCTGGAATGGAATCACCACCAAGTGCTTTGTCACATGAATGGAGCCTAATGGCCCTCAAAACTTCTTCAGTTGGAAGCTCAGCTGAGGAAGGCTTGGCTTCAACCTGAGGTAAATGGTCAGCGGACTCAGCATTGATTGATGATGATTGGTTGAAAACACTATGACAATATTCAGTCCATCTCTCTAGGATCACTATGTGGTATGTGTCCTTATCTATGCCCTTATTATTAATAAATGTGGCTCTGTCCGTACTGAGCAGTTGTGATGCACCATAGATTTTTGGTCCACAAATAGCTTTCAGGGAATTATACAAGTGTTTTGGACTGTTACTATCAGCATAAAACTGAATTTCATCTGCCTTCTTACACAGCCAAGAATCCTGCATTTCTCTAAACTTTGCTTTTACTTTACTTTTGATGGAATTAAATGGTGCCTTCTTAGAGAAGGATGAACTATCCTGGTGGTAAATCATGTGACTCTTATCATCAATGTGCCAAAAGAGGACAAGCTTGTCATTCTGGGTGACTTTATTGCTAGGCTCAGACTACCAGACTTGGCAGTCTTAGGAAGGAATGGAGTTGGAAACAGAGAAAGCATTGGTCATTTCTGACTGAAAACTTGTGCATTGTATGACTTTTTCATCACCAACACTGTTTTCCATTTACCTAAATGCAGTAAAACTTCATGGATGCACCCTCACAGCAAACATTGACATCTAATAAGCTATGTGAGTGTAAGGAGAAGAAACAGATAAGATGTGAGAATGACGAAGGCAATGTGTGGTGCAGAATACTGGACTGATCATACACTTATCCTTTCCAAGCTAAATATTCACATTCAGCAAAAGTGCTGCCCCTGAGGCAAAATGACCACCAGAAGAATTAATGTCAACAAATTTGAGTTCTTCTCTGAGAATGAACAGTTTGTTGCTAACTTGGAGGGAAAGTTGAGCCAGGACACAATTGACAACAATGGAGCAGAAAAGGAGTGGGGAACTTTCAGAGATCGTTCTGTGTCTCTGGGTAGGAAGTGGTCTCAGTTTTTCTATCATCTGGTGCCAGAATTAAACCAAGTATACATGACTCTGTTACTGTTTTCACCTCTGTTTTCTCTATTATCCCTGACTTTAGTTCGAGGGTATTAGAGTAACTATGACTTTGTAAGTTTAAGAGGTTAGACCAGTGAGTAAACAGAAATCCAAGAGTGGTGACTCATTCCTTGATTTACCAGCAATCAAACAAACAGTAATTTCTTCAGCAAGCTACCTAGCCCGATCAAGTAGTTCAAAGTTCAGACTTGTTCATCCCTTAGTTATGCTGAATTGGGAAATGAACTAGGTGGAGAAAATATTATACAAACCATAATTTACTTTTAGTTTTCTTTCCTTGAAGATTGAGAATGCACAGAGGAGTGCATGTATCTCAGGAATACAGAAGCCTTGATGTTTATGTCTTTCCCTGATGGAAGCATTGTTCTTCCTCATCCAAAAGGAGGGGAGAAGATATTTGTTCACCAAGAAAGTAACCTATAGTCTTATTTTTTGTCCTGTTTTGGGCATTTTCCTAACCAGTTACTTGATTTTTGGGACCTTTGTCAAGAGTAGGGTATACTCTGGGGATCTGTAAGATCTCAGTTCCTCCAAGGTGGCACAATCGAGATTTTTGTGCCCAGAATCTTAGCTGTTTCCTCTCCATAGGCACCTGGCCTCCAGTTCCACCAAGCCAGCACTAGGGGCTGATTTTCAGATAAGCTGCATGGGCAGGGCTGCCATTCAGCGTGAGATAAAGATCAGCTCCCTCAGGGCCTCTATACTGGGCTGAGGTAATATTCAGCCCCTCAGTGCCCCCAGGGGTTTCACATTCTTACAATAGATGTAGGCTGCTGTAGGGGCTGCTGTGGGAACTGCTGCTGCCTGCCCAAAGTGGCCTCTGCGGCTGCTGACTAAGGCCAGAGGTATGGGAAGGCCATTCTCCCTTCCTGGACAGCTGAAAAAACCCTATCGCTGACCTTTGGCACCTGTGGGTTGAGGGATCTGTGAACCTGCTGCTGTTAAAACTGGAGATTCCACCCCTGAGGTGTCCTCCTCCCAGAACCATGCCACATGGCCAAGGCTGGGCTGGGCTCTGCTCCATGTCCCGTGGAATTGACATTTCCTGTGGGCCTTTCAGGTCAGCCTGGGTTAGAAATCTCCTTCACTCTGTTGTTCTTCACTTCTGCTGCTCCAAAATTTGTTGAGTCCCTCTCAACAGGTATTTTATGGGCTGTGGGGAGAGCCAGCATTCATGTATCTTTCTACTCTGCCATCTTGGCTCCCAGTGCATGTATCTCAGAACTGAAAGAGAAATGTGTGTTGATTTGTTAATATTATATGTAAATAGCAAAAAGCCTCTTGCAAGAGCTAATTTATTGTAATTGGTTAAATGAAATTGGGGTGTTAATCACAGTGGGCTAACACACCACAATACGAACTCATAGCATCAGAGAAGAACCTCACATCACCTCACAATTACTTCTAGAACCCTGAAGGGCAGACATAGTCAATCTCCTTGTGGCAGAGTTAATATGGAACAGAGCTGTACAACTCCTGGTCTGCAGGAAACAAGTGATGGCCAACTAATTTAAAATGTAATTAGGGAATATTTAATAAAATAAATAAAAACAGAATGCAATCTAGATAATGTTGATTTTTGGTTTTTAAAGACATCATGCAGCCCACAGTTGTCCTATTTCTATTTGAATTTGACATCTGTGGTCTAGAGCATAACACTCAGAAAACAATCTTCCCATTTCTCATATTTACCTTTAGTAAACTCATCTGTGGTGTCATTTCTGAGAGAGAAGTCTTTCTCATAATCCATGTTCATAAAATAACTTTATAGCAAAAATTTGACAATTCTCACTTATGTTAGAATTGTTATACTCCTGGTAGTGTATGCCAGGAAACTTCAGGGATGCTCTAATGCATCTGAAGTATTCTAATTATAGTGGGCCTGCCTGTATCTGGATCCTAAATAGGTAAGAATGACTCTCTCAATTATCTGGAAAGACTCAACTGATGCAGTGACTCCTCCTTCCTTCTATTTTCCACATGCTTTACTTCTGCCACTTCCAGGTGGATCTGTTTTAGGAGTTTTATTTAGTGAATTGACATCCCTGAATTCTAATGCTTTCATATCTGAAATGGATTTAGCCTTCTTTGTAAACTTTGTAAAGTGATGCTTTGTCTGTTGTAGTGATGGTTAAGCTGGGAAAGGGCCAATACCTTTTGGCATCAAGCACTCTGTTTACCTTCCTCCTTTCTTCCCCTAGGAAGGCCTTCCACTTTTCCCCTCCAAGAACCTTTAGTGAGAATGAGGGAAAAATGACCAATCAAATGTTTTCTCCCTTGATGCCATCTAACCTCTGCCTTTTCTGGCTCATCCCATTGTAACTCAAGTTTTGATAGGTAATGGGAAAGAAAGTAAAAAAATTAAAATTTTTCATTTTAAAAATACATATCATTGAACATTAATTCTTAAATCCTACTGCTTACCTTTCATGACAAGGGGAAATCATAAGTGAGCAAGACCAAGTTAGAAATATATTTGCTTGTTTTAGCTAAAAAGATGAAAAGGTTGCCCTATATATTCCTGCAGTTTCGGGTCAAGCCTCCTTGCAACTCAGCTATAGTCATTTTCTGTCATTTTACTTACTACTAGAACATTTTCATTGTTCATTTATTTCCTTGTATTTCAATAAAAGAGTAGAACTTGATTAAAAAGAATTCTTTGCAGAGTTTATCTTTTTAAAATAAGGTCTACTTAGTTTTTTAATTTAGTTTAATTTGGTGAGTAAATATAATGACTTTGGTGTTTGAATATTCCACATTTTTCCCTTAAAATGCAGTCCATCGAATGCGTACTGCAATGAAATAGGCTGACTATGTCTGAGATGTAAACAAGAATAATTATTTCAGGGAAGGTTAGTATGAGAGCAGTACATCAATGGAACCAGGAGGTCCAAGCATTAACGTATGTTTGCTGGTATATTCCTATCCCTGAGATATATGGGAGTAAGGAAAGCCTTGTCCAACTGCTGCATAGACAGTGCCTTTAACACAGTGACTTGTTCCCTGCTTCCAATCTAAGATTTAGAATTTTCTTTGCTGAAAATTGAGTACTGGAGACTAGAACCTACAAAAGGGGAGTTTCAGTGTGCGTGTGTGTGTGTGTGTGTATGTGCACGTTCATATGTGTGTTGCATGAACTCATATCTGTGTTGTGTATTGATGACAAAGTGGGAGAGGGAGCTATTGGGTTTTGATTAGGCCTTGATGAATATAGTCAGATATTCTAAGGGTTATCATATAAAACCCGTGTAAGCACTGAGGTATTGTTATTTTGATTTTCATTTTTGATGGAGTTCTCAAAATGTGGCCATCTCTTCTGGATTGTAGATATAGCCAAGAGTGATTCTCGAATGTCATCTATTCAAATTTCAACAGGTGTGCTTCTCCCCAGGTTTATCCGTTGAAGAAAAATTTAGGCAGCTAGCATTTAGTAGCATTTAGGAAGGGTATTTGCTAAGGTAGTACATTAAGAATATTGGATATAAAATATCTCCCCAAATTTCTGTAGTATACTCTATTCCAATTATATGCACAGTCCAGGAGAAAGCAGGTTTAACCTTAAACAACATGGCCGAGGGTTCTCTCATAGCTCCTGGTATCTCAAAATACTCTTTTCCTATTTGTGAGGCACTAAAGCACTTCCTTTAGATGTAGTGTACTCTCTTTACTGGGAAATTTGGAGAGTTATGATCCAGTCTGTCCTTGACTACCAGTGAAATAGTGAAGTAGACATTAGCACAGGCAATCTGAAGATGCTATTCAACATACCAATGAGAAAAAAAATAAGAGTATCATTTAGACCCTTCAAAACTGTAAAATATTCCTCCCCTGAAAAAGCAAGAATGGGAGGGAGGAATGGAAGGAGATTTGACTAACGAAAACAGAGCCCATTTCCCCTGTCCCCAAACATGTAGTTTATTCTTAGTAATGTTCTATAAAGTTCCAACTTTTGGAAAGTTATTTTCTTCTCAATTTGAGTAATTATTTATGAAAGATTCCTGAGGTGGGTTCAAGATTCTTGTCTGAAACCTTTATGTACATACTCAAAGGTTTTTGGATTGAGATATGTTCTTACACAGTTAATATATTAAATCTAAAATTGTGAAGGGATAATTTGGACCCCACAATTAATAATGGATTAAACTTGTTTAATTTATCCAGCATGGGTAGATCAAAGAGCAATGGATGGACATTTCAATGATACAAGTTTAGATGTGTTATCACAGAATTTTTACTCATATTTAGAGTTGACCAAAAAGGGGAATGGATTGTCACTGGAAGTCTTCAAAAAGGATGAATAACCACTTATCAGAGATAATAAATTAGGATTCCTCGGGTATAAGTTGGACTACATGACTTCTGAGATTCCTTCCAAAGTTAAAATGCCATGAATTTTATTCTGATTCTTTTCCTTTCCTCTCAAGACTATTGCTTCTGAATCCTTCTGAAATCAGTAGACCACCTTACATCCTCTTCTGTTCCAATTATCAGACTGAGGAGAAAGAAATGTGTACAGGTAGAATGAACAAGTTATCTTGGCCCAATGGGGATAATTTGAAAGGTGTCAGGTACATAAACAAATCAGTTTGTTAATATCCACATTGGCAGCCCACAACTCTAAATCAGTCACCAAAAGCATTCTTAATAGTAAGGGACCATAAAAGGCATTTCAGTGTCAATAAATCAGGGGAAGTCCAGGTAGATTCAATCAAAGGAAGGCAACAACTGATTAAAGTAAGGTCTCACAGGACTCTAACTTTGAGAACAGTTGATTGCTCAGGGTCGTATTAGCTCATGCCTGTCCAACACATCTGGTCATGAAACATCAGCCCCAGTAGGGATCTCATGCAGTCGTAATCATGGAAATTAATATTTTAAATGAACTTTCAGAGAAAATAACTAAACAAAATCAAGATCTGGTTACATGTTGCATTTGAGAAACAAAGGGGAAAAAGACTTCAATATGACTCCAAATTTCCAAGACTTGTTGACTGAGGACTATGGTGTTTTGTTTTATAAGAATACACACACACACACACACACACACACACACACACACACACACGGGGGCTGCCTGTGATGTAGACATGTGCACTCTTTTTAAAAATATCATCTAGCTAATTTTTTGTATTTCTTAGAGAACAATTAAGCATTAAACATGGTCTCTTGAACATACATGTAAATAAGGATTTGGGGGCAGCTAGGTGGTGCAGTGGATATAGCACCAGTGCAGAAGTCAGGAGAATCTGAGTTCAAATCTCACCTCAGACACTTGATACTCACTAGCTGTGTGACCTTGGGCAAGTCACTTAACCCCAGTTGCCTCATTCTGGGTTATCTCCAGTCATCCTGATGAAGTCACTGGATTCAAATGGCTATGGAGAAGAAGTGAGGCTGGTGACCTGCACAGCCCTCCGTCACTCAAAACAAAGTCAAGTGCAAGTCATGTCATTATTTCTCTGATGGCATGGTCTTCTTCGTCAATGAAGGATGAACACACTCACAAATAAGGATTTAAATGTTTATTGAATGGTGAATTGAATGAAAT
>CM053770.1:371911394-371928424 GCA_028658325.1 Potorous gilbertii | reverse complement strand
CCTGGGGCTACACACTGGTGCATGACTGTACTCCACTCTTACCCAGGTGTGACCAATCCTTCCTGCTGACTAAGTTGTCTGGCATATGTGATCTGAGAGTTCTGGAAACTGCCATGGCTGCTGGTGATTCAGTCACCTTGACTGAATCGTGCTCCAGATTTGCTCAGATTGTGTCTCTGATTGGGTGACCTAAACGACTCTGTCGTCCTCTCTCACCCTGGTGCAACAGAACTTTTCTGCCAACCTTCCTTGTTATCTTCAGCTAGAAATTTTGTTCACTCTATCTTTGCTGAGTTCGGCTTTCTAGGATTTATTTCTCATCATTTTAAAAGGTATTTCGAGGGATTTGTGGGAGAGTTCAATTGAGTCTGTTCTTTCACTCTGCCATCTTAGCTCTGTCTCTCCCTTTTCTGTCAACAATAATTGATTATGGTAGAAGAGGGGAATAAAACTATGTCATATCATGTTTATCAGGTAAATGGTTATCAGGTGAAACCTATTTACTACAGGTAAATTACAGCATATTTTTTTCCATGTTGTGGTTTGAAATTTTCTAGGAAAGTATTAAAATTATTTGCCTATTTATCTATTTCAGATTGTTCTTATACACGGTATCCTGAAAAGCTTAGTGTAGATCTTTTTTGTTTTTGCTATTGAGTTTTGACACTGAATATTTAATGATGATGATGACAATGATGATGATGGATAGCATTCATAAAGTTATTTAAAGTTTGAAAATTATTATACACATATTGCCTCATTTGATCTTTATAACAGCCATGTTAAATGGAAAGTGCTGCTATTATCTTCCTTTTATGGATGGAAAATGAGGCTGAGGGAAGTTTTCCTTTCCTCAGGATAATGTGAGTACACGTATAATTAGTGTCTGAGAAATGATTTTATTTAAGCCTTCCTGACTCCAGGTCTGGTATTCCCTACTACGCCATTATTTTGCCCTTACATATTTATATTAATTCCTTATTTATATCAGATAACAGACATTTTCTACCAAGATATTGTATGAAAAGTCTTTTTTCCTCACTAAATTTTAACTTCATATTCTAACTCCATGGATTTTTAAAAGTGTAGAACCTTTTAAAATATTTTATATGATCAAATTATTTATTTTTGTGCTTTCTCACCACCACCACCACTACCATCTATTTTATGATTTTACCCCCAAATATATATTTTAAAAGGACTTCATTTCATTTTCCTCTAATTGTTTTCTGATGCTACTTTTTATCCAAGTAGTAGGAGCTGACAGTAGGAACTACAGTGTAAAAGGCTGTTTTAAAGCTATTCTCTATCTTACCTTTTTCTACACTTTCCCATTAGTTTTTGCTGAATTTGGAGTCAACCACTTGGTGATTTGTATTCTTAGGTTTGTTTGTTTTATGTGATTTTTATTTTGGTCACTGGATTTCTAAGTTCAATTATTTTGTTTTTCTAAAAATATATTCTTTATGTAGTTTATTGCACTGACCTACTCATCTATTTTTAGCTAGTAGTAAATAGATTTGTTGATTATTGCTTTAAAATACAGAATAAATGAAATTTTAAATGCTCTTAATTTTTTTTTCATTATTTCCCCTCAAGGCTCCAGAATTTGGTTCTTTCATATGATTTTTATAAAATATAACTTTATAATTTGGTAATTCAAGTCCTACTTCTGCGAGATGATGGTTGTTTGACCCTAGAGTCATTTACTCTCCCATTGATTTTGGCTATTTTCAAGAATCCATGTGGTCATTGACAAGAATACTGGAATTGCAGTCAAGACTACCTGGCTTCAAATTCAACCTCAGATACCTTTGCTAACCATATGAACCTGGAAGAGTCACTCCTATGGAAATTTGATTGGCATAGCATTGTATCTGAAAATTAAATAACATTGGAGATGAAAATATCAATAAAGAGACTTAAGTATGGATTCAGAGAATCTGGTTACAAATTTTGGTACTGTCAGATACTAATAGGATTGATTAATTTTATCTCAATGAGCTTTGGTTCCTCATTTGTAAAATGAATGGATTGAAACAGATTGTAAGACCATGGAAATATCATTTGAACTCTCATCGTTCTAGGAAACAGATTGTTCTGTATCTGCAATTGTTTCCATTTCTTGACTAGTGACCCTACGCTTCAAAGCTGGGGGTGAACTTTAGTCATCCTAATCTATATCTTGCCTCTGGACAGAAATAGCTTCAGAGAAGAAAATGAGACTGGTTACTTTGCACAGCCCTCCCTCACTTAAATCCAATTCACTTGTAAGTCATGGCATCACCTTACTTATGTCATGGTCATCTTCCAGAACTAAAGGCAAACAGCAGTGTTCAAAGCTAAACTCTGGCACATACTGAGAATGTAACTATGGATGAGTTACTTAAACTCTCAATGCTCTGAAGAGATACCTAAGATTATAAGTTTTATAGTGGTTGCTGATCTATATTGATAGAAGGGAGTCTTTTTACTGGGAGTTCATTACATCAATAAAATCACAGGTGCAGAACTCCCTCCTCTAAAAAAAGAATGTGGTCACTTATTTATTGGAATAGTTGAAGCAGGAAGGTGTAATTCTTATCCAATTATCTGTCTTCTTTTATTTCTTTAGTTTTTTAATGAAAGTATTTGTGTAAGTCTTGAGTGTATCTTAACAGGTTGCCACCCACATTACTTTAAGCATTTTTTAAATTTTTTTTGAATGGAATATTTTTTGATAATTTCTTACCTTTTTAGTATTTCAGAGAAATGCTGATGACTTTAATGAAATTACTTCGTGTTGTGGTACTTTCCTGAAGCTATTACTTGACTCAAATAATTTTATTTCTGGTACTCTCTAGTTCTTACATTACAACATCATATCTTCTGAAAATAGGGTTAATTTTGATTCTTCTTTTTTGATGTTTACTTTCTTAGCCTTGTCTTATCTGTTATAGAATTTTATCAAAAAACAAAGTTCTTACTGTACTTACTGAAAAAAACTTGCAGTTTTTCTGTGCTTTATGTTATCTATGCAAAAATTTCCATCGATAAGATTCTACAATCCATTCCAATGTTCATTGTATCTCCCCTTTTGCTATTATGTCAGCCAGAATCTGATTCTTTACAAATTGTGATATTACAAGATTGGCTTATATAGAATCATTATAGGGAATAATGGCATGAAAAGATGACTTTTTTGTATCTCAGAGAATAGCTCTTATAGCATTGAAATCATAGCAAAATTTTCCAAATGCATTCTGGGAGACTGTTCTCCTATTCATTTTTTGACTCAGCTTATTATGTGTTTGTAATGTCTATGTAAGCTGTTACATAAAACTTGGTTGAATTCAACAAACATTTATTGGGTGCCACTATGTTTAAGATAGTACAGACTTTACCTCTATAAAGGGAACTAAAGGACCAAAAGGTCAAAAAACTGAAACATCTTTTGACCTAGAGGAACTTAGTATCAACCAGGTACATGCAACATTTACACACAGACAAATTAAAAAACAATAATTTAACAAGAAAAGGACTAGCACTTATCACAATGAATAAAGACCTCCAATTGAAGGAAGCATCAAAACAGAGACTTGAAAGATTATTAGGAGTCTAAGATTCAGTAGTAAAAAGGGAGTGTAGTCTAGGCATGAGCAACATTTTGCATTAATGGCCATGGGTAGGAGATTATACATTGGGTTGGGGAGCAACAAACCCATCAGTTACATATTTGAAATATAGAGAGTGTAAAGGGAGGGGTCAAGTAAACTGAGTTGTATAAGATAGAGCCAGATTTTGAATAGTTTTTAAAAATTAAGCTAAACTTCACACCTCAGCATTTAATATCTTCACAATGCAGCTCCAAGTCTACTTTTCCAAACTTATTTAAAGCTCCCTATCACACTCTGCTTTACCAGTTGCTAAACACAATAATCAAATTCCTGACATCACGTGACATTTCCTTAAAAACTGTCACGGGCAACAAGTAGTTAGTTTGGCTGAAATGATCACTATGCAAAGCAAGGGGAGACAAGCCCAGTCGTTTGGTTTAGGAAGGCAAATGTTAGGATGGACTACTCAAAGAAATTTTAATCCAGCTTTGTATTGTGATCTCAAAAATAGACATTTTCAGACTTTTTTTTATTTTTCTCTGTTTTTGCCCTGTATGGGTTATATGTCACTATGTTTGTGCCATCACAAATTTCATTGAGGAGGTCCTCCACCACTGAGGACCCACACTGAGGATTTGATACAATCAAACCCAGCGTCATATACTAACAGGAACATCTGGATACACTGAGTATTTCTTTCCTCTGTGCCTTGCTTGTTAATCCTAATCAGATCTTTACTGAACAAAGCAACATTTTTGGTCATATCTATTATCGAATCTTTTTAAAGTTTTAATATACGTATTGGAGACATCTTGAGTGTTGCTATTATGACTTCATTTTGCTCTACTGAATCAGATTTTTCTTGTTCTTTTTCTTCTCTTTCTCCTCCTTGTCTTTCTCCTCCTCTTCCTCCTTCTGCTGCTCCTGCTTCTTATTTCAGCCAGTCTCTAAAAGTTATTCTGTTTCTATATAATAATTTTAAGAATACCATCAATACCTGGATAGGATATTCTCCTAAAGATTTTACTTACAGCTTGTCAAAGCTGTTTTATCTAAAATCACAATCTATATATTTTTCAATAATTTGCTTTCTTCTGCCATATGAAATATCTTGAAATATAAGTTCTTTCACAATTAGGGACAGGAACTAGATATATAGTCTTTCATTAGGGGAAAAAAATTTCATTTGAAAAGACTCTTTACAAATACAAATCTCAACTTACGTGAAGCCGATAGTTTTAGAGAGTTTCCTAGAACAATGAGAGTTCAAATGATATTTCCATGGTCTTACAGCCAGTGTGTGTCAGAGTCAGAACATGAATTTTGGTCTTTCTGGATTCAAGCACAGTTCTCTATTTAAAGCAATGCTGGCTTTCTCCTTTCAAAATTTTGCCTATTTCATCTGCATATTCTATCTGGTCTAGCTACTCTTCTAAACTTTGTATTTTAACTGTATTTCTTGTTCTTTCACTTCCTTGTATGTTATGTATATTGAAGATTGCTGATTTCCTAATAAATGAGGGGAAAACTTTGGAAAAAAAAACATTCCCCTGCTTACTCTTTGTCATCACTATGTAGTTTATTGGTACCTTAAATTTGCTGTGGGTCTGCATTCTCAGATGCCTAGAAACTGAACCCTGTAAAATAAAGCATAGTGGTGCTTGATAGACAGAAACAGTCAGAAAGACAGATTAATGAGAATTGTCAAACAACTAAAATACCAAGGGAGATCCCTAGATCAAAACAAACATTCAAATCTATCAAAAAAAAGTCTCCTGTGTAATCAAAATAGCATCCTTAGTCATAGTGCTAAGAATATGACTTTTGTTTTTTACCTACAAAGACTATGACTACCCATCCTAAACCTAGAAGTTCTTGTCTCTGCCCAAGAATAAGTAGAAGAAATATGGCACAATGGAAAAACAAAAACTTTTTGGAGCCAAAATACCTGAGTTCTAATTCTAGAACTGCTACCTGAGTGACCTTGAACAATGCATTTAATCTCTTTCACCCTGGTTTTCCCCATCAGGAAATAAGAGGTTGGGAATAGGTAATGTCTATGCTTCCTTCCAGTTCTTTATCTATGATTCCCTGACCCTATTATTTCTTAATTCCCTACCATAGGAAAAAAATAGAGAAAAAGCAATTTAAAACACCAAGTTGTTTCTTTGCCCAGTAGAAAAGAAGCCTTCTTCTATTTCTATCTCCAGAGTAATTGAATAACCCTTATAGTTCTCACTACTCCATAAGAAGAAATAAATAGGAATGAGACCCAACTTAGATATAAATAAAAGAGGTTGCAGTTTTTCTTTCATAATCACCTAGAAAGGAAGAAAGGAGAAGATCAAGCAAACCAGATAACACACAGTTGGGGTTCAAGCCAGAGAAGTTTCTGTGTTACTTCAGTTACTGACATGTTCTTGCATTTTTGTAAACCTTGGTCCAAAACTAAAAGGTTTTGGGTTTACATGGACTTGGTTCAGTCTTAGAATCTTCTCCCCCATTTTTCCTTTTGGCTCATGTCCCTTTCATGGTTTTCCTTGAGATATCAAAGTTTGCCTCATATCTATGTCTCCACAATGAAAGGAAAATGATATTTCAGCTGTCATGTAAGGACTCAGATTAAAAATACAATAAATATGGGAGAGGCTCTATTTCACTCCAGAGAAAGGTATTTTACCCAACCCCATAAATAATAAAAAATAATCCTTCCTTTTTCTCTGGTACACCTTACTTTTGTCACATTTAACCAGACATATTGTACTACATGAGATGCTCTTCATACTAAGTAGGAAAATTTCTTTAGTTATTTAGAGAGTCAGTTTTCTTCTTCTTATAAAGCCAGCCTTCTCCTAGGACTCAGATGATCCTCCAGACATACTGTATTATTTGAGATCTCCCTAAAAAAGGAAAGTATATAGGTTTTGTATACTGTTTACCTATTTCAACTATAAAAGTATGGTCCACAAAACTCCAAGAACTAGAGAAATACAAAATATTGGTTTGTTTTTCTACCTCATGACTCCACCTCCTATCATGTTTGGTTTCTAATTCTCTCTTGTTCCAGGTTTTCAAGATTCTCTGGGAATTTCTCTTCTGGACACTGCCTGTGGTTCAGGAATTTAATTTTTCAGAAACCCATTAATTATCCTGACATTGCAATACCAGTGCTACAAGTTCACCTTGATATAGATTCTGGCATGGCCAAGGAAAATTTTTTTTTATGAACCATTGCCTGCAGCATGGCTATCTATGGCCTTACGTGGTTCCTTCCTTTTCTTGATTCCTGTCATCCATTGATAGCTATGGCTCTTTACAATGGTCATAGGACCATATAGACACATGACAACCAGATTTCACATGTCTCTGACCATAGACTCTCTACTTACTTCAGATAAAGTGGAAAGAGGGCCAAATTTGAAATCAGAAGAGGTAGATTTGATTTGTAACTCTGCTATCTAATTCCTAGGGGACATTGGTCTAGTGACTTCCTATCTCTGGGATTCGGTTCTTCATAAAAGTATTTCCCAGATGATCAAAAGTCCTTTGTATCTCCGGATTTATTACTTTAAGATGTCTAAGTTCAGAGACAGCTCGACAGTCTAGTGCAGGAGTGGGGAAGATGAGACCTTCAGACCATATCTAGCCCTATAGGTACTCAAGTGCTGCCCTTTGACTGAATCCAAACGTCACAAAAAAATCACATAAACAAATCCCTTTGTTATGTGAAGTTTGGATTCAGTCAAAGGGCCTCATTTGAGGACTTAAGTGGGCCACATGTGGCCTCGATGCTTCAGGTTCCCCACTCCTGGTCTAGAGAAAGAGAGCTCAACCCAGATTTAGAGTTAAATACCCTTTGACACATGCTGCTTGTGTGGTATATCATCAATTACCATAATATGTAAGTACTCCCACAGTTACTGGTAAGGCTCAAAATTGAAGAGAAAACATTGTTCTGCTTTGGTAAAGTAAGTATCTCTTAACAGAAGTTCCCTATGCCTATGATTAGAAAAAAAGGACAAATTTTATGGTACAGATCAGATTCATGAACTGGCAATGAATCAATCAATTGTTCTCAAATGTTAAAGGATCCAGCAGGTGCCCAGGACAAGATGAGTACACACCTTATCTCACCATATAAGCATCATTAAGTCAGAAGAAATGTCTCATTCCAGTCAACTTTGATATAAAAAAAAGTTAAGCTTGAAATAGAGTTTAAATTGCCAAGGTAATCTCACAAGAGGAACTCAATGCTCTCACTACCTGAATTTTGCATTTGCAGACCATATAAAGACCCAGGATTTGATTATAGGTAAGATAAACTGCTTCTTCTTTAGTAAACACATCAAACTCTTCAACTTATGATGAATGACTTACCTTATTGGTTGGCACAAGTTCAGAAAAACTGACATGATTAAGTGACTAATTATTTGCTCTAATTTTTACATATGCTCCCTCCTGAATGTTTAAAATAATAATTCATCACTTCATGATGTTAACTTTTCGAAGTCAAATTTTTAAGGTTGACTCTGATAATTATAATCTTTGATCAAAGAATTTTGGTTTCCCCATTTGGATGCATTGGTACTTGTTTTTTCTCCTTTGCATTTTTAATCCATTATTCTTTTTCATTACTCATCAGAGTAATTCAAAGAATTAAAATTTTAAGATAGCTTTGCACTCTATTAACATTTTATGTTCTATTACTTCCACTAAATTTATAGATTGATATTTCCTTCAGTTTCTCAAAAATATGCTAGAAGAACATACATTCTGCCACGGCCTATTCAGTTAGACATTGATTCGGGGCCCAGAGATTAATATATTTCTCTTGTCTGAAGAATGACCAAATTAAATTGGGAAAAGCTCAATATCACAGGCTTATTTCCCAGATAAGTCATTCTTTCATTCATCTGTCTTCCATGTTAGTTTATTCATTTGCTTGTTTGTTTATTTTTTTATATATTTGCTCACAGGAGCACATGAAAACATTTAGCTAAAATATAATGACAATATGTATATGTACCTACATAAAATTCACATATAAATACATGTACATGCGTATATGTATGAAAATACATATGTGTATATGCATATACATATATGTACATACATATGTCTTTAAAGTTTAGGCTACTAAATTAAAGAACTCCACGAGACAGATAGTACAAAGATAATTATCCTTTTTTTTAATGAATGAGGAAACTGAAATTGAGAGAAGTGTCTTGGCTAAAGTCATCTAGCTTTTTGAGTACCAGAGCTACATCTGGGATTCAGGTGTCTCAATATTCTTTTAAAATACCATTCCTATTCTAAGAACTTACTATCTCTTCAACTTTACCTAAGAGAATATCTCTTTTCCTTTAAGGTAAAATTGAAACATTACTTTTTACATAAAATCTATCAACTGTTAGTACCCTTCCTTCTAAACTACCCTTTATTTAACTATATCATTATTTATTTTCTGTGTGCATTTATGTACGTATGTGTGTATGGACATATATGTATCTCCATACATATATATACACACATATGCATATATGTATCATTTATATGTATGTATATGTCTATCTATAACTGTGCAAAATAATCTATGCAAAATAATATGAAAATACATACGGTGACATATATTTAAGTGCACCCATCTGTACATATGTAATCCATATATATCTTTCATATATACATATATATATACTCAAATACATATATTACATGCATACATGCATATATAGATACATATATATATGCACATACATATATTTATAAATATCACAGCTTAGGTCCAAAAGGAAACATGGTTTAAAAAGTCTAGCTATACAGTTAGATAAGCCATTCTTATATCCTTGCATATGTCTCAAAAGCAAAAGAGAAAATTATCCAAGTAATTATATGTCTACCCACTTATGCTGTCATCCAAATTCTATTTTTCAATCCTATTTCCATTTTGAAAGTGCCATGATTATGTCTGTATTGAACCCTCTTCTACTTTATGGAAGTGAATGGTGGATTTTTTGATTCGTGCTTTCTTTTCTCTATTCATAAATTCTGAATATTTTTTGGTATTATTTGTTAATTATTGTGTTCAAGTTTTTCAGTTTGTCATGTTTTGGAAAGCATGCATTCTTAATTTTTCTTTGAACATTCTGTCTTCAAAATCATTGACTTGTGTAGGCACCATGTTACTGTCTTTCACTTTTTCCATTTTCACTTTTTTTCTGACAAATTTCCCTCAGAATTTTTGTCTTCCAAATCATCATCCTTTTTTTTTCATCTTTGGAATAGTTCAGACCAAATAGAATCAACATTTCTATATTTAGCTAAAAAGAGTGGGTGTGGGGTGGAGATAAAGAGAGAAAGAAGACAGAGAGAGAGAGAGAGACAGACAGACAGACAGTCTGCAAACTCCAGAAAAAAAAATAAAAACTTCTTCCCTTTGACATTTAAAATATTTTTCAATAAGGTTCCAGTCTACCTCCCCAGGTTTATTAGAAATCACCACAATATTCTCTTTTGTGAAGGCTTTATTACTGCCAAAATATGCTACTTGCTCTTTCTTGCACAGAACACACCATCTCCCATCTCTCTGACTTTGCACATTTTCCCTCATGCCTAGAATAAATTTCCTCTTCATCTTTGCTTTTGCCACATAGTATTAAAAGATATTATCTGTATATTTTAAAGCTGCCTTTTCTTGTCTTATATTATATTCTCAGAATGGAGATATGTCAAAGAATGAGTTCCTCTTTTAGGATAAGAGTAGATAAGACAAATCCTTTGAATTCATTGAAAAGAAGAGTGAGGAAGAGAAGGGTGAAGAAATAAGGAGCATACTGTGGTGATAGGGAGGCAGCTCCTCAGAATTTTACCTAAAAGAAAACCCCATTCCTCCATAATATGCATATTCTACTTGTTATTATATCAGTTGCTACTCTGAGAATTGCATTCAGAGAAAAATCTAGGCTATCAGCTAGTCTTCATTTCAAGTGTTTCAATCTGCAAAGGACTATTAAGTTTTCAGTGTCATGATTTTCTTCTAACTATACTCTGACTCAGGATTTTACCTGTAAAGGTAAATTCAGGATTGAATAACTTGGGAGAGGATATAGGTGAACTCTTTCATGCTTATGAGAACTCAATACTTCTAAGAAAGATACTAACAGATATGTTATCTCCTTATGTATTTTGTGCCCAATGTCAGAATATGGGGGACTTTGAGCCTGGAAAGTAGAATGAGATGCATAGGATATCACATACATTATAGACATGTTTCTGTCATGGCCAAGATAATCTGGAGCACCTTATTCTACTTTCATTTCCATATGGGGATTTTAAGTTTCCTGAGAAAAGTACATTGTTGTGGTATATAGAAGCTCAGTATCAGTGGAAAAGTCTCTATTTTATAAGGGAGAACAGAGTGGTAGGAAGAAGGGTTTGGTGAGAGTCAGTGAATATTAAAGTGAGAGAGTATGAAATGCTATGTAAGCTTAGGAATGCCTTCATCTAGCAGTTTAAAGAGATGGATGTGAGAGGATAGGATATTCTGAAAAAGAGGAATAGTGCATAGGTTCAGAAGAATTTAAATGACATATAAAATATGATTATCCTTACTCATACATAGAGTGAACCAGAATTGAAGGGAAAGTGATGAGAGAAGACAACACTCTTTATCTAAGCCAAATCAGTTGGAATTAATTCTTATTCCTTGTAGCTAAAGGAGACTGTCACGACTGACAGCAGAATTGGGCATAAATAACACTTTGCCAGTATAGTCCTCGTTCAGAGCTCCTGGACAAGTCAAACATATGAAAAGAATTAATCTCAATGACCCAGATTGTCCATTCCGTGAGGTTCAATGTCTCTACCCTTAGAAAAAGTGATGACTCAACTCAGCCAATTGTATCAAATGTTGATAAAGGGACATCTCTGATCAAGGAAGTTCTAGGGTATGACAATGCTTAAAGGTAAATTCACCAAGATACTTTTGTTCTCTTTAATTTACTCGAATTCACTTCAGAGTATAGTCTGGACTGTGACTCTGTCCAAAACCTGATCTTTCTGATGATTCATGACTCACTTCACTCCTGTCTTCTGCCCTTTGTCCTTCAGCATTTCCTGGTATACTTCAATGAAATTGTGTGGAATTTCTGCCAAACCAAGTAAAAGAAGAAAAATCAAAATTTAAGTTTAAAACCAAGTCTTCAGTCATCCGATGAATCTGCAATCTCAGTGATGTAATCCCTCTAATAGTGAGGCATACAGTCCATTCATGTTTACTCAGTACGTGCAGTTGTCATCCAGAACTTTTCATATATTCTCAGCAGAGAGCTAACCCAAATTGTGGGAGCCTTTTTCTCATTCTTGGGCTATACTTAAATTATTTTGCTTATGTTGAATTCCACCTAAGGAAGCCTTCTCTAATCCCTCTTAATTCCAAGGCCTTCCTTCTTTTAATTATTTCCTATTTACCCTGCATATTTGTTTAAATGTTATCACCCCCATTAGACTATAAGCTCTTCGATGTCAGCGACTGTCTTTTACATCTTTTTGTATCCTTGGTGCTTGGCATAGTACTTGGTACATAAGTATTAAGTAACTTGGTAGTTACTTAATAAATGTGTATTAATTGATTGACTCATTATGAAGTAAAAATGTTGATCTTAAAGGAACTGACCAGTCATCAGATGAAGGTTAAAACAGTATCAGTATTGTTGCCAGTGGCTCTCACCACCTAAGGATACCCTCATGTTAATAGGTTATGGGTTATTCTGCATTGTCCCAACCATCATCACAAATATTGCATCATTCCTTTGCAGCTCTGAGATAATACAACATTTCTGAAAATTATTTTTGCAAGAAAGGGCCAACCTCATGGTGTTCCTGTTCTTCAAAAAATATCCCTTAGGATCCTTATCTGAAGCAGGATAACCAAATTTTCAAAAGTAAGTGGGAATAACCAAAGAAATTCAAAAGTACTCTTCTAGACAGCAAACCTAACTGAATCTGTTCTTTACAACATTGGTCGGTTAATTCTTTTCTTAATCCACCTGCCCTAGTGGGGTATAAAAAGTCATTAGTTTGCTTTAAAAAGAACAAAACCTGAAGTTAGGTGTGGAGCAAGGTGTGCCACTGATGATGGGTTTTTCACAGAGGAATACATTACTAATACAGTTTGATACTTATTGTTTTATATTAAGTCAATAAGCAAAGAATGGCAGCTTGTGAGCTTCCTCTTGGGATCCAAATATGTCACTCTTCACTTTCAAAATGCTTTTGGGATAAATACATAATTTACCACTGCAAAAATATAACTTCTGTACAAGGTATGACATACACATTAGAGAGCCTCATAGACCTTTTCCCCGGGCAGCGAATTTACAGAAAATGTCAAGATCCTGTATGGACCATTGATGTTCCATTTTCATGGTGTTACAGGCAATTTTCTATGTTAAAGGCAAAGGTTTAAAGTTCTGTAGGGTCAGAGTGTGTTCTCTAGTACTTCATTGCAAAGATAAGAGCGATTTAAAACATCAAAGAAGCTAGTTTTCCTAGAGATACTGAACTTTGGTTTTACTTTTTTTTCAGGATTGACATTTTAAAATTACAGAGCATTTGAGATCACAGTAGCACTACAATTATAATTCTTACAGTGCAATGCTGTAGGGAGTAAATCACAATATTAATATGATTGTGGAAAGTGTGGTATGTTACTCAGGAGCGCTGCATCAAATATCAAGGATCCACTAGAGAGAATGATGCTTTTTTTTTTTCTTTTAAAAGCACTTTTACAAGATATTAAATATTTTACTGTGGCTTCTTTCCCCACCCCCAGAAGATTAGAGATAATTTTTGTTCACTCTTAAAGCTGATTTTTGACATTCTTTCCCCATGCACAAATACACACATATACACCCCAAGGTTTTGGAGAGCTCCTGAAAAGTGAGATGGCAAAGCTATCTTGGGCAAATGGGAATATGTTAATAATTGGAAACTATTGGACTTGCTATTTGAAGTCAATAGAGGTCTTTTTTTTTCTCTGTAGTACAGGTAGAATTCAATCAACCCTAACTTCACAACAACTTCCTTGGAAACTAGGTCTGCTGTAACTGTTAAATTGTTGTCGAAATTAGCAAATGTTGAAATGGTCTCATCAAGACAATGTGCATAATGTCATTGAATGAATTAACAGGGTCCTCAAAATCGTCTTCTATAGTGTCTTCTCCTATATTCATTTCCCCATTGCCTGGCTCATTTGAAACAGCCAGCATGTCTGAAACGGTTTATAGTTGTGGCTGAAGAAACTATTCAACACACCTCGTTAACCAGCAATTTTAGCTCAAGACCATCCTGAGGATTCCTGACTTTTTTTTCTTTTCAAAAGAATTTTCAAATGGTTTTCACTGAGAGCAAACTTTTATGACAATGAATAAATTCTCATTATTGTAGAATGAAAGGTAGAGTTTGATTTTGTAATGGAAAACAGGCACTTCTTTGCATTTGAATATACAACTTGTCTTTCTAGTAAAAAGTCCCCCATAACAGATGACTGATTTTGACTTTCAAAATATTGTATCATTGATAGATTAATACTTCTCAATCTCCCAACAAATTTCTTCCTGTGTAAAATAATAGGCAAAAGGTAGGCAGGTCCTGCAATATAATTAACCATCTACCATTTAAAACGTAGCAAAGTCATTTCTGTAAGTGCAAAGTAGAAGAATTATACCCTAGAATGTTTGATCTCCTTGACTTGGGAGAGTCAATGATTGGTAGAGATTTTGCCATGGTGATTAATACTCAATGTGTTATATTCCATTTAACCTTAGTTGTGTTAAATCATCTTTCTCTCACTTATTTTACCTGTGGTGTGAGAGTGAGGATCTTTCTACTCAGGATTTCATGCAAATTATATATATATATATATATATATATATATACATATTCATATATATATGTGTGTGTGTATATATATATATGCATACATGTACTGAATTCCATACAAGCACACACACACATGCACACACATATATATGAATAAATACACACTCACACACACATATACATAAGCACCTTTAAAAATATGCTTTATTAATATAAGTGATTATTGTAGTATTATGTATTAAGAGAATTCTTGTAAGACTTTTGTTACTTCATAAACCTTATTTAATTATCATTGGAATATAGCTATTAACAATAGTATCAACTGACCTAAAGGACCTAAGAGTAAAGACAAAAAGATAACAAAGACTAAATCAGAAATTCTCTGAGTATGGTATAGTAGGTAGAGAGATAGCATAAGACCAGGGAAGGGTTCTAGTCCTCATTCTGCCTTTATCTCCTCTTCATATCTTAGTCAAAAAACTTTTTATCTCTGTGACTCAGTCATTTTCCTCTTCCCTAAAATAGAGAGGCATATTATTTCTAATGCTCCTCATGTCTCTAAAACCCTATGATTTTTAGAATTTAGCAAATACAAATTAATTTAATTATAAATTAATATAAAGGTATAGTATCTAAATACTAAGAATTTCAAAGGTAATTGGCATACACGTTCAAGTCTTTTTATTTACAAAATCAAAATTAATACTAAGGCAAAACTCAGTTCTTTCTAAAATTTATTGTCTTTCTTATACAATGAAACAAGGTCACTCTAACTTGCTAAACTTCCTTATTTTTTCCTCTAAATTTCAATGTTAGAGAATTTGGTATAAAACATAGAAGTTCTGTCCTTATGAATGATCCTCCCTTCTATGTGTTATGGACAATGCATAGTCACAGAAGCCAGTTAAATGTCAGTCTCTCCATCTGCTAAACCTGAGGGTACACAAAAAGCATAAAATATCTAATTACTAATAAGGATTTTTATCAAGGAATGTTATTCTGTGGATATTACTTAAGTCTCAATGCTCTATTCAGATGTCATGGCATTCATATTTTTGTATTGAAATCATACTGTATTCAAAGGAAATAATTTGTTCTTCTAATTTAGAAAAATCAGGTTTGATGCTAATGGATTATGTAGCTTTAAAAATAAAGCCCTTAGGAAAAGACATTTAATTTCCATGTTAATATATTAGTTCACTTTCCTGCCAAGATGGCCAAACCTTTTCTATGAAAAACTAGGTTAAATGTGTTAATGGTCAGGCTGTTAAAAGTCTTCCTTTGCATTGTTCTGTGCCACTTATTGATTCTTCAAAAAGACTTGCTGCTAAAGCCTCCATTCTATACTAGTGAGATTAGGTTTATCCTGAGTTAATGTCAGAGTTTGATCATTTACATGTTTCCCAAGTTCAAGTTTTACATGTTAATTTATTCTTAGACTGGTGAAAAAGCAACAAAATCTTTAAGACTGCTCACCAGAAGGACTTTGCCTTGATTTTAATAAGCTTGTGCAAATTGAAAGCTTTAAATTAAACGAGTCGAGCAGACTAATAGGAATTGTGTATAAGGACAGAACATGATTACGAATACTATAGACAATAGAATATGATTGTTTCTGAATGTAAAGGGGAAAGAGACAAAGCTAATTTCTGAGAGATAGAATATAGGATGGAGAATGATATTGGAACTGGAGTCAGAAGACGTAGATTAGAGATCTCACTTTGAAATTTGTAGCCTATCTATGTGTTCTTCTATAAGTCTGTTAACCCTTGTTTTGTCCTCAATCAATAGTTATAATGATGCTGAAAGGAATTAACTCACCCATAAAAGGGAAGACAGTAATGCAATATATTAGAAAACAGAATACAACAATATGTTAGTTACACAAAACATCCTTAAGCATAAGGATTTCAAGAGTAAATATGAAAAGCTAGATCAGAATCTATTATGCTTGAGCTAAACTCAAAAGAGGAGGGACAAAAAAAATCATGATGTCAGACAAATCTAGTATAAAAATAGGTATGATAAATGGAGATAATGTAGAAAAGTACATTATGTTTAAAGACATCATAGACTATTAACCAATACTAATGTTTTATATATATGCATACATCAGCATAGCTGATAAACATTTGGAGGAAAAATTTATTTAAATGATAGAGAAAAGACAAAATATAATAGTAGAGAGATTCAATGCAACTCTTTTGAACCTAGATAATTTTATGAAAAAGATCAATAAGAAACATGATAAGTATCTGAAGAAAACTTTAGAAAAAATGAGAGATGATAGATATCTGGAAGTTACTCAATGAAAACAGAAAGGACTTTGATATTTTTTCAGGCTTAGATGGCATTTTTACAAAAATTCATTAGAAATTGGGTGATACAATCTTTATAAACTAATTCAGAAAAGAAGAAATATTAAGCACGTACTTCATGGACAATGTTGTAATATAATGGCACTCTATGAAAGATGTTTAAAGAAAAAAGTAAAATTTAATTGAAGACTAAATTCCAAACCTGTAGCATTGATGAATTAAAGAACAAATAATAAAA
>CM053770.1:371893156-371910894 GCA_028658325.1 Potorous gilbertii | reverse complement strand
AAGTCCCTTGCAAAACTACACAGATATGGCCTATATTGAATTGCCTGCCTTCCCAAAGGGAATGGGTGGGGAGGGAGGGATGGGGAAAAGTTAGAACTCAAAGTTTTAGGAACAACTGTCAAGTATTGTTCTTGCTGGTACGAAATAAGAAATACAGGCAATGGGGAATAGAGAATTTTCTGGCCCTACAGGACAAAAGAGAAGATGGGGACAAGGGAAGGGAAGGATGATAGAAGAGAGGGCAGATTGGTGATAGGGGAAATTAGAATGCTCAGTGTTCTGGGGTGGGGGGAGGGGACAAATGGGGAGAAAATTTTGGATCCTAAAATTTTGTGGAAATGAATGTAAAAAGTTAAATAAATAAATTTATGTTTAAAAAAATCCCTAACAATTATGAATAAACATAATTCTTGTTCAATGAAGGTTGTCTTTATAATAGTACCTTCAGATTTGTCCTCTTTCTTCTCATTGATTCCTTGGCGAGTCTGGTGAAACATTAAGGACACATCTTAGAATAATGTTTTTAAATAATTTAAGGAAATGTTATAATTGCAGTTAGATGATAATTAAAATAAACATGCATTTTTTTTTATTATAAAGGTACATAAACCCTATCCACAGATTGCACTAGAGGTTAAAAATGCTGCATTTAGATGCACATAGCCTGGTTAAATTACGCTTTCATCAGAATTCTTTGGCAGGTGGTCTTACATTTGATCTGCTATTTAGACTATAGGGTTGCTATAAGTGCCTCATGAAATCATGGTCTGTTTGTTATTTTAAAAATAACGTAACTAAAATAGCATTTTATTTGTCTTGGGAAACTGAGTTAAAAAAATAGGTCAACGGAGTAAAAGTAAATACAAATAGTGACTTCATGGCACGTATTCACCTTGCCTAACGTCATTAATTGGTCCTAGGAAAGTATGATTTTGGGTGAAACAACATTTCCAGGGAAAGTTAGTTCCAGAAAAACAATGCTATAAATTGGCATTTGATAGAAATCATAGTGTGGTTGCATATAAGCCATTAATGATATTACCACAAGATGGCATTACTTAGGTTTGTGGTATAGTTATACCTATAGAATACACAAACACACACACCACTTATGACTCAGTTAGGCCCTTAGGCTCACACAGGCAAGGTTTTATCCTAGGGAAGCCTGTCCTTCAAAATAAGGCATTAGTTGAGGTTTGTTTTTTGTTTTTTGTTTTCCTCTTCTCTAGGCTATTGTGCTCTCACAGTAGAATAACAAATGCAAATTAAGTGTGGACAGATGAACAAAAGCCAGTCACATTCACTTCTTTGTTCCTCTCCTATCCTGCTTTTGATTATGGAGTCCTTTTTAACCATTTTCCAGCAGTCTTCTCACCACGGAATAGGTCTTTATCAGTGTGTTACAACAGCCTTCTGTATTTAGTAAATGGCAATTGTTTCTCTTTTACCCAGGAAATCTGAGGGTCTTCACCTCTCAGTTTTATTTAAAATTTTTTTATTAAAAGGGCCATCCCTTGAGTAACTACTTAAAGAAGCCTATTCATTGAATGGATGTACCTCCCTTAAAGGTGGAATGTGATAAGACCTTAGCCTGAAAATTATATGTATATCTGAAATTGCATATTGAAACATGTATTTCAATCTATATAATGAGACAAAAGTCCTTAAACTAGCCAAGAAGTCCAATACAAAGAAAATTCAACCAATAAAAGAAAAGAAGAAAAGAGAAGAGGAAAGAAAAAGAAAACAGAAAAGGAAAGGAAAAGAGAACATTTCCTTTTAGCTAGACATAAAATGATTATGTTGTGTTGTTCATCAAGTATTTAATAGCTTCTGCTGTAGTTTGTAATATGCTATGTCCTATACGTGGAAATGTAGCTGTTTGTGGACAGGTATTATGCCATTTAAGCCATTACAAATCAGCCAAAGTGTCAACACATTTTGAAAGGAAACTATTAGCAATGAAAATGTCAGGTTCTGGCTAACTTATGATGAGCAGAAGAACCGGAACAATGCACTCATTCAAGTTACCTGTTAGACTTGAACACTGGAAGATCTCTCCTTAATGGATTGAAAACGACATACTAAGGCAGCAGCCCACTTTTTCACTTCAATAGGAATTTGTTTATTCTGCTCAAGTTAGTACTTGATAGTTAGTCTAATATTCTGAAACAGTCCTAAACAGTTCTTTGAAAATCTACAATTTCATCTGTATTTTACATGATGAAGTAATATGCGCATGTGAAAAAAAAGCAAAGCAAATATTACTTTCACATTTAGCAATCCATCATCTACTAATCATTCCCTACTTGATTTTTAAAATGAAATATATCAGATAAAGAGTTAAGTAAAAAATGAAAACATTTTGAGAAAGTGTTTCATGGTGAATGGCTTGGATATTAAGCAGCCTCTTTCTCTCTCTCTCTCTCTCTCTCTCTCTCTCTCTCTTTCTCCACCTCTTTTTCTCTCCCTCTCCATCTATTTCTCCCTTTCTCTCTTTCATACTCATGAACAAATGATGATTTTTTCATGAATCCATGTAATATTATGGGAAATGACTGGCTAGTATAAAAATAAATTCGTGTGAGAGCCTCAGCAGCATTTCTCTATGTCAGTGTTTTATTTGGTGAAGTACAATTATTGAGTTTAAAGGGATTTGAGGTCATATAATTTCATTCAGTACAATTAAAAATATAGGCGCATTCTATGACAGGCATTGCCCTAACCTTCCAAAAGTCCCTGATATTTTAGGAAGGATAATGAAGAATTGATATCTGGTCTTCACTTGAACATTTCAAGTGAAAGGGAGCTCATTATGTCACAAGATTGCCTATTCCAGTGTGCAGTTGTAATTAGAATTACTTTTTTGTATTGGGTTAAAATCTGCTTTCATGTAACTCCCCCACACTGGTCCCACTTCTCTTCTTTGGTGCTACACAAACAAGTCTGTCATCTTATCCTCATGACAGCCGTTCAAATATTTGATGACAGCTTTTATGCTTCCCCCTTAGTCTTCTCTTCCAGAGATTAAACATCTTCAGTCTTTTCAACCTTTTCTCATATGTATTCAATGAATAAAGTTAGATCTCAAAAAGCAGCTTGGAGCCACAGTTAGGCACTAGGAAACATAGGACTGACCAGACTGCAATTATCAGAGCAGGACAGTTGAGCTAGATAGTAAATATAGCTCAAGAATTAGCCTCAGGGCAGAACCAAACAGACCAACATAAAGTGATCTGTGTCTGCTTTCTTCTCATGGGAATTCTAACCCATCACTTGTGCTCATGGATAAAGTCAACTGGCAGAATAAGGAATCAGATCAGGTAAGCCCAATGTAGGCAATCCTTTAAAACCAAGCAACCAAAAGGAAGTATTAAAAATAAGAGCTTAAATTTATTATAACTAGGATGAAGTATAATAGTGTTTAAAGTTTATGAGATGTTTTACATGTATTATCTCATATACTCCTCAAAGTGACCCTGTACACAGGAGTAATCCTTATATGAATTTTAGCTCCATTAAAGAAAAAACAGTTGATACTTTTTCTTTTGTCTCAGCTACACTTTCCAATATATTCCTCCACCTTCCTGAGACCCATACGTTATTTTTCAAAATTTATTTTTTTAAATAATATTTTGTCTTTTGTGCCTTATATCTTCATAACTATCCCTAGTATCCTTCCTCCTCCACCTTTCAGAAACCTATCCCTTGTAATAAACATTATTTTTTTTAAAATAGAGGAAAAAAATCAGGACAACTGATCAATATATTTAAAAATTCCAAAAACATGTACAGTCTGACATCTATAGACCTCCTATACCCATGAAGTAGTGTACTGGAGCTGTCCTCTCACATCTTTTCATTTGAGTCTTGCTTGACCTTTACGATTTTGTCACCTTCACCTTGACCTCTTTTTTGTGTGTGGTTATTTTTTTCTTTTATATTCTGGTAGATATTGTGTATATTGTTTTCTTGGCTCTGCTTACTTTGGTTATGTAGATTTTTCCATACTTACATGTATCCATCAAATATATCATTTCTTACAGTAATACTCTTTTATATTCATGTGGCACAAGTTGTTCAGTCATTCATTAATAGATCAGCATTTACTTTGTTTCTTATTCTTAACCATTAAAAAAAGTACCTATAAATATTTTTGTATATATAGGCACTTTTTTCCTTCAATGACTTTCTTGGAGTATAACTCCAATAATGGAATCTCTGGTGCAAAATGTAAAGATATATTAGTAACTTTATTTACATAATTACACATTAAGTTCCAAAACAGTTGTTTCATTTAACAGCTCAAATGACAATTTATTAGAATGCCTATTTTTTCACTTCCTGTGGAATAGTGACTATTGCTTTTTCCTCTCTCTTCTTCAATTACTTCTGTTTTTTTTATTTCATTTTTACCCACATTTCCAGAGATGAGTTTCTACTCCAGACCCTCATTCTCTGCTTCATGGTGTCTCTAATTATCTAGTTCCTCCACATTGTCTTCTTTCCTTATGGAATAAAAAACTTCTTAGCTGTACATTCTGAGCTCTCCCTTATAGGCAGTTTCACATATCTGTAGAGCTTGCCTTGTAGAGACTCCTCCATTATGCTTTACAATTGAACAATGATCATTCTTCTAAGTAACTAAAAGAATTTTGCTCAATGGTAGGACTCCCACATATACCATGTTCCTGGTTACTGAACCCATCAATAATGTATACACTCACATTTTTTTCCCTTTCCTTCTTGTACTTCAAAAGCTATTCCTTAGATGTATGTCCTCCAATTTCTCCAGGTGCCAGTGATCCCAGGTGTTCTAGAATTTCCCATTTCTCTTGTTTTTAAAAACACTCAGGAATGAGGTGTTGGGGTTCCACATTCCCTTCAAATTCCATAGGATCTCTTCTTTCATCAAGTGTTGAATAATTTTTCTTTGTTTTCTGATTTTTCCCTATTTCTCACTTTTATATTCTTTCCCTTTTGATAGTTGCCAAGGGGCTGAATCTCAGTGGCTTTCAACTTTGTCCCTCTGTAGGGTATTCACAGGTTATTGGCCTATGCTTCTGCTGCAAGTAATTTTGGGGTGGACAAAACTGGTACCAGCTGGATGCTGAGTTCCTTCCTTCAGGAATGATGGGCTACCATGCAGCTGCCTGCTGCCCTCCCCAGACTTACATACACACTCAGTATCTTGTCTTGTTCCCTCTTTTTGTCAGTTCCCTAGTTCAGAAGTCCAGAGTGTTGCCACTGATTTTTGTTGCATATAGTTTTCATTTCTGAGGTTCTGGGAGGAGGAAAGAAGAGTTTTGTGTGGGAATGATCTTTATTTTAAAACCAGATATACTTTCTGATCGTTTCCCTGTGTTTCCGTACTCTATTGCAGAAATCATTTTTCAACAGAAGATGCTGCCCAGGTATTGACCACTGAGTTCCCAGAAAATTTATGCATCTTGGACCCTGGATCTCTGTATCACTGGAGAGAAGGGGGAGGGACTGAGTTATGGGCTAATGTATTGTTGCAAGTGCATGGGTGGGATCCTTGGGGCAGATAATGCAGCTTCCTTGCTTAGAGTATGGTAGAATGTGGGGAAAGAGGGTGTTTAGTGACCTCAAAGTAAATGTCAGTTGATGTGTGTGCATGTATGTGTGTGTGTGTGTGTGTGTGTGTGTAATAAACCTCCTTTTGTATACTAGGGGTCTTAGAGCATGAAGATAGTTGATGTTATTTTGTCTTTGGTGCTTGATTCTTGTTTTGGGGAAGTTTGTGACATTATGAGGGTTAGTGAAAATGTCTAGCCCCCTATCTTGTTAATCACATGATGGAGAATACTCAATTCGCCGCTTATTGTGAAGACTGGAATGGGAAGTGAGAGCAGTTCAGTACATCCAGCCAATATATTAAAAAATCTGAAATTATATTTAGTGTTCTGCATTAATAACATCCTACCTCCACAAAGAGACTGAGGAAAACTGCTTTCCCCTAAACTCTATAGGCCCACTTCACAGGATGCAGTTTCAACTATTTTGTTGCTTTTAAGTTCCATTTTTACAAAGGAAGAAATTCAGGCTCAGAAAGTTAAGTGATTTCTCACTGACTTGCTTTGTGGCCTCTATAGCCACATAATAAGTGTCAGAGGTACTCCATAATAATTCTTTACTAAGACATTAAACACCTACTATATGTGAAGTAGTGGTAGGCAGCTAGGTTGCCCAGGGATAGAAGACTAGATTTGGAATCAGGAAAATCTGAGCTCAAATCTGGACTCAGATACTCACTGGCTATGTGACCCTGAACTAGTCACGTAATTTCTGTTTGTCTTAATCCATGAAGAAGGAAAAGGCAAAACTGTCCAGTATCTTTACGAAGAGAACTCTATGGGCAGTATGGTCCAAGTGGCCTTAAAGTATGAGACATGACTGAACAAAATAGACACCATCATCATCATTAGTTACACCAACAACAGCAATGTATATGCCACAGCACTCTTAGAGATTGTGAGGGTGCCATTTTTTTTAGATACAGCATAATCTATTTTCCCATAAACAATGAAATCCAGTTAGGGGCGGCATATGACACTAATACAAATAATTATAAAATTATGAAACAAAAAAAAATCACAAGATGTGTCTTAGCTATGTGCAAACAAACCCTTGCCCTCTCTCATACCTCCTATTTCTTTCCTCGAGGTTATGACTAAAATATTTCTCTCTAGTTCCAATGCCACCATTGTAATACAGATCTTCATTATCAATCATCTTGAGTAGTACAATAATATCTCCTGTGGTCTTCCTACTTCCATTCTCTTTCCTTTTTCCAATCTTTCCTTATTATGACTGTCAGAATTATCCTTCTCATGCCTAAGTATAGTTGTGACCCACTCTAGTTGAGAAATGTCCCAGTAACTTGACATTAAAACTCCTTCAAAATTTTGCAACACTTCTATAGGTTAACTTTACCCTCTTATGCATATGTAGTATTCAGTCAAACTGGACTATTTTTTAATCTAAGAGTATTCCCTGTGCACTTTTGTTTCTGCTTTGGAGTGTCTACCCCTCCTTTAAATATCAACGGAAATGTTATCTCTTCCATGAAGCCTTATCTGATTCCTACTGTGGTTAATGACCTTCTCCCTTGGGTCTTATGGAAGTCTTTGCTTTTCATCTCACAGACATCTTCAATATATATTATGGCATATGATAGGTTTTGAGGGATTGAACAAAAAGGAACACTAAAGATCATCCTGTCAAAATTCCTCATTTTCTAGAGAATTTGTTCCAAGGATTTGTGACGCTGAATCCAGCACTTTTCCCCATTACTCCATGCTACTCATAGGAATTCACATGAAGAAATACAAGATTGGTTATATTTCCTATTTATTACCTTTCTCTTTCATCATTAAATGAAGATAGAAGTACAGCAGGAGTTTTAGTACAGAAGAGAATACAAATGTGAACAATGTTCTTTGAATCCTTATATCATGAAGTGAATATTGGTACAGTAGTTTTCTGTTTCCTATACAATAAAAGGCAAATTTCTTAACCTGTCATCTAGAGTTCTACATAATTTGATACTGACAGACAATTTTAGCTTTATTGAATACTACCTGACTGCATGGAATCAGTATTTTAGCTAAACTTCACTATTTAGATAAACTATTCCTTATTTTCTTCTGTCTCTTCATGTTTAAAGACAGTTCTGGAAAACATATCCTTGTGATATTGCTACAACCCAAATCTCATTTTATCAACCTGCTATTCCAAAGTCTTCAATGAATCCTCAGAGTTGCTAATCCCTATTAATGTAAGACTTCTCTAGGTTTGATCCCACTGACATTTCCTATTTTGTGTCCCATTATTTTCCTGTTACTGTCAAGAATACCACTGTCTTCCCAATAACCCATGTTTTGTTCTAATTCTCATTGAGTCCCACTCCTCATATCCAATCAGTTGCCAAGTCCTGTAGATTTTATTTTAGTGTTATATCTGTTAGATATTTCCTTTTCTCCTCTTACACTGCCATTGGCTTGATGCAAACACTTATATTCTCAAAGTTCTCCTGTTGGCAACCCTCAAATCTCTCCTCTGTTGGATATATCCCCTACTCAGTTGTCAAGTTGATCTTCCTAAAACATAGATATAATAATCATATCAGCCCTCTATTCAATAAATTTCATTTTCTCCCTATTACATCCAGTATCAAATATAAAGTCCTCTGTTGAGTTTTTAAATTCCTACACGTACTATACTTCCTTCCTTTATGATTTTTTCATTAATAATCTCCACATACTCTGATGCAGCAACACTGGTTTCTTTCCTGTTCCTCAACATAACACTTTCTTCTACAGTATCTAAGCATTTTCATTGGTTGTCCTCTGGAATTGAACTCTCTCTTTTCTTGTCACCACCTCCTGGATTTTATACTTTCCCTCATGTCCCATATAAATGTCTACCTTCTTCGAGGAGCCTCTCCTAGTTTTGCCTTTTCTTAGTACTCCTCCCCTGAGAAGATCTCCTTAATCTATCTTTTCTGTACATAGTTGTATGTATGTTTTCTCTTCTGTTAGACTTGACTCCTTAAGAGCAAGAAAACTCCTCTCTCTCTCTCTCTCTCTCTCTCTCTCTCTCTCTCTCTCTCTCTCTCTCTCTCTCTCTCCTCTCTCTCTCTCTCTCTTCATTTGGATCCTCATTGCTTAGCACAGTTCCTGGAACATAGTAGAAGTTTTATAGATACTCGTTGACTTGCGAACATTCTTCACATTCTCTCTATTTCTGTAAAATGGCTTAGTAGTCCTTTTTATATACAACATTCTGTGGCAAACTGGGGCTTCAATGTTTGAATGTACTTCTACTACCTCAATTCTGCCTCAAAGAATCCTTAAATTCCTTCAAAGCCCACCTCAAGTGACATCTCTGCAAAAGACTATCCTTGACCAGCCCCAACATTAGCATACTCTGCTTGAACTTACTTTGTATTTAGTTGTATAAAATTATTTTTATCCATAGAAATACTTGCTATCAATTACATATAAAGCTAGAAAGCCATGTTGGATATTTGAAGTTTCTTGTATGTCCCTGAAGGTCAGATCTGGAAGAGTTACTCATGATACAAGCTCTATGAAAGCTACAGAATGGAATCCAGTCACAAACTGTTTTAAATCTCCCCCTTTGAACATGCACACATGGATAATGCCTGAGTCCTTCAGGTAAATGCCCTCATCCTAGACTTACACTGGACCAAAGGCATGAAAACTCACTACAATAACTCAAAAATTATTTAAAATTGCTTAAGACCCATATTATTTGAGATTCTAATTCACTTTTCTAATTCACATGATTTGAAAGTCCTTATTCAATTAACCAGTTAGTTAATGAGAATAGGAGGCAGTGTGATACTGAAAGAACACTGACTGTTCAGTCAGATGACTTAGGTTCCAATTCAATATCTGATTCTTACTACATGTATGATCTTGGCAAAGTCATTTAAAACCCCTGAACCTGAGTTCCCTTATGTAAAAAGTGATTGGACTGAATTAAAAGGCCTTCAGAAATCTTTTCTAATACTAGATTTATATAAGCCTATGGATTCTTAAGTACTTGTTCTGTGTCAAGAATTGTGCAATATGCTACAGATTCAAATACTATGGAATAGTGTTTCTCAAGGAGTTTACTTTAATGTGATGGATATAATATATTTATAGATAAATAAATGCATGATTTATACAACATAAATACAGTATAGTCCCTAGGGAAGTTAGTATTAACAAGAGGACAATCAAGTAAGTCTAGTGGAATTTGGGGATATTTGATCTGTGGCTTTAAGGGATAAAGGGGTTTCTAAGAGGAAAATATAAGAATTGAGAGAATTCCAGTAATGAAAGAGAAGCAATGAAAATGGATAGAGGTGCAGGGTACACTGTCATATATGAAGAAAAGCAAGCCCATCGGTTTATCTGGATTGTAAAATTTATAAGGGAGAGCAATACCTCACATTAGAAAAGTAAGTGGGAGTCAGATTGAAAAAGATTTAATGAAAAGAGAGGAAATTATACAGTATTGTAAATGTAATTGGGAATTCTGAAGAGTTTTGAACATAGTATTGACCTGATTAGACCTGGGCTTATGAAATATCATTTCAATAAGTAGCTGTGTGAAAATATATATCTAAGATGGAAGAGACTGGTAGCTAAGATTTGAATTAAGAGGGTAATCTTACAGACTAGGTGAAAGTTGAGGGCTTTTTCTGAAGTGCTTATAACTGGAGACAAAAGTATAGATGTAGGAAATACTGAAGGGGTAGAATTTCCAGAATCTGGAAAACTAATTGGATACAAAGGTGATGAATGAAAGAGGAGAGTCAAAGATGACTGGAAGATTGTGAATTTAGGTGAATATTTGACTGGTGATGCCCTCACCAGAAATAAGGAAGTTAGGAAGAGTAGGTTTTGGAGATATATAACTAGTCTTCTTTTTTACATACTGACTTTGAGATTCCAATGGGAAAACTAGGTGGTAATATAAAGCAGGATGTTAGTGATATGGAATTGGAGTTCAAAAGACACATAAGGACTGAATAGATCTGAGGCAGCCAGTTGCACAGTGGATTGATTACTGGACCTGTAGTCAGAAAAACCTGAATTCAAATCAAGTCTCATATATTAACAAGCTATTTGATATTAGATCACTCATTTTGCTTGTCTGCTTCAGTTTCTTTATCTATAAATTGAGACAGTAACAATTCTTGTCTCCCAGGGTTGTTGGGAGGATAAATAAAAAGATAATATTTGTAAAGCACTGTATAGATTTTAAGTGTATTTGGGAATGATATGTATAGAGATGGTAGTTTAAGTCATAGGAGCTGTTAAGATCAGCAATAGACTACATAGAAATTAAAAGAAAAAGGAGGGCCAAAGATACATTCATACATAAAGGAGGGAACACAGATAATCATTATCCAAAAGAGACTGAATAAAAAAAAGGAGAGTTAGAGGAGATCGAATGGAGGAGATATGAGATAGTGCAGAGAAAGGGAATGTAGTCAACAGTCAAATACTATGGAAAGATGGAGAAAGGTGAGGATTCCATATGAGATATTGGTTTTAGCATATTCACTGGAATGATGGAGACAGAAACCTACTTGCAAGCATTGGAGAAGTAAATGGGAAGGTACAAAGTGGAGGCAGTGAGCACCTATGGATTTTTTTTTCTAGGAGTTTGGCTATGAAGGGGTAGAACAGATATAGGACAATAGCATAAAAGGTTGTTATGGTTTGGGATTATTATGACTAGAGTATTGGGAAAATTGAAGCATATTTCTAGGCATCACAGAAAGATCTAGTGGATTAGAAGTTTAAAATAAGAGAGAGCATGATTTAGGAGAAGACAAGATCAACAGTACAAATAGAGAATTTGTAATTGTCAAGAAGCTATAGATCTCTATTTCTGATTATCTTTCTATTCAAGTACATGTGTTTGTATTCACTTGTATTTGTTTACAGAATATTTTATGATTCAGCTACAAGTACGAGGTACATCATTTAATCTCCAGATCATCAGGATGGATCCTGGGCAGAGTCTAAACCTATCAAATATCCACTCTCTATTATAGTGAAAATCAAATCAAAGCGACTGTTTTTAATCTATCTTAACAAAGACATTCCTCTACTGGTAACCTATGAAATGGCAATCTCTATCTCTCTTATACTATGCCCAAACTCAGTCCTATCACCAGTTATTTCCCAGGCACACATAAAAAATTAGGGGGCACTTTCTAACACCAAGCTTTGAAAAGTTCATGGAGGCCAGACAGGTGTAAAGAAGTTTCGAGCCACAGACATATGCAATATATAAGTGGATTTGCCACCAGACACCTTAGACAATTGCCCCAAGGAACATGATTAAATATAGTCTTAGTCCTTTACTTGTGGACCTTCCATTTATCTCCTGTGTCCCTGCCTTTTCAGATTGTCAGGGAAAAGACACCAGCTTACCCTTTGCCTTCTCTAAAATAGACACCCAATGGATCAGAATCACCTCAGAAAGAAGGGCAGAATTGGAGAGATACATTTAGAAAAATGCTACATTTTCCTTATAAGGGTTCTTCCAGCCTCATAACTAATAAGTTTCCTAAACTGGTCCACTATTAAAGTTAAATCTTTCTATCCACTCTCCATTTATCTGTGATTCTCTTTGATGATTAAAATAAAAGGAAAAGGAAAATTCTGGAGCCTTGCATTTTGTTTTCTGCTACTACAACTAAATGTTATAATTGTTTTTATGCTTGCTTGTCATCTCAAATGTAAGATTCTTAAGCAGAGGCTGTTTACCCTCCCTCTCTCTTTCCCCTACACTCATCTATTTTATCCCTGGGCAAAGTAGAAAGGAATACATGTAGTAGGGACTCATTAAAAGTTTGCTGAAATAAAAGCAAGGTTGACCTGAGATCCTTCTCTTCCTAAATATGTGCCATTGGTGTTTGGACAGTGCAAGTTCCTTGAGATTATAGACCCTGTTTGATCCAAACATTGTATCACCATCAGTCCCTAATTGAAAGCTCTACATATAGTGCATACTTAATATATGTTTTTGAGTTAAATTAGAGGATAAATACATTATTGACATGGAGGATTATGGATATTTCACATAGGAGGTGATAACTGAGTTGAGATAGTAGTTCAAGGGACAGAGAGAGGGAGAGAGGAAAGGGTAGTATTCTAGATATACAAGAAAGTATGAGTATAATTTGTATAGAGCATAAAGTATGGGGAGAAAAATAGTACAAGATAAGTTTGAGAAATAGGATGGTAGCAGATGGTTGAGGCTTTTGAATACTCTGCTAAAGGACTTATGCATTATTTGATAGGCGGTGGGAAACATTATATAACATCTGATTAGGTCAAATGACAAGTGATATTGAGGTTAAGTCCTGAATATAACAAGGTACCTGGCTGCAAGACAAATGTCTCTTTTGTAAGGTACTTGTTCATTTGGCCAAATAGAATATTTGTTTAAAGAGACACCTGAAAGCTTTTTTTTTCCTTTTGGTAAGGAAAGATTTGTTAGATAAGGGATGGTCAAGATGCAGCATAGCTAGAAATTCATGTGTTACAACAACATAAGAGGCTTTGACAAAACTTTAAAAAGTCAGGAAGGGGGACTTGGAGAGGTATACGGCAAGACTGAGTTAGCTGTTGCATATTATGAGAGAAGCATCACATTGGAGAAACAATATAAAGGACATCATTAGGGAGAAGTTTAATGGGAAAGTGAATGAGCTCACCATGTAAATAAGTCTTTCATGAAATAGTGTATTTTTAAATAGGAAGGCTTCTGATCTATTTTATTAAACTGTTTCTTTGATCTCTAATATACTCCCTGATTCTTCACTTCACATGGTGGTAACTTTGCATTCTCAATGATTATGCCAATGGAGCCCAAGATATCTTTCTAGTAATTGTTTATATCTACTTTCCAAGGGCTAGAGAACTAAGAACATAAAATTTCACTACTGGTATGCTGAATACTTGGTAAAGATTTTATTTTTGTCTAAGACAACCAATGAAATAAAGAAAATTAAAAAGTTACCCTCAGTGGTATGCAGATCCCATCTTCTCCTCTACAGACATTGGTAAAGTAGCAAGGGAACAGAAAGGTAGATAGGGTTTGCTAAAATCATACTTCTGCAATCTCTTTGAACATTAACTTTGCTATTAGTACTCTAAATGTGAAATAATTATACAATGACTAAAGATGGAAAGAACTGAAATGTAGAAATCTTGCTATTGTCACCATATATGAAACTAGAATTTTGTTTTAAAAGAAAACTTTAAAAGAGCTAAGTTGATAGTTGATTCACATATTCTCCTTGGAGAGTTGACTAAATAATTGGTTGAGTTCTTTCTTCTATGTGTTCACAAGCAAAAAGAAGTCTCACAAGGCCCTGGTCATCTCAAGAAATGTGACATTGCAGTACAAATTATAATCATTTGTAAAAAAAAGCCTATGATAAACATAATTTCCAGTAAGGTGCTAAGATATTTTCAAGAAGATGGTGTATTAAAGAAATTTTATGAAAATTGTATAAAATCATTCAAGTTCAAATAAAGAATACATTAGTTTTTGGTGACTTCCAGTGAAAAGTGAATTGAAGGGAAGATTGTGAAAATTAATTTGTAAAGCATGACTCAGGAATAAGCAACAATAAAGGTAAAAAATTATGTGTCAACTATTGTGTTATCAAGGTAATATTCACAGCACCTTTGATGACTATGAATATGCTGGTGTAGTTGTGAATCACAAAATATAACAGACTGTTCAGATAGAAGGCAGAAGAAAAAACATTTATTCAGGCATCAGAGAGCCAAATCCCAATACCAGCAAGCCAAATCCATCATAGGAACTAAGAAGTCGTTACATATTATCACTGCAAGGGACAATACCATTCCCAAGCCTTCCCTGCTCCCTACTGGGATCTACCCACAAACAAATTCACAAGACTAGCTGTTCTTGGTTCCTCTGTTCTTCCCAGATCTGACTAGTCTGACTAACTTCCTCTCAGCTCTGCCCTAGTACTGCCTCTTCCTGTTCTACCCTTCCTGTTCCACCCATTCAGCAAATTCCTCCCACTACAGAATCATGTGACTTAGACTTCCATGTGACCCAGGCAGCTCACATGGGATTAATGGATGGAAAAGATCTTCTCATTTAAATTAACATTACAGCTTATGGAGAACAGTAAAGCTGAAACAGCATGAATTCTTTCTTTAAGAAGAAATTTAGAAGGTGCTGGATACGGTAAACAATGAAAAACTCTTCAAAATTTAATTATATTTTTGCAAGTGGGAAACAAATTGTTAATGATGTAAGATTAATTTCTTAACCAACTACTCAAAAAGAGTCATGTAATTGACTGATTTGAGCCAAGATTAAAAATAAATAACAAATTAGAGGGAAAAAATAAATGAGATGTGCAACTGAGACAATTATAAGAACAATTATTTGAACACATTGTCAACACTGAAAAAATGGAAATGAATGAAAGAACAGTCTGATATAGATGATTTGCAAAGAAACTTAAATTGTTGCAAACTCACTGTCACAACAAGGATAGCAAAAGAGCTTAGAAACTTCCGCATTTTATCTTCTTGACCAGCAGAGGAATGAAATGCACCACTTGTTTGGAATACAAACTGGTCTTAAAATATTATAGAAAGGAATGATGGAAGTATATGAGTAGTGCCCAATCAATAAATTAGAAACAATGGAAGAGAATTTAAAAATAGAGTTTACAGATAGCTTAATGAAAAATTCCACTAAATCAAATCATCCCAAAGAATTTAAATTTGAAATGGGAAGGCAAGGAATAGATGAAAAAAAATCTATCAATGGTTCCATAACAAACTCTTTCATCAATGCAAATGGAGATGACACATAAAATTCTTACATTACAGTCCCTAAAATGTTGCCTGGGGGAGTAAAAGTTATAGTAAAGGAAACAAATATGAAAACAGTAGTTGCGTTAATATCAAATCTAGGGGAAGTCTATGCTGAGAAAATAATACAATTTTGAAAGAACAGAGTTGATGAATCAACTCCAAGGATAATTAAGAAAAGAGAGGATACAAAAAACTTAGGAAAAATCATGACTCATTATTGTTAACAAAGGTAAATGAAGAAATTCTATTAACTGCCAACTCTTTTCTTAATTTACTTTGCATTCTTTTTTTTTAAATTTTTGAGTTCCAAATTCTTTTTTTTCCATGCTCTCCTTCATTCATTGGCAAGGGCTCCAATATGACGTCGTTTGTTTGTGTGAAGTAATGCAAAATATATTTCCATATTAACCATGTTGGGGGAAAAAACAAGAAAAGACAAGAAAGCTTTAAAAAAGTATGTTTTAATCTACAGTCAGAGTTCAACAATTCCCTCCCTGAAGATCAACAATATTTTCCATCATGAGTCCTTTGGAATTGCCATATTGTATAAAGAGAAGTTAAATCTTACAACTGACAAATTTTTAAAATATTGCTAATACTATGAACAATATTCTCCTGGTTCTACTTACTTCATTTTATGTCAGTCTTTGTTTTTCCAGGTTCTTTTGAATCCATTCACCTCATCATTTCTTATAGCATAATAGTATTCCATCATAACTATATATTTCAGCTTTCAGCCATTCCCCAACCGAGGGAAATTTCCCTCAATTTCCAATTCTTTGTCATCACAAAAAGAGCTGCTCTAAATATTCTTTTGTACCAATAGGTCCTTTCCCTTTTTAACTGCCTACTCTTATAGTTCCTTTCTAGTATATACAAAATAAGCCCCTTACATCTCTTGTATTATGATGTTATAAGCCAATGTAAATCACACACACACACTTATCTATCTATACAGTTTGTCTTCTGAGGAATTTACTAATTTACTCTTGAATGACACACTGATCTACTATAGAGTTTAAATATAATGGAGCATGGCAATACTCTCATATTTCCATTGTTAGAATAGTTTCCTCGTAGCTTTTCCTTTTAAACTTGCATTTTTGTTTTGCTTTTAATCCTGAATGTGAATTATTTTGGAATCACTTACATGTTTCTTTTATTTGGTTTCACTGTGGAAATGACAGTATAAAAGGAATCTCTATGTGGTATCAACCCCTTACCATCCAGATCTACATCAAGAAAAGTGTCTTTGTTTAAATGACATGGATGATTTTAGTGAAAGTCTATCAAGTCTGGCTAATTCACACTTACTTTTTCAGCACATCACTGGATCTCAATGGAATAAAGTAGTCATCAGTTTTGAGACAGGGACTAGTGAATAAACAAAAGGATTGCATGTGTAAGATGAAGAATTTCAAATTAATGAGTTTATCTACAGTGGACCAATTACGATTTGGATTTTCATATTCTCTTTCCAGTATTCTATCTGTGGCCCTAAGTAGGATGCAGTATAACTGTCATCAGATCACTTTGATTTTCTTTTCACTGTTAAGTGTGAGGTGCTCAATCTAAATTGTTGAGAAAGATAAAGCTTTAAGGGCTTAGTTTCCTCTATAATATTTGAACATGTAGATAACTGTAAAAAAGCAAGGAATTAATCCACAAAATAAACCTGTTGGGATCATTATCCCGGATCCTTAATGCTATGGTCACATTAAGTTTAACATTTTTATCTGTGATTTGCATGGCACGCTCATTAAAGTATGTGGGAGTATCTGCTAACACTTTGGTTGACAGAGAAATGCTTGCAATGTATCTCAAGGAACTTCTCAAGAAACTTAGAAAAAGTAATTTCATAAATTAATGATGGGTAAAAGCATGACTAGGATGTCGATTACATTAAAATGCCTGAAGGTATCCATGGACAGGAAGCTTCATATAAAATAATACTGTTAGATGATAGCCAAAATGATAATATGAATTAAAATATATGCTATAATAAAGTCATATAATAAAGGAAATGATAGTTCTAGAGTACAGTTCCTTGGATGAGGTCCTCTAAAGTACTATATTCAATTTTTGATCTTACAATTAAGGAAGGACAATGCCAAAGCAATAGCTATTCAGAGTAGAATGATGGGTTAGACAAAAAGACAGGAAACACAGATAATTTTGATTGGTTGAAAAAACTGTGTATGTTTTGTTTTTAAGAAGACTTAGAGATATGCTATAGTTTTCCTCAATTATATGAAAGATTGCTATCAAGTACTAGAACAGACATTCTTTTTTTCCCCAGAGATCAGA
>CM053770.1:371864074-371892656 GCA_028658325.1 Potorous gilbertii | reverse complement strand
GTCTTACACAACACGACTATTATGGAAGTCATTTGGAAAACTACACAGATATGGCCTATATTGAATTGCCTGCCTTCCCAAAGGGAATGGGTGGGGAGGGAGGGATGGGGAGAAACTGGAACTTAAAGTTTTAGGACCAACTGTTGAGTATTGTTCTTGCTATTAGGAAATAAGAAATACAGGTAATGGGGAATAGAAAGTTATCTGGCCCTACAGGACAAAAGAGAAGGTGGGGTAAGGGAAGGGAGGGATGATAGAAGAGAGGGCAGATTGGGATATGGGTAATTAGAATGTCCAGTGTATCGGGGAGGGGGGAAGGGACTAATGGGGAGAAAATTTTGGAACCCAAAATCTTGTGAAAATGAATGTAAAAAGTTAAATAAATTTATTTAAAAAATAATAAAAAGAAAATAATTATCTCATAGTTTAATTAGTATGGTACTAAATATGTAAATTAATTTAGGTAGAAATGTCATTTTTATTATATTAGCTCAGCCTACCAATGAGCAATTGCTGTTTTCTCACTTACTTAAATCTGACTTTATTTGTTCAAAAAGTGTCTTGTAATTGTGTTCATATAGTCCCTTGGTATGTTTTGGCAGGTAAACTCCTAAGTATTTTATAGTGTCTACTCTAGCTTTAAACGGGATTTCTCTTTCTATCTCTTGCTGTTTAACTTTGTTGCTAATATATAGGAATGCAGAAAATTTGTAGGGGTTTATTTTGTAACCTGCAACTTTGCCAAAGTTTTTTATTATTTCATATATATATAATTTCCCCTTTATTATTATTTTATTTTTTTATTTCAACATAAATTTATTTATTTAGCTTTTTCCATTCATTTTCACAAAATTTTGGGTTCCAAATTTTCTCCCCATTTGTCCCCTCCCCCCACCCCAATACACAGATGATTCTAATTTCCCCTATCACCAATATGTCCTCTCTTCTATCATCCCTCCCTTCTCTTGTCCCCAACTTCTCTATTATCCTGTAGAGCCACATAACTCTCTATTCCCCATTATCTGTATTTCTTATTTCCTAGTAGCAAGAACAATACTTAACAGTTGTTCCTAAAACTTTGAGTTCCATCTTCTCCCCACCCATTCCCTTTGGAAAGGCAAGCAATTCAATATAGGCCACATCTGTGTAGTTTTGCAAATGACTTCCATATTAGTCGTGTTGTGTAACACTAACTATATTTCCCTCCATCCTCTCCTGTCCCCATTATTTCTATTCTCTCTTTTGATCCTGTCCCTCCCTGAGTGTTGACTTCAAATTGCTCCCTCCTCCCATTGCCCTCCCTTCCATCATCCCCCCCACCCTGCTTATCTCCTTCTCCCCCACTTTCCTGTGTTGTAAGATTGGTTTTCATACCAAAATGAGTGTGCATTTTATTCTTTCCACTAGTTGAATGTAATGAGAGTAAACTTCATCCTTTTTTTCCTCAGCTCTCCTCTTTTTCCCTCCACTAAAAAAGTCTCCTGCTTGCCTCTTCTATGAGAGATAATTTACCCCATTCCATTTCACCCTCTCTCCTCCCACTACATTTCTCTCTCACCATTTACCTTGATTTCTTTAAGATATGATCCCATCCTTTTCAATTCACTCTGTGCTGTCTCTGTGTGTGTGAGCATGTGTGTATCTGTTTGTGGGTGCGTGTGTGTGTATGTGTGTGTGTAATCCCACCAACTACCCAGATACTGAAAAGTTTCAAGAGTTACAAATATTGTCTTTCCATATAGGATTGTAAACAGTTCAACTTTGGTAAGTCCCTTATGACTTCTCTTTGCTGTTTACTTTTTCATGCTTCTTCTCATTCTTGTGTTTGAAAGTCAAATTTTCTTTTCAGATCTGGTCTTTTCATCAAGAATGCTTGGAAGTCCTCTATTTCATTGAAAGACCATATTATCCCCTGAAGTATTATGCTCAGTTTTCTGGGTAGGTGATTCTTGGTTTTACTCCTAGTTCCTTTGCCTTCTGGAACATTCTATTCCACACCCTTCAATCCCTTAATGTAGAAGCTGCTAGATCTTGTGTTATCCTGATTGTATTTCCACAACACTGGAATTGTTTCTTTCTAGCTGCTTGCAATATGTTCTCCTTGACCTGGGAACTCTGGAACTTGGTCACAATGTTCCTAGGAATTTCTCTTTTTGGATCTCTTTCAAGCAGTGATCGGTGGATTCCTTCAAGACTTATTTTGCCCTCTGGTTCTAGAATGTCAGGGCAGTTTTCCTTGATAATTTCATGAAAGCTGATCATGGCTTCCAGGCAGTCCCACAAGTTTTAAATTGTCTCTCCTGGATCTATTCTCCAGGTCAGCTGTCTTTCCAATGAGATATTTCACACTATGTTCCACTTTTTCATTCTGTTGGCTTTGCTTTGTGATTTCTTGGTTTCTCAGAAAGTCATTAGCCTCCATCTGTTCCATTCTAATTTTGAGAGAACTATTTTCTTCAGTGACCTTCTGAACCTTCTTCTCCACCTAGCTAATTATGTTTTTGAAAGCATTCTTCTCCTCATTTGCCTCTTGAACCTTTTTTGCCAATTGAGCTAGCCCATTTCTCAAGGTGTTATTTTCTTCAGCATTTTTTTGGGTCTCCCCTTGCAAGGTATTGACCTGTTTTTCATGCTTTTCCTGCATCTCTCTCATCTCTCCTCCCAGTTTTCCCTCTACCTGTCTAATTTGATTTTCAAATTCCTTCTTGAGTTCTTCCATGGCCTGATCCCATTGGATATCCATTTCAGATGTTTGGGATACAGAGGCCTTGACTCCTATCTCTTTCCCTGATGGTAAGCATTGTTCTTCCTCATCAGAAAGGAAGGGGGAGAACCATCTAGTCACCAAGAAAGTAACCTTATATGGTCTCATTATTTTTTCCCTTTTCTGGGTATTTTACCAGCCAGTTACTTGACCTCTGAGACTCCTCTCCACTCCCGCCCAGATATGCCCAGCCAGTGCCTGGGGTCTGAGACTCAAATGCTGCTGCCCAGCCTCAGGGTTTTCAGTGGCAAGCCTCCCTGCTATTCAGGGTAAGATTATATCAGGCTCTCAAGTGGGGGCAGGGCCACCACCCAGGCTCAGTTCCCTCAGTGGGTTTATGCGGAGATGTTCAGTAATGGAGCTCCTGCCTTCTCTGGGAGCCTCTGGCCACCACTGCCTCTGCTGCTGCCTCCCAAGGGGGCCTGAGTTATGGAGACACCCCGCTCCCCTCTTGGCCAGTCCAGAAGTCTCTCTCACTGACCTGTGCATCTGTTGGTGGAGGGACCTTCGCGGCCACCAGAGATTCCATCCCTGAAGCCCCCCCCACCATCTGCTCCTCTCTTTGCTGCACAGCCAGGGAAGGACTGGGCTCTGCTCTCGTCTGGTCTGAGACGGATTTTGGGAATCGGTTTTTCAGGGTTCTCTGGAACGGAAATCTCCTTCACTCTGTTGCTGCATGACTTTCACTCTTTTAGCATTTGTTGCGAGTTCTTTTTACAGGAGATCCATGGGCTGTGGGTTTGGAGCATATGTGAATCTTTCTACTCCGCCATCTTTGCTCCTCCCCCCCTCAAAGTTGTTTATTATTTAAAGTAGTTTTTTACCTGAAACTCTAGGATTCTCTAAGTATATCATCATATCATCTGCAAAGAGTGATAACTTAGTTTCTTCTTTGCCTATTCTTATTCCTTCAATTTCTTTATCTTTTCCAGGAACAGTATTCTTGTTGGAATTTTTCTTTCTCTATTTTGCCACTAGCTGGTCTGGTGATTTCATCAAGCTATAGGCTGCTGGGCTAAATTGTTAAGATATTTTTCTAACTGCTTTCCCACTTCCTGATTCTCTTCAATTCAATTTTTCTATTGCCATCTGCCAATCCTTGGCATCTGGTCTTTTCTCTGCAGTTTCTGTACTGTTCTCTGCTGCCATATGATCTTCTACTGAAACACTACTGTTATGCCTATATAGATATAGATTCTAGATAGTGTTTATCATCTTCCTTAAAACATCACCCTAGCATTATCTTACTTCTTTATGAATTAAGCTACTAAAGTACAACCCACCAGTAAAGTCTTCCAAGTTGCATGACTTTTGAACTCAGTTGACTTTTTCTGACTTTTCACTCTCTGAAAAATCCCTTATTTGACTCAGAGTGGAACACTTAGCTCATCTTCTTGACACTTAGAATGCCAATTCTCAGCTATAGAAATTCTGACCATCAGAGATTCACATAGAAAGGCTAAAGGAATAGGGCAGAGTTTCTTACCATTATTCCAGAAAGTAATTATTGCTCTATTTACACATGTAAATGTTGAAAGACCTGTTTATTTTTTTTTCATCTCTTTGTTATTCTACTTCCATTATCATGTTGGAAGAAAAAAAAAAGAAAACTTCTGTGACCTGGCTTTACAGCTCACATTCTAGAATACTTGTTTCTACCTCCATCCCATTTCCCAGTGAGAAGTAACCTTTTCACTCTGGAAATATTTCCATGCTCTTCCTGCAAGTAAGAATAGCTAATTACTCTGTGAACTTTCCATGTGAGTAAGTACACACACCAGTTTTCGTTTGCCTCTCCATCCTGGCTCAGCTCCTGACTCTACTGAGTGCCCTTTTCAGCTCCTTGTTATGTTTTTTATTCCCCATTAAAATACAAGTACTTTAAGGACAAGGATTTTTTTTCTTTTTCTTGTATTTTTCTTCCCACTGGTGGCCACAATGTCTGGTACACAGTAAGTGTGCAATAAATACTTTATCTCATCTAATCTGAAGGGGCAGGTAGGTAGAAAAGTGGATAGAGCACCAGGTTTGGAATCAGAAAGACTCATCTTCATGACTTCCAATTCAGTCTCAGATTCTTACTCGTTGTGTGACCTGGAAGCAAGTCACTTACATCTGTTTGCCTCAGTTTCTCTTTTTAAAATGAGATAGAGAAGGAAATGGCAAATCATTTCAGTATCTTTGCCAAGAACACCCCAAATGAAGTCATGAAGAGACAACTAAAATGATTGAACCACAACAAAAATGGAATCTGAAATGTTCCTTGGATAATATTATTGAGCAGTGGGCAAACTTGTGTTTAAACTTTTTTCTTCTTTACAACAAGTCTGGTTACTCTCTCTTTTTTAATTAAATTATTTTATTTGTTTTCAGTGTTCAACAATCACTTCCATATACCTCAGATGTTTCCCCTTCTCTTCCCTGATTCCCTCCTCCCTCCCCACTCCCTCTCTGAGATGGCATACAATCTTATATAGGTTCTACATGTACATTCCTATTAAATACATGTTGCATAGAAGAATTAAAATGAATGGGAGAAAACATGAAGAAAACAAAGCATAATCCAAAAAAAGTGGTCTGCTTCTGTCATTGATCCAATTACATAGTTCTTTCTCTGGATGAGGAAGGCATTTTGACTCAAGAATTCACTGGAAATTTGTAAGCCCCTTGCATTGCAATGAAGTACTAAGTCTACCAGAAAAATTCCTCCCACACTGTGGTCGTTTTTGTGTACAAAGTTCTCCTAGTTCTACTCCTTTCACTCAGTATCAGTTCATATGAGACTTTCCAGCCCTTGCTGAAGTCTTCCTGTTCATTGTTTCTCATAGCACAATAGTATTCCATTATATTCATATACCACAGCTTGTTCAGTCATTCCCCAAGTGATGGGCGTCTCCTTGATTTTCAGTCTTTGGCCACCACAAAGAAAGCTGCTATAAATATTTTTGTACTTGTGTGACTCTTTTCTATTTCTATGATCTCTTTGCAATAGAGTCCCAGAAGCGATATTCCTGGCTCAAAGAGTATGCAAATTTTTGTAGCCCTTTGAGCATAGTTCCAAATTGCTCTCCAGAATGGTTGAATCAGCTCACAGCTCCATCAACAATGAATTAATCTTCCAACATTTATCATCTTCCTGTTTTGTCATGTTAGCCAATCTGATACATGTGATGTGGTACCTCAGAGTTGTTTTGGTTTGCAGCTCTCTAATCAATAGTGATTTAGAGCATTCTTTCATATGACTGTAGATAGCTTTAATTTCTTCCCTTGAAAACTGCCTGTTCATATCCTTTGATCATTTATGAATTGAGGAATGACTTGCATTCTTGTACATTTAATTCTGTTCTCTATATATTTTAGAAATGAGGCCTTTGCAAAAATTCTTTCCCAGTTTTCTGCTTCCCTCCTAATCTTGATTGCATTGGGTTTGCTTGTACAAAAACTTTTCAATTTAATGTAATCAAAATTATCCATTTTGCACTTCATTATGTTCTCTATCTCTAGTTTAGTCATAAATTTCTCCCTTCTCCATAAATCTCACAAATATACTATTCCTTGTTCCCCTAATTTGTTTATAGTATCAATCTTTATACCTAGATCATGTATGCATTTGGACTTTATCCTTGTGTATGTTGTCAGGCTCTACGCTCAGTTTCCACCACATTGTTATCTGGGTTTCCCAGCAATTTTTGTCAGAGAGTTCTTATCCCAGAAGCTAGGATCCTTGGACTTATCAAACAGCAGATTGCTATATTCATTGACCAATGTGTCTTGGGTACCTATCTATTCCACTGGTCTTCACCTCTCTTTCTTAGCTAGTGCCAAGTGGTTTTGATAATTGCTGCTTTATAATATAATTTAAGATCTGATAGGGTTAGGCCACCTTCCCAACATTTCTTTTCATTAGTTCCTTTGATATTATGGAATTTTTGTTCTTCTAGATGAATAACAATATTATCTCTCTAGCTCTAGAAAATAATTATGTGGTAGTTTCATTGGTATGGCACTGAGTAAATAAATCAATTCAGGTATAATTGTCATTTTTATTATATTAGCTCGGCCTACCCACGAGCAACGGATGTTTTTCCACGTACTTATATCTGACTTTATTTGTGCTGAAAAGTGTTTTCTAATTGTGTTCATATACTTCCTGGGTTTCTTTTGGCAGGTGTACTCCCAGGTATTTTATAGTGTCCACCATAGCTTTAAATGGGACTTTTCTTTCTATCTCTACCTGTTGGCTATGTTAGTAATATTTAGAAATGCAAATGATTTATCTGGGTTTATTTTGTAACCTGAAACTTTGCCATAGTTTTGTATTATTTCAAGTAGTTTTTTAGATTCTCTGGGATTCTCTAAGTAAATCATCATACCATATGCAAAGAGTGATAACTTGGTTTCTTCTTTGCCTATTCTAATTCCTTCAATTTCTTTTTCTTCTCTTATTGCTATAGCTAGCATTTCTAATACCATATTGAATAACACAGGTGATAATTAAATACATTTGTTTCACCCTGGATCTCATTGGAGATGCATCAAGCTTATCTCTATTGTATATAATGCTTGCTGAAGATTTTAGGTAGATACTGCTTATTATTTTATGGAAAGTTTCATTTATTCATATGTTCTCCAGTGTTTTCAGTTGGAATGGGTGTCATATTTTTTCAAAAGCTTTTTATGCATCTATTGAGATAATCATGTGGTTTCTGTTAGTTTTGTTATTTATATGATCAATAATGCTAATAGTTTTCCTAATTTTGAACCAGCCCTGCATTCCATTCCTGGTATAAATCCAACATGATTATAATGTATTATTCTGATGATAAGTTGCTGTATTCTTTTTGCTAATATAATTTAAAATTTTTGCAGGTATATTCATTAGCAAAATTAATCTATAATTTTCTTTTTCTGTTTTGGCTCTTCCTGGTTTATGTATCAAAACCATATTTGTATCATAAAAAGAATTTGGGAGGACTTCTTCTTCCCCAGTTTTCCCAAATAGTCTATATAGTATTGGAATTCACTGTTCTTTAAATGTTTGCTAGAATTCACTTGTAAATCCATTTGACCCTGGAGATTTTTTCCTAGGCAGTTCATTGATGGCTTGTTCAATTTCTTCTGCTGAGATGGGGTTATTTAAGTATTCAAATTTCTCTTTTGTTAATCTAGGAAATTTATATTTTTTAAATAATCATCCATTTCATTTAGATTATCAAATTTATAGGTATACAATTGGGCAAAGTAATATCTTATAATTTTTAATTTCCTCCTCATTGGAGGCCAGTTTACCCTTTTCATGTTTTATATTGGTAATTTGGTTTTCTTCCTTTTTTTCTAATCAAATTGACTAAATATTTATCAATTTTATTGGTTTTTTCATAAAACCAATTCAATTTTATTTTTTAGTTTAGTAGTTTTCTTAATTTTAATTTTTTTAAAGTCTCTCCTTCAGTTTTCAGTATTTCTAATTTGTTATTTACTTGGGGATTTTCAATTTGTTCTTTTTCTAGGTTTTTCAGCTGCATGACAATTTATTGATCTCCTCTTTCTCTATTTTATTTATGTAGGCATTCCAAGATATAAAACTTTCCCTAAGAACGGCTTTTGCATTATTCCATAAGATTTGGTAAGTTGCCTCATTATTGTCATTCTCTTGAATGGATTTATTGATTGTTTCTATAATTTGTTATTTACTCTACTCATTCTTCAGGTTTAGATTGTTGTGTTTTCATTAATTTTTGGTTTATATTTCCATGGTCTTTGATTACATATAATTTTTATTGCATTATAATGTGAGAAGGATGCATTGACTATCTCTGCTTTTCTGCACAGGATTGTGAGGATTTTATGGCCTAGTACATGGTCAATTTTTGTAAATATGCCATGTAACTCTCAGAAAAAGGTATATTCCTTTCTATCCCCATTCAATTTTCTCCAGAGAGCTACCATAACTAACTTATTCAGAGTTTTATTCACCTCCTTAACTTCTTTCTTGTTTCTTTGGAGGTTAGATTCATCAATTCAGAGGGGAGGTTAGATTCATCAATTCAGAGTGAAGTCCTTCACTAGTTAGTTTTGCTGTCTATTTTTCTTGTAACTCCCTTAAATTCTCCTCTAAGAATTTGGACCCTATGATACTTGGAGTATAACTTTTTTTATAATGAAATTGCTTTCTTGTCTATAGTGCCTTTTAGCAGGATATAATTTCCTCCCTTATTTCTTTTGATTATATCTATTTCTGCTTTTGCTTTATCTGAGATTAGGATTGCTACCCCTGCTTTTTATTTACATCACCCGAAGCACAATATATTCTGCTCCAATCTTCCACCTTATACTTTGTGTATGCCCCCATTTCAAATTTGTTTCTTGTAAACAACATATTCTTGGACTATGGTTTTTTAATCCTTTCTGCTATCCATCTCCAATTTATGGGAGAGTTCATCACATTCATATTTACAGTTATGATTATCTGTGTCTTTCCCACCATCTCCTTTTATGCTTTTAATTCTCCCTTCCCCTCCACAATAGAGTTCTGATTTTTGTCTACTGCCTCCTTCAGTCTTCCCTCCATTCTTTCAGCCTGAGGCCTTTTAATCCCCTTTTCCTTTATGACTTCTTCTCTCCCTTTTAGCCTCCCCTGCTTTCTCCCTTTCCCTCCAACTGCCTATAGAACAAGTTGTATTTCTATACTTAACTGAGTTTGTGGTTCCCTCCTTGAACCCAATCAGATGAGATTAACTCTCAAACAATGCTAATCTCCCTCCCCTCTTTCCCTCTACTGTAATGTGTTTTTGTGCCTCTTCCTGTGATGTAATTTACCTTTTTCTGACTCCTCCTTTTCATATCTCCCATTACAATGACTTCACACTCTTAAATCACATTTTTATCATGACATTTATGTTATATCACTCCTTCTATCTATGTATATTCCTTTTATATGTATCATAATAAATATACAATTCTCAAGATTAACAAGTATCATCTTCCCTTATAGGGATGTATACAGTTTGCCCATATTTAATAACAACTTTTTTCCCCTGTTTACCTTGTTATGCCTCCCTTAAGACCTGCATTTGAATAACTATTTGTCTTTTGAGCTCTGGCCTTTTCATCAGGAAGGTCTGGAAATCCCTTATTTCATTGAATGTCCATCTCCTTGCTTGAAATATTATACTCAACTTTGCTAGGTAATTGATCCCTGGTTGTAGTTCCAGCTACTTTGTCTTATGGAAAATCATATTCCAATCCCTCTTATCTTTTAACATAGAAGCTGCAAAGTCCTGTGTGATCCTGACTGTAGTTCTTCAATATTTGAATTATTTCTTTCTGGCTGCCTGAAGTATTTTCTCCTTCACTTCTAGTTCTGGAATTTGCAAAGATGTTCTTTGGTGTTTCTAGCTTGGGATCCCTTTCAGGAGGTAAACATTGGATTTTTTTATGACTACTTTGTTCTCTGTATCTAGGACTTCTGGGCAACTTTTCATGATGACTTCTTGGAAGATATTGTCCAGGCTCTTTTTTATCATGACTTCCTAGTAGACCAATAATCCTTAGATGTTCTCTTCTGGATCTATTTTCTAGGTCAGTTGTTTTTTCCAAGTAGATATTTTACATTTTCTTCCATCATTTCACTCTTTAGATTCTGTCTGACTCATTCTTTATATCTCATAGAGTCATTAGCTTCTACTTGCATGATTCAAATTTTTACCAAATTATTTTCTTCAGTTAACTTTTGCATCTCCTTTTCCATCTGTCCAATTATTCCTTTTAAGGAGTGATTTTCTCCAGTTAGGTTTTGTCCTTCCTTTTCCAATTGTCTGATTGTCCTTTTAAATTCTTCTGTGATTTCTTTTTTCATATTTTTAAAGTCATTGATCAGTTTTTCTTCTATTCCTCTAATTTAGGTTTTAAAATCCTTCCTGAGCTCTTCCAAGAGGGCTCTTTGTGCTTCAGACCAGTTCATATTCCCTTCTGATATTTCAGATGGGAGTACAATCTCAATGCTGACCTCTTTGGTATTCATGTTTTAGTCCTTGTCCCCATAGAAAGATGCTAAGGTCTTTTCTGCTTTGCTTTTTACTCATGATAATCACCCTTTTACTGGCTTTTAAAATAGGTCTCTACATCAGGGGCACAGGGGCCTCTGTCCCACAGTTCTTGTGCCTTAAACTTGAGGCTTTGTGTGTTGTAGCCTCTGGTTCTTTCAGTTAGAAGCTAAAATGCTGCAGCTTACCTGGTATTGAACTGACAGGTGTTGGAAAGCAGAGGCCAGGTGAAGTCTTTTTGGGTTTCCTTAGAGTTACCCTGGAGCAAGTGGTGTTAAGTGTGGAGGAGGGGTATTCTGGCCACAGAAGTTCTCCTCTGCTGAGCTAGAGCATAGGCAAGCTCAGTGGTTGGTGATTCCATCTGTGCTAGTGTCTTCCCTATTCCCCTAGGATGCTGAGGCATGCCTGGCATGCTAGTGTTGGTAGTTGTAGACTTCACCCCCCTGGGGCTCAGGATCTTCTCCTGGTTTGGTGAGGTGGGGCTGTCTTGGACACCTCTGGTCATGCATTGTTCCCCTTCAGCCATAGCAAGAGAGACCCTTTTTAGCAACTTTCTTAGCTTCATGGGCAAAAAGATTGTTTACCCTTTCTGCTGCTCCCATTGTCCCAGCATTTTTCCTAGAGAGATATTCTCTGGGCTCTTCAAGGTCAATAAAAGGAGGGAGATAGCAATTACTGATCACTCCACCATCTTGGCTCCCAGAAATCCAAGTCTGGTTATTGTTTCAGGTAAAGTCTCTAAAATGAGTTTCTTTTGTAAACTGGTGTTGCCCCTGACTGATAAAAATACATTAATCAAAATTACAAATGGCAGTGTTTTCCAAAACAAATCAAATATTAATATGTGTTATTTCATCATCAACACATGATAAAATATAACAGCAGTCCTAAGTGTTCACACCTTTTTTTTTAATACATTAGCAGGACTGGGGTCAGTTTCATGCCCAAAACTGCATATCTTCAGATGCTATTTTAGGAACTAAGACTAAATTGAGTCTCTCCATCCTGGATGTCCTGTTTCTATCCTCCACTTTTGAGATTGGAAAAAAAAAACACAGGTATATTCTTACTTGATTATGCTGTTCCAAGTCTAGCCAGATTTTCCTTCATATCTGGCTATGTTGCCTTAAGAAGGTTTAAAGTTGGACAAACATATTTGATCTTTGAGATAAGCCTAATCATACTTTATCTGGTTCAGTTAACTACCAAGAAGATATGAAGCAAACTTAAATAAACAAAGCTGGAATGATATAACCCTAAAAATCTAAGATTTCAATAAGAAGGTAAGGTTTTGAACTCTAGCTATTTTGCTTACAAACTATGTGATATTAGGCAAGTCACATTACCAATAAAGGAGTCATCTTTCTCATTTATAAAATAACATTAATGCTGGGTAAAATGAGCAGAATCAGGAGACACTGTACACAGTAACAGCAACACTGTGCTATGTTCAGCTGTGGCAAACTTAGCTCTTCTCAGCAGTACAATGATCTAAGACAATTCTGAAAGACTCTTGATGAAAAATCTATCCACATTCAAAGGGAGAACTATGTAATCTGAATATAGCATATTATTTTCACTTTTTTGTTCATTTTTTTCTTTCTTGTGATTTTTATTTTTGTTCTAATTCTTCTTTTATAATATGACTAATATGGAAATACATATTAATATGATTGCACATGTATAATCTATATCAAATTTCTGGCTGTCTTACAGAGGGAGGGAGAAAAATTTGGAAATCAAAATCTTGCAAAAGTGAATGTTGAAAATTATCTGTACATGAATTTGGGAAAAAATAATAATAAAAATATAAAGCTAGATTATATTCTTCTCCCTGATCATTTGCTATCATTCCACAAAAGTCTCCTTACCAGAGAAGTTCTTTCTGCCCCTGGCCTTCTCAAAATACAAATCACACTCTGCCCCTGCACTCCTCCTCTAATTAGCAATCTCCCAAACCCTCCATTTTAAGGAAAATGTGTTGAGCAGTCATAACATCATTCTTTCCATGCTCCATTGCAGGGTTTTAAGAATTTCCCTACTGAACTCCATGGCTTCCATCTTCCCTCCACCCCCCTTTCAGCTTCCTTTAATGTACTGGTTATTTTTTCTATTAAAATATAACCTCCTTGAGTACAGAGAGTGTCTTTCTGCTTGCAGGCCTATTCCCAGATCTCTGAGAATTGACTGTTATCTTATATGGGCTTAATAAGTGTTTGTTGCCTTGACTTCACTCACCAAGATCTCTGTTGGGACTGATGGTTGGTCATCTCCTCAGCCCTCTTCCCAAGGATCACCAGAAAGCCAGATTACATAGCAATATGGTTTAATTTCCTCTAGGGTTATTTCTAGAGCAGTTAGGTGCTATGGAAGATAGAGAAGCAAGCCTAGAATCAGGAAGACCTGATCCTGAGTAAGTCACTTAACCCTATTTTCCTCAGTCTCCTCAGCTGTAAAATGAGTTGTAGTGTGAAAAGGCAAACCCCACCAGTTTTTCTGCCACAAAAACCCTAGATGAGGTCATAAAGAGTTGGACATGACTGAAACAACTAAACAAGGGTTATCTCTCCAGCCTGAGTCTGTCTAGGGTCTTAGGCTTACCCAAGTTTGACTCTTAGTAGCCCTAAGGATTCATCAAAGCTGGCAAATGATTCTCAACTAAGAACTCTGGATTTCCGAAATGCTGGCATTGGATTCTATTGCCTGTCCCATATACTCCATCTCTCCAAGAAAATGATAGCTCATTATTAAAACAGAAACATTTCTTAGTAAATTGCATGTATTAGAAAAAAAAACAACTCCTTATGATAGTATTTTTTTTTGCTTTGTTTTTTTCTCTTTTTTTCATGAGGCCTTACTTGATGCTTAATTTACAATTAAAGAAGTAATCTGAAATTACTTAGCCTAATCCTCCGAAGACGTACTCAAATACGTTCCAGTTTGCTTGGCCATACCAAAGATCGTACTGTGCAAATATTGCTCTTAAGAATCCAAGTTACCTTTATGCCACATGAAGGGTAATCAGCAGTAGAAACTCTGTGAACTAGATTAAACTATTATTGGTACTTACTTAAGGAAATGTTCAGTTGGTAATATATTTGGACCTTCTCCCTAAAGTCAGATGTTTTCAAAAAGGAATGGTTATTTGGCACTATAAATAAACAGGTATAAAAATGTCAGCCTTCACCTTGCTTTCTCCAATATGCCTACAAATTCCAGCCATTTTTGACATTTGACCTGTTCTTCCTTACTAAAAGCTTAAGTTTGTTGTTATTTTAATCTAGCAAAGTTTTTGTTGTTTGGGGGGTAGTTTTTCAGTCAGATTTATTTGGGAATCTGGCTGCGAAAGGGTAGCCAGAGGATAGAGGATAAAGCACTGAACTTGGAATCAGAAAGTGCCAAGTTCACATCTTGCCTTGAATACTTATCTGTTGTTGGACTGAGCAAATCACTTAATCTCTTTCAGTCTCAGTTTTCTCATCTGAATAATAAACCTACCTTATTGTGTTGTTCTGAAGAGCAAATGAGTTAATATTAGATAATTACTTTAAAAAACTTGAAGTGTTATATAAATCTTAGCTATCATCACAAAAACAACTCTGGTCCACTATGTATTATCAATCAGGAGATATTCCCCTCCCTTAAAATATTAACTTGAGAAAAAAAGCCTAAACTTCTTTTTAACTTCTATTCTTCTACTTTTCCACTCCCAAATCCAAATAGAAACAACGAAAAAAATATCCATGATCCTTCTCCTCCAATCCCTCTAAGAGCCTGAGGTCACCCACTTCCCAGTCAGATCACAATTAACTAGATGACTAAATTGGAGAGTAGCTAGCTTTTATTCTTTCTTTATAAGCTTCTTATTCTTCTAGATTCCCCTGTTCTTCCTAATCAATAGCTAATTAATGTTGAACAGCTTCTTTACTATAGCTTGAACTCCCAGCAGTTTTATAACTCCTCTCAATGGCCTTTGCCTCTCAGAACAAAATCAAACAATCCCCACAAGCCACTACCTGATTTAAAAAAAAAACACAACCAACTTTTTGATCCCCCAATACGGTGACAGGGATTCTACTGCAACTGCCTTGCTCCTTTTGCTCTTATAGATTCCCATGTCTGAAGAGTCATATCTCACATAGCAAGCCAGTTTAAGGATTTAATGTTTGTCAAGACTGGCCTTGAGGAAAATTGAGAAGTAGTAGGTCAAGTGGCTCTCCACTGCTCCTTCTGCTTTGGTTACAGCTCTTTTTCCATTCTGCATTTGTTGTTCTTCCTGGTTCCAGATCCATAATGTAAAATGCACACTGACCACACCCTCCCTTGCTGATAACTCAAACCTTGATTGATACCAGCTGCCTCAGTCTCTGCTCCCCTTTTATTGGAGGACTCTAGGGTATAATTCCAAACTCCCCCAAATGCTTTCCTTTATAGAGAATTCTATACAAGATTCAGCTGGATTCTGAATTCAGCTCTCTCCACTTTGTATATGTTGTCCTTCCTGGTTTCAATTCCACAGAAAAAAAGAATCCATGAGCTGGGTTTCTGTCCTTCCTACAGCCCTATTTCCTGCCACCTCTATGTGTGTTGTGTAAGTTACTTCAGAGCAGGGATTGTCTTTCTTTTTATTCATTGTATCTCCAGTATTTAGCACAGTGCCAGGCACAGAATAAGCATTTAACAAATGATTATTGAATTGGATTTGCTGATTTGGATTTTCCCTTTGAATACTCTCCTTTGATTTCCCTGTACATACCCCTAAGTACCACATCATCCTGCAGTTGGAATCCTTGATCCTATACCATTGTGCTTCCCAGGATCCAATCTTCTACTTTATTGAATTGGATCATCCAATCTTACTCTGCCTGGACAGAATCCCTGGCCAGAAATCTATTTGCTACCATGTGAACCCACCCCACATCAAAACTTATCTATGGACAATTTATCATATGCCATACAAAACCCCACACTTTTCCACTTAAGTGCCTTTGCTAAAAGTAGCAGTGAATAGGATAGAGTATAGGATATGGCATCAGAAAGACCCAAATTCAAATCATTTCCAAAACACCTACTAGCTATGTGACCCTGGACACGTTACTTAATCTTTCTTACCTTCAATTTCTTCAACTGTAAAATGAGGTCAATAGTACCTATCTCACAGGATTACTGTAAGGGTTAAATGTAATAATATTTACAATACATTGTAAACCTTAAAGTACTATATATAAAGTTATTAGTACTATATTGTTATTACGATATAAAGTTATTGTATTAGTACTCCTGCCACAAGTACTACAAGTATAACTACTCTTACTATGACTACTACTACTACTACTACTACTACTACCCACTATTTCATTTTTATAGAGAGCTCCCAGTTGATTCTAATTCTCTATACCAATGGAGTTTGACACTTTCTCTCCAACTTACAGCCCTACAGAGTTGACTAATGCACAGAGGTTTAAATAACTTGGTGTAGTACCAATACAATATTCATAGCACCTAGGGTGGCCATGAATATCCTGGCACAATTCTGAATCATGAAATACCACGGACTCTCCCCATGGAAGACAGAATCAAAACACTTATTCAGACACCAGAAATGCAATTCCATCATAGTAACAAAAAATTGTACACAATAACAATGCAGAGAACAACATCAGTGCCAAGTCTTCCCCCATTAGGCTTCTCATAAACCAGGTCCCTTAAACAAAGGACAAGCAGGCCCTTTCATTCATGCTAGCCAGCTGCCTGCTTGCCTGCATCTTTTCCCAGCTCCTCCTGCTCTCTGACCAAATCAGCTCTGCTCTAGCTCTACCTCTTCCCATTCCTCCCTTCCCGTTCCACCCTTTCAGCAAACTTCTCCCACCACAGGCTCCATGTGCCTCAGGCTCCCATGTGACCCAGGCAGGTCACATGGGCCTATTAATGAATGGAAAAGATCTTCTCATTTTAAATTGCCGTTACACTTGGTTAGACCTTCGGGAAGACATACCGCTAGCTAACTACTGCCATATGAGCTGTCTCCACATTGAAATCTATCTATACACTATTTAATCTGCTATATAAAACTCCAAATTTCCTACTTTCTTGCCATTGCTAATAGAAGGTGGGAACAATACCCATGACTTTAATGTTACAGGGAGCTCCCAAATGAGGAAATAGTCACTATCAATGAAGACTAAAAACTTCTCTGACAAAAAGGAGCCTATTGCAGGTATTGGGGTCAGCAAATGAAAATGGATGTTGTTATTTTGTGTGTGTGTGTGTGTGTGTGTGTGTGTGTGTGTGTGTGTGTGTGTGTGAACAGCAAGTCAGCCATCATTGTTGGATGCTAGGGTATTAGAGAGAGAAATAAAGTGCAGGTAATCTGGAAGGGAAGAAAACGGTAGATTATGAAGGGGTTCTAATGCCAAACAAAGCATTTTATATATGATCCTAGAAGTAACAGGGAGACACTGGAATTTATTGAATGGGTGTGGAGAAGGGATAGAAAACCTGATGAATCTTAACTTTAGGGAAATCACTTTGATAACTTTGTAGAAGATATATGACAGTGGAGAGATGAGGCAAAAATAACATTTAGAATTCAATTGCAAGTCATTGCTCAATAGATACGTGGTTAAAGCATATGAACAAACAATTCTCAAAATAAGAATTGAAAATCGTTAACAACCATAGAAAAGAATGCTTCATCACTAATAATATAAGAAATGCAAATCAAAACAACCTTGATGTTCCAGTTTACACCTTGCAAATTAGCAAAGATGACAAAAGGTGGGGATAATCATTGTTTAAGGTGTGGTGAAAAATAGCCACACAGGCAATATTTGTAGAGCTATAAATCAGTTTAAACATTTTGGGAAAAAAACTGGAATAAGGCAAAGAAAGAGACTAAAATTTTGATTCCTTTTGATTTAGAGAGTCCACCTTGGGTCTATACTCTAGGGAGGCCATTGCTAAGAAAGTCTCCACATACCCCTATAGTATTCATATAAGCACTTTTTGTGGTAACAAAGAACTAAAAACAATGCAGATGGCCTTTAATTGGGGCAAGTCAAAAGAAAGAAATAATTGTGAGTGTCTAAGTCATTTTGATTATTATAAATGCCCAAATTAACCACAAAAGGCATATGAAGGGAGATACTACCTGCATTCAAATAAAGAATCATTAAAGAGAAGCATGTATAGAATGGTTTTTACCTATTATATATATGCATATTTGTGCTTACTGGTAATTATCTCTATGGTGAGGAAGGGGAAGGAAGAAAAAATAAAAAGTTGCATGATAACTTTAATATATATTTTAAAAGAATAGCATAATAGATTTATAATTTCATGCTCTGTTATTCAACTCTGTTATGGAAATTTGTTTTATTCCTAAATTGAGAATAAGATAAATAAAACTTAGAAGAAAAAATATGGCACTTGAATGTAATGGAATATCAATGCCTTATAAGAAATGATAAATATAAGTGTTGTAGAGAAGCATGGAAAATCTTCACTATTTGATGTAGAGTGAAGTGCATAGTCAAGAAAGGATTATACACAATGGCTACAATAAGGTAAAAAAAAAAGAAAACAATAAAACAACCAAAGGTAAATTTTGCAAATGATCAAAAACAAGCATGGCCCAGAGAAGAAGATAGAAAATACATTCCCACTACATTCCTTTGTGGAGGTGAAAAGTTCACAAATGTGGTCCAGTGCATATATTGTCAGATTTTTCCATTCATTTATTGGTTTTACTGATTTTTTTCTCTTCTTCTTCTTTTCCCCATGATGGTGTTGATCCTTTCTGAAAATGAAGAACAAACAATAACCTTAAAAAAATTGTTATATGAGATAGCTCTCTGGAAGATGAGGGGAACTAGGAGAAATTCTAGTAATGTTAAAATAAAATGCAAATAAAAAGGTATCTAAAAAATCTTTTGTAATAGTTCAAGTGAGAGATGATGAGAGCATATACTAGGATGGTAAGTGGAGTTAAAGGTAAGAAATATAACATTTGATAATAAATTGACTATGTGATGAGTATGAGTGAAAAGATAAGGATCACTTGCCAAGGTTCTGATCAAGGGTAATTGTGAGGATGCTAGAGATATCAACAGTAATAAGAAAGTTGAGTAAAAAAGGAGTGTTTAGGGAAAAGGAAATGAGTTCTCTCTTGGACAACTAGACTGAGACGCCTGTGAGATAGAAAATTCAAGATATCTTAAAAGAAGTTAATGAATCAGGACTGGAGTTCAGAAAAGAGGTGACCATTGGATATGAAAATTCATCTGCATAGAGATAATAGTTGAACCAATCTAATTTAATCCAAGAAACATTTATTAAGCACATGCTATGTATCATAATCCAAAGAAGATGATGAGGTCATTAAGCAAGATAGTATAAAAAAAGGAAATAGAATCCAGAACAAAAACTTGCAGGGGGCTTGCAGTCAGTTAGTATGACCTGGAAAAAGACTGAGCAAAGGATACTAAGAAAAACTTTATCATGAAACCCTAGGGAGTTGATTAGATCATAAGACTGACATCTGGAAGAAGCTTAGATGTAACCTAGTTCAATCTGTCAGTCAATAACCATTTATTAAGCAAAATATTTATAATGTCAGGCACTATGGCTAAGTACTTCTTGTTATTGTTCTATTTATCTTTCATTTTCAAAGAAGACCATGACATCAGAGAAATGATATGATTTGCACTTGACTTTGTTTTTAGTGAAGGAGGGCTGTGCAAGGTCATCAATCACACTTTCTCCTCCTGAGCCATCTGGGTGTGGTGACTAGATATTCATTAGTATAACTGGAGATGGCCTAGGATGCACTGGGAGACCTTGGCCTTTTTAGGCTGGTCTTTTCAGATACTCACTTGGAGGGAGGTAATGCCCATTGAGTGAATAGACCCCTTTAAGAAGTAGCTACCTAATGGTCCTTTCAATGAACAAAAGAGAAAAAAAAACTAAAGCTAGGAGGGAAACAGAAACTGTTGCTACTGAAAATCACTCTAATCTAGCCATTAAGTGGAGCTTGGATGGGGACCTATTGTTGTCCCGCCTATTGGCTTCTGAATGCACTGGATTTAAGGTGAAGAAAGGAAAAAGAAAGAAGGAAGGAAGGAAAGAAGGAAGGAAGGAAGGAAGAAAGAACATCTAGACAACAAAACCCAAAGGAAGTGGAGGTGGAGACAGAAGGGAGAGTATGAGCTGGGTTACCCACCCATTCAGGCAACTTGGTGTACTAGCAGGTTTGAGTTTGTCCTTCATTTAATGATGACATGCCGTGCACTTAACTTTGTGTTGAATGAGGGAGGGCTGTACAAGGTCACCAACTTCACTTTCTCCTCCTGAGCCATCTGAGTCCAATGACCAGATATTCATCAGGATGACTAGAGATTGCCCAGTGACTGAGTGCTAGGATACAAGGAAAGGTAAAAGACAATTTCTACTCTCAAACTAAGGTCTAATGTGGTTAAGTAATTAGGCCAAAGTTATACAGGTGGTAAAGACACTCCCACCTAGTGGGTGGGCACATTACCAGAATGGAGGCTCATTCCAATAGCATTAGAGAAGGACATCGCAGTCAAGGGTACCCTTGGAACCTTAAGGTGGCAGATATGATAACCTGACTCTGGAACAGTGAGCCACAGTATACCTGCCACGTATAACTTTCATAATAACAAATAGCTGGGTAGCCCTATAGAATGTAACTCAAGCTGATAATGATAACTGAATTTCAGCCATTACTACAAAGGTATTAAAACACTTTAATATTCTTTCCTTTGACCTTCACAACACCCCTGCTCATTAGATACTATACCATATGTGATAACTCTCGTTTTACAGATGAGGGAGATGAAACTTGCTCATTCTGAAACTGACTTAGAAGTTTAAGAGATAGGATTCGAACCCAAATCATTCCTAACTTTCAGTCTAGTATAATATATTTCCTCCTTAAATACTGACTAATTTCAATTTATCTTTTCTCAGTCCTAAAACAGGGCAGCTAAGTAGCACAGTTGACAGAGTACTGGCCCTAAGTCAGGAAGATTAATTGTCATAAGTTCAAATCTGACTTCAGACACTACTTAGCTATGTGTCTCTGGGCCAATCATTTAACCCTTTTTGCCTCAGTTTCTTCATCTGAAAAATGAATTAAAGAGAGAAATGGCAAACCATTTCAATATCTCTGCCAAAGAAAAATTCCCAATTAGACTCAAGGAGAGTTGGACGTAACTGAAAATGACTGAACAACTACAAAGCTTTAAAAACAAATTGACAGATATTAATTAAATCCCTACTATTCCTAGAGCTATGTGCTAGAGTATGAATGTTAGAGGAGGGAGAGGATGCTAAATATGGTAAGCCTTTACCTAATTGGAGAGATCAGTGTGTGAGTAAATACAAGAATCAATAGTATTAGGTTTTTAGGTACATCTTGTGATTTAGAGGCTATCCTTAAATTTGGGAGCTATAGTTTATGTTATCTTTAATATTCATCATTTAAAGCAGGGCACATAATAAGTGGCAGGACAGTCAGTCTAATGAAATTTGCCATGGGGAGGCCATAATGTTTCTAACTCAGTCTGAATAATAAGAGATGACTATAATATTTGCCCATAATAGGGTCAGTAATGACATCAATAGATTCACAGTTCTTGAGTTAGAAATGATGTCAAGAATCTTCCAGTCCAAAGATTTTTAAAAAAAAGGAGGCTGCAGGAGATTAAGAAACTCCTACCATCATGCATGTAGAAAGCATCAGGGATGAGATTTGAAACCAAATTTTATAGTTCTAGAGGCAGTATTTTTTCCACTATACCATAATTGTTTCCTCAGTTTATAGTCTTTCTCCATATTCATTTTATCCCCGTAAAAGATGATGCCATAGCTTCTAAGCTACCCCAAAAGTCAGACTTGGCTCATTTGCAAACAGCCTACCATAAGAGGTCACCATGTTTGCCAATCATTTTGAAAAGCTGTTCTTTTACTAGGTATAACAAAAGCTCTCTTATGTCCACTACTCATTTAATATCATGTACTCTTGCTGTCCAGAAAGCACTAGAAGGAATAATTTGAATTAGACAGCTACAATACTCTACATCCCAAAGAATTTGAAAGTGCTTTAGGGAATATATGCATAGGATATATTTCACCTATTGTTAAAATTTAGTTGTCCCAGATAGGAAGGATCTCATCTATATAAAAGCAGTGAGGCTTCATATATTAGAGTGTCCACAAATGTTCATTAACAAAGGCAAACATAAGTTGAAATTATACAAGATGCACCAAATTACAATTCAGTTGAAAATTGGACATGATGGCAATAGGATGACTTGGATTTTTGTAGCTTTAAAACCATATCCTGACTTTGTTAGGTTTCTTAGAAAGCACTAGTTTCTCTTTGAGAATACTAGGCTTGTGTAGAACCTATATAAGATTACATGTCATCTTGGAGAGGGACAGGGAAGGAAGGGAGGAAGGTAGGGGAGGAAGAGGAAAAAAAATCTAAGATATATGGAAGTGATTGTAGAAAACTGAAAACAAATAAACTAATTTTAAAAAGAGAGAATATTAGGCTATTTGATACCTGGAAGGTAGATCACATGGTACAATGATATGGGTTCTGACACTAGATTAAGAGTACTTTGCTTAAAATTCTGGCTCAGTTTCCTCATCCATAAAGTGAAGAGGTTATATTAGGTAGATGATCTGACAACCATTCCAACTCTTGCTCTATGATCATATGTTCTTATTAGGGGAAGTTATGGTGTCATGGTAAAGGTACTTCATTAGGCAATGAGAAGAAGAAGATTAGACTGCTGTTACTGGCTTCGTGAAGTTTGAGCAAGTTGATAAACGTCTCTATGACCCTATTTTACCCTCTATAATAATGGACTTTAGAGGTATCTATACTACTTATCTCAAGAGGTTGCTTTTAAAATCAGATTAGGTAATTTAAGTTTTGTATATATTAGTTATTACTGTATTTCACTATTGTATTGATGTGAATTGCAAAATTCTATTCACATAGAACACTGTGTTTACAAATAAATCAAATGTTCATCCTCCCTTTTTTCTCTTAATTGCAATAGTTTGGGTTGTTTTGATCCAATGGAAAAGCATTCTTCTGTGCTTATTCTGGAACAGTGTGAAACATTTTCCTTAATCAAAAGTAATGGAAGGTGCATTCTGGACTTCCTTCTTCACTTTCTCTCCACTCCCCAAGAATCTTGAGTGGAAAATTTAAGGCAGTGTAGATTTTACAATTCATGTTGTAATAGAGAAGTTTCAAAATATGTATTGAATTATGCTACTTTTCCTACTGATAATTGTTCCCTTTTTTAAAATTCAAGTTTTGCATGAAATATCTTACTTCTTAAGTTAAAAATTGTGCAACTCTTTTCAACTTTTTATAGACAAACAAAAAATTTGAACTAATAACTGGTCATCACATGTTGTCACTTCATCACATCCTATTTTCTGGGTGATTTCAGTGGGCAGCAACCTTCAGTTTGGATCAGGAGAGAAATCAATAAGAATGCTTCTTGAAGTTAGAGTATTATCCTTTGTTTTCCTTTTGACTGCCAAGTACCCATGACCAAAATTCTCCCTGTTGTTGGTCAATCAATAGATTTTCATCAAATCAAGCCATGGGGAAGGGGTTTGAACTTCCAAAGATGACATGGGCTGAGCAATATGATAACACATTATAAACACAAATTTTTGAAGCATTTTCAGTGTCTGTGAAAAAGACCCCTACTTCTTTTGAATTTTCCCCCTATGAATCCTGGTCAGTTTTAAAAAAATTCTTTAGAAGGTCATCCTCACTCACTAGGCAGTCTTCTGCTTGTAGAATAACAGGTATTCAAGCATTTTATCTGATTTGACAGACTGCATATTAAAAAATTATCTAAAAAATGTAGGCTTTCCTTTAACTCTTCATGACAGAAGTGACTGCATCAATGCTACATTTAACAATTACCATAAGGCCTCATTGTTTAATATAAGTGATCCTGGTAATAGAATATACTGGAGTTCCACAGATCTTCTGTATGTTACGAAATAAAAATAAACTTTACATGTGATATCTTGAATTTAATATTTATGGAACAGAAGTATTTTTGGGGAGAAGTGGGGTGGGTAGATGAGGAAACTATGCCATTATTATGTTGAAGCTGGCAGCAATCACTTATGGCCAGATTTGTATGAGGTGTTTCAGCAACCAAGAATTGTCCAGAGAGTAATGTCTCTTTATCAGAACTTAAGAGGCAACATGATATAGTGGATACATTATTGGACCCAGATTCAAAAAACCTGCGTTTAACTCCTGCTCTATGCACTAATTGAATGACCACAAGCAAATCATTTAGCCTTTCCTTGTCCCAGTTTCCTCATTTGTAAAATCAGGAATAGATGTTAAAAGAGTTGAACCCAATGGTTTCTCACATCTTTCCTAGCTCAGTGTACATTTTATTAAAAATTAATTTATTTTTAGTTTCAACATTCACTTCCACAAGATTTTGAGTTCCAAATTTTCTCTCCATTTCTCCCCTTCCTCACCCAGGAGAGAGTGCATTTTGATTACCCCTTCTCCCAATCTGCCCTCCCTTCTATCACCACCACCCCTTCCCCCCGCCATTCTCAATTCCCTTTCCTTCTGTTTGCCTGTAGGGCACTCCATTGCCTGTATAGCTTATTTCCCAATTGCATGTAAAAACTATTTTAAATATTCATTTTTAAACCCACCCACTCTTGTTAAGAAGGTAAGCAATTTGATGTAGGCTATATATGTCTAGTCATGCAAAACATTTCCATAATAGTCATATTATTAAAGACTAACTATATTTCCCTCCATCCTACCCTGTCATTTATTCTATTCCCACCTTTGGCACTGTCCCACCTTAAAAGTGTTTGCTTCCAATTACCATTCCCCCCATTTACCCACTTTCCTATCATCTCCCCCTCTCTTATCCCCTTCCCCTCTAGTTTCCTGTAGGGTAAGATAGATTTCTATACCCAACTAAGTGTGTATGCTATTCTCTCCTTCAGCCAAATTTTGCCCACCTGGCCCCTCTTCCCCTCCATTGAAAAAGATTTTTCTTACTTCTTTTCCCTGAGTTAATTTATTCCATTCTACCTCTCCCTTTTTCCTTCTCTCAATACATTCCTCTCTCACACCTTAGTTTTATTTTTAGATATTATCCCTTTTCATATTCAACTCACACTGTGTCCTCTGTCTACACACACACACACACACACACACACACACACACGTTTGTGTCTGTGTGTGTAATACTGAGAAATTGCAAATATCATCTTTCCATGTAGGAATGTAAGCAGTTCAACTTCAAAAAATCCCTTATGATTTCTCTTTCCTGTTTACCTTTTCATGCTTTTCTTGATTCTTGTATTTGAAAGTCAAATTTTCTATTCAGCTCTGTTCCTTTTATCAAGAGCTTGAAAGTCCTCTGTTTCATTGACTGTCCTTTCTTCCTCTGAAGCATTATACTCAGTTTTGCTGAGCAGGTGATTCTTGGTTGTAATTCTATCTCCTTTGACCTCCAGAATATCATATTCCAAGCCCTTCAGTCCTTTAATGTAGAAGTTGATATGTCTTGTGTTCCTCTAATCATATTTCCACAATACTTGAACTATTTCCCTCTGATCACTTGCAATATTTCTTCCTTTACCTGGGAACTCTGGAATTTTGTTACTATTCTAGGAGTGTTCCTTTTGGGATGTCTTTGAGGAAGTGATCTGCAGATTCTTTCCATTTCCTTTTTTACCCTCTGATTCTAGAATATCAGGGCAGTTTTCCTTGAAAATCTCTTGAAAGATGATGTCTAAGCTCTTTTTTTTGATCATGGCTTTTGGGTAGTCCAATAGTTTTACAATTTGCTCTCCTGGATCTATTTTCCAGGTCAGTGGTTTTTCCAATGAGACATTCCATGTTGTTTTATATTTTTCCATTCTTATATTTTGTTTTACAATTCCTTGATTTCTCATAAAGTCATTACCTTCCATTTGGTCTATTCTAGTTTTTAAGACATTGTTTTCTTCAGTGAGCTTTTGGACCTCCTTTTCCATTTGGCCAATTCTGCTTTTTTATTTTGTTTTGTTTTGTTTTTTTAATTGAACTATTTTATTTGTTTTCCAGGTTCAACAATCACTTCCATATATCTTAGATTTTTTTCCACTCACTCCCCCTTATTCTTCCCTCTTTCCCTACTCCCTCCCTGAGATGACATACAATCTTATACAGGTTCAACATATACATTCCCATTAAATGCATGTTGCATAGAAGAATTAAAATGAATGGGGGTAAACATAAAATAAAACAAAACATAACACAATAAAAAAGAAAATGGTTTATTTCTGTCATGTGATCCAATTCTATAGTTCTTTCTCTGGATATGGAAGGTGTTTTGCCTCCAGTAGATTGGAAATTTTTCAAGTTCATGCATTTCAATGAGGTACTAAATCTACCAGAAAAATTCCTCATGCACTATGGTTGTTGCTGTGTACAAAGTTCTCCTGGTTCTGCTCCTTCTGCTTCAGGGATTTTGTGCAGCTATTTTCTAGGAAATATTTCTAGGAACCTGTAGATTTTTAGTTTTGTCAAAGTTGTGCGACTAAAGGAGAGGTGTTCACTCCTCTCTTGGTATGTGCTATGGTCTGTGAGTGACTACAATCCCTCTTCTCTGCCTTGTAACTATGATGAGGATCCCCTCTCCACTGACACCATAAGCTCTGCCAGGCTACTACTCCTTCTCACCCCAGGACCACCATCTAGGACTAAGGCCCAGATCCAAGCAAAGGCAAAGCAAGAGAATCCTTACTCAATGTCAGCAAAGAGAACTCTGCAATCCCACTCTGATCAGTTGCTTGATCCACCACACTCTGTGGGCTGAGAGTTCTGGAAGCATTCACTGCCACTACCACTGCCATTGCCCTGGGGCTGGGACTGTGGCCAGACAATGCTCCTTTCTCGTCCAGGTCCCACAGATCTTTCCTGCAGACCTTCTAAGTGGTCTTTGACATTTGTGGGTTGAAAAGTCTGGAATCCACTTCATCTGTCAGTGATTTAGTCCCCTAAGACCTGCTCTGTTCCCTCTGTGCAGGTACATGGCCCATGCTGGACTGTGTTCTTCTCCCAGTCTGGTACAATAGATCTTCCCTGTCAACCTTCCACCTTGTCTTGGGCTAGAAATTTTTTTCACTCTGTCATTTTGTGGATTCTCATGCTTTAGAATTTGTTTAGAGACATTTTTTTAGAGTTATTTGTAGGGGTTTTGGGGAGACCTCAAAAAAGTCTCTGCTTTCACTCCACCATATTACCCCTCTTCCCCATTGTTCATTTTGAAGCGGTAAACCTACTATTTCTGAGCTATATGCCTGGAATCTCTCCACAATCTTCCTCCTTGAAAACTACATTGCTGCTCTGGAGAATTTCCCAAGCCGTATTCTCCTTATCAGAAACTTCTTGCCTATGAAAACTATTTTAAGAAGGAGTCAAAACGTGAACATCACTGACACTTAGATTATCTCTCCAGAGTCTTCTTGCAAGTGAGGCAAATTACTCCTTTATCCCACCTCCCTACATTCTAGCTTCCTTTTACATATCTTCTTCCTTCTTTAGAATAATGACGCCTTGAAGGTAGGAATGATCTTAACGTCTTATAGTTATACCCCCAGTTCTTGGCAAAGTACCAAACATATAGTAACAAAAATAAATCATCTATCAATCTATCTACGCACATATCTATTTAATCATCTATACTCCTATCTACCCCCAAGTAAGTTAAAAAAAATTTCAAGTAGCAATTTGTGGGGCAAAGGACTGAGAACCAAGTGGAAGATCATCAATGCGAAAATGTACAAAAACCCTCAAATATTATTGAATAGGAAGAAATAACAAAGATACAAAATTTTGAGAAATAAGGGTTTATATGTATCTATACAGACAAAAATAAGGATCAAGAGAATGATATACATAATGATTTTATAATTATATATGAAAACATCACTAAAGGGTATTTTAACTCTAAGAAATTTGTTTAATAATGAAAGGTTTAAATAAGAGATAATGAAAACTTTATGCACCGAGTCTGGAATCTGGGAGAACTGAGTATTGATGTGGCCACGTTTGTGGCCCCTGACGAGTCACTTGATCTCTGTTTGCCTCAATATCTTCAGCTCTAAAATGGTGACTACAACACTATCTACCTCGTAAGGTGGTTGTGAGGATCAAATCAGGTAACATTTGTAAAGCACATTGCAAGACGCTGACACATAGTAGGTGCTGTATACACCATTATTTCCTTCCCACTTCCCGGAAGATTGTATACATTGTCAGAGGTATTGGCTTTTTGATTTTTTGCTTACTTATTATTCTTTGTTGTGATCAAAGGCTCAATCTGGAAGGACCTAGGAAATGACTAGAATATAAAATCAACTGACATCATTTTAAAAAATCTTTTAAATGGGAGGAGGGAGTTAAAAGAGCAGGCACCAGGAGGTTCTACTAGAAAACACATAGATTAGCAATGAATTGATTAATTAGGAAGAAAGTAATTTCTTCAATAATGTGGGACCATAAAGAGGTCTGAGATCAATCTTTGAATCTTAGCGATAAACAATCAGACATCAACTTCTTCCTCGTTATACAGGGGCTAACCAATGATTCTGAGTGTCTGCTCTTACCTTCCCATGTGTTGTATATCCATAGATCTTCCAGAAGAAAGTAGTGATAGAATACAAATAAAGATGT
>CM053770.1:371842407-371863574 GCA_028658325.1 Potorous gilbertii | reverse complement strand
TGAAAGTCAAATTTTCTTTTCAGCTCTGGTCTTTTCATCAAGAATGCCTGAAAGTCCTCAGTTTCATTGAAAGACCATATTTTCCCCTGAAATATTATACTCAGTTTTGCTGGGTAGGTGGTTCTTGGTTTTAGACCTAGTTCCCCGAAGAATTATTTTTAAAGCTTTGCTAACTAAAGTATAAAAAGGGATTCCAATAAATGTATTGATTAATTTTTTGTTTTGTTTTGTCCTGGACATTAACAGTTCCTATTTATTTGTTAAATATATAGAACATGTATAGAAACATTCCAAGATAGGATACAATATTTGTGAAAACATTTACCCATCATTTGAAAGATAAAATTTCAAAATGTATGCGTAACTCTCACACCTCTCCACTACCCCTACCCTATGTCTCCAGCTGTCTCTCTGTATTGTTCTCTGTCTTGATCTCTGTCTCTCTCCCCTCTACTCTCCCCTTTCACCTTTTTCTCCATATATGTGATGGTATACACATGTATAATATATATATATATATATATATTTGCTAATAAAATCAGATGTATAATATGTGTCTAGGTATTTGTTAATGTATTTATTGCTTTTATCTAAAGCTCCATGTTTAACAATTTTTAAAGTTTGTAGAGAAACTCAAAACAAATAGAAAATTAGATATCTAATGAAAGATCATAGGATCAAAATTTTAAGTTAAATGGACCACTTAAAAGGTCCTTCAATGGTCCACTTAAGAAATCATCTATTCTACGGTTGAGATAACTGAGTACCAGAGAATAAAGTTACTTGACCAACATCACAAAATATAAATGAAAGAGTGAAAGTTTTAACCCAGGTTTTCTGACTTGAGACCAAATATATCCCCTAATATTTAGTCAGGGAGTACAACTATAAGAAAATCACCAACTAAGCATTATACAAAGGAACATGAATTATGAGTTTAGAGATTTGCTGACCTTTTATGGAAAAATACAAGTCCCATTTAGTGGGCTTCATAAGAAAACATGACATTTACATAGCACCTCAAGGTTTATAAGGAATTTCTCTCACAACACTTTATTGTCAAGATTTCTAAGAATTATTGTGCAAATGAAAAAGCTGATATAGAAGGCAGTGAAATGATTGATCCAAGGACACTTGACTGAGAGTTGGCAGGACAGAGACTTGAATTCAACCAAGCCATCTAACTCCAGAGTTAGTGCTCCGAATATTCTCTCAAGCTGCCATTGTGTTATTGTCCTGTTGTTAATTGTCAGTTAGACCACCTGTTAATTGTCAGTTAGACCACCTGCTTATTTCCTCACTGAGTTTAGTGTCTGGTTCAGGCACTACTCATAGTTATTCTTTCTCTCCACAACACCTACCCTGAAACTAGAAGGCTTCAACATACTTCAACATATATATATACATACATACATACATACATATATATGCATATGTATATATATATATATATATATACATATGCATATATATGTAACCGAAAAGTTACAGTTGTAACTTTTTGGTTCCTCCAATTACTTACTTCCTATGATCTACCTACTTCTCTACCCAACCCAGATATACATTCATACACTTGATCTTGCCATTGCACACAAATGTTCTACTTCCATATTGTAACATTCCAAGTAACTTTCCCTATTATATCACGAAAAGAAAGCCTGTGAAAGCTCAAAACATCTGAGTCAACCTATCAGAGTAAGACCAGCATTAAGGACCCAAAGTCCCCTTTCTGTCCTTGGAAAATTTATGTGTCAACCAATTAGAAATTTCCTAACAATCTTCCCTCCCCCAGTCCCCGCCACCTCAACGTGAATCAGCATCAGTCCCCAAATCCAGGCTCTTCTATCCTTTTCCCCTAAGACTGGTTTTGTTAGACCCAGATAAAGACCTTACAAAAAACCACTGGACTTTACTAGTGGGTGTTCACTCTATTCAGGGCCTCAGAATGGTGAAAGGGGCCCAGTGAAACTGACCTGATTCTACTGTCTGTCCTGACGACCTTTCATATGCTAAGTATGTTCCCTCAATAAAGCTGTCTTGCTTTACTGTTGTCTTGAATATTCTTTATTTCCTAGTACTGAGTCTTGGTTTACTGAACTAAAACTGCAATGGAGACTATTATTCACGGAATATCCAAGAGGTTATATTTGGATCAAAGAGTATCTCTTGAAGAGTAATGGTTGCTGTTTCCCACCCCACCTGAAAGGAAGTTGAAAATGTGAGATTGTAGGTCAGTAGAGAGATTTGGGGCAGTAAAACTAAAGAATCATCAGCATAGAGACAGTAGTTAAATCCATGGGATCTGATGAGATCATCAAGTGAGATAGTATGGAAAGAGATGAGAAGAGTGCCCAGGACAGAACCCTGAGGGATACCTATGGTTAGAGGGTATCATCAGGAGGAGCATTGAGCAAAGGAGACAGATGAGTGGTCATACAGATAAGAGGAGAAGCAGGAGAGAGGCGTGTCTCAAAAACCAAGAGAAAAAAGAGTATTAAAGGCAAGAGAGTAATCAGAAATTTCAAAGGTGCAAGGGAGGTCAAGGAGAATGAGAAGTCAGAAGAGGACAATAGATTTGGAAACTAAGAGATCATTAATAACTTAGGAGAAAATATAGATAAGGGTTTAAGAAGAGAGTGAAAGGAGAGAGTGAGGATACCTAATGTGGAAAGCTTATTTGAGGAACTATTTTACAAAGGGTAAAAGAGATATAAGAAAATAATCACAAGTGAGGATTTCTTTCAGACTGGGTGTGGTTGTAGAAAGTAGGGAAATGATTCAGAAGAACTGAAAAAAATTGGAAATAAGTAAAAGAGTGGGAATGAGAGATGAAGTAATTTGTTGGAGAAGGATGGAACAGAATCTCTTGAACACAAGTAGAGGAGTTAGTCTTGTTAAGTATTAAGGCCACTTTATTATGTGGAACCAGGGTCAAAGAGGATAAAATGGCAGAAAGAACCTCAGTGATAGGAAATGAAGAAAAGGAGAGAAGAAGGAATTCATGGTGACTGGCCTCAATTATTTTTTCTTTACACTATAAGAAAAAGTTATCAGCAGATATTGGGGGATAGAGGGAGTCATGGAAGGTCTGAGGAGGGAAGAAAAGTTTTCAAAGAGCATTATCCTCCTTTCCTGTGGAAAAAGTATATTAGTTACTTTATAGTAGATAGGAAAAAGAAAAGTATAGTAGGATTGTCTAGTATTGATGAGGTCCAAGTTGGGGTTATGTAACAAAAATTTGAAGTAGTGCCAGTTCAATAAATATAAATTAAATTTATATCAGAGACTGAACCTGAAACTTTCTGATTCCAAATTCAGTCCTTGATTCATTACACCATGATGTTAGTAGTTCAATCATCTTTTAAATTATTTTATCAACAAGCATTTACAAAGGATATATATATATATATATATATATATATATGAATGTGTGTATATGTGTATGTATATATGCATGTATATACACATGTATGTATGTATATGTATACATGTATTCAATACATCCATGTAGATGAATTCCCCTATTTTTTCCATTATTATTTGGATCAAGAGTGCCCAAATATGACTGGTCATTTATGGTCATGGCATTGTTAAGAATGAAGCATTGAAATAAACATTTTAAGCCCATGAAATATCATAGAACAGAAGAAAACACTCTATCATCTGTACAAATAATCTTATAAGATGAATAAGAGATACTTTTATTTTTTAAACCTAGTTTCAGAAATCATTTTATTAAACAGAATCTGTAAATAATGTAACTTTTGCATGTAGTAGCCTTGAAAATGATACACTCACATAAAAATACAGAGTTTTAAAAGTTTTCTAGAATCATTGAAGCCCCTTCAGTGGCTATACACTGCTAAATGGCTGACTTTACCAGTGATGGAGGACAATTTTAATGCTACTGGTATAGCAAAGAGAGAACAAATTACATTTTGTCCTCCTAGTGAGAATAATAGATTCTTTCAGGTCCGTGTACTGTATGTAAATGGAAAAAAAAAGATTCTCCATTTCTTTATCCTTTACATAAAAATATTCTTCCCTCTCTATTCCAATACTGTTGCACTTAAGGAGCCTTTTTTTTTTGAAATTGGCAATCAGGCTCTATTTTATGTTAAGTATATATAGGTAAGCCTGTAGACATCTTTTATGTGGGATCTTATCACAGCCAAGTCAAAGATAAGGCAAAAACAATTTGGGAGTGTGAAAATGCATGATGGAAAGTTTGAATTTTGAAAGTTACTTTCCCCTTCCCATCCATTTATATAAGATAAATGAAGTTTCTGAAACTTTATGTCCCCTCGAAATTCATAGTATATACCCCATTTCTGTTATATGGTTATGCAGTGTTCTAGGAACTTTATTGTGATGATAAGTATAATGTAATGGCTATAATTTATTTCTATCTTGAAGAGTTAGGAATATAAAAATTTAATCCCTAAACATTTATCAAATGACTTGTATGTGCTTAGTACTGTGCTGTGTGCTGAGGACATAAATACAAAGAATGACACAATCTTACTCAGAGGGAGATTATGTTCTAACAGGAATAAAGCAGGTAGATAGAAGGATAGATATGAGAGAAAGAGGGAGAGAGGATAGATATAGACATATTGATATGTACATGTTTATACAGATAGATTATACCTATATACATATGTGTGTGCAGATGTAGCTATATAAATATAGCTGTGTGTATCATAGTATATATACAAAAATGATAAATATAAAATGAATACGTACAAGTAAAGTATGGGGGTGAAGACACTAACAACTTAGGCAGGATGGTGGTCAGCAAAGACTTCCCATAGTAGGACTTCCCATTTACACTGTGTCTTGAAGAATAAGAGGTGATTTATGAGGCAGAAGGAGGAAAGGAATACATTTTGGCATGAAGAAGGATCAGTACAAAGACATAAAAATGAGAGATGGAGTTCCATGTTTTAGAAATAGAAAGACAGACAATTTGGATGGATTTTGAGTCTAAGAGGAGAATGATGTCCAAGAAGACTAGAAGGATGGTCTGCAAAGAGTTTTTCAGAAAAAAAAAAGAAAAGTTTTCATTTTATTTTAGAGCCAAAAGGAAGCCAATGGAGTTGTTAAATGGGGGAATGACAGGGTCAGATTTTAATTTAAGAAACATTACTTTGACAATACTGTGTAGAATAAATTGGAATGGTGAAAGACTTGTGACTGAGAGACCAGTTTAGAAATTGTTGCAATATTCCAAGTGAAAAGTATGGTAGAATTTAACTAAACTTATAGCTATATGGATATTAACAGAGGTCAGATTTGGGAGATGTAGCAGTAGTAATATCAATATTTGGTAACTGATCAGATATGTAGGGTAAAAGAAAGGAACAAGAGATAATGATAAGGTTATACACTTGGAATCCTCCAAAGGTTTCTTTGACAAATATGGAAGTTTAAAAGGGGAGTCAGACAGGGGGAGGAAATTGTGGGAGTTTGATTATGGAGTTGAGTTTAAGATATCTCTGTGATATACAGTTTGAAATATCCTAGAGGTAATGTAGGAGTAAAGCTTATGGAAGAGACTGGAGGTAGATATACACATTGGTGAGTCATTAACATGGAGATAATAGTTGGAGCTGATGAGTTTACCAAAAGAGAAAGTATATAGTGATAATAGTGCCTAGGATAGAACCTCAAGAATATCTACAGTTAAGGGGCATATTATGGATGATAACCATCGACAGATACTGAAGAGTAGTCAGAGAGGTAAGAGGCGAATCAAAGGAGAACACTGTCATGAAATTCCAGAAACAAGAAAGTATCCAGGAGGAAAAGGTAATCAACTCTGTCAAATTCAGTAAACAGATTTAGAAGAGTAATGTCAAAGAGTTTCAATTTGGAAATTAGGAGATTCTTTAATAGCTTTAGAATTTTGAGTGTTGACTTTGCAAGTATAATTTCAAAAGGGTGATCAGCATGCAAAAAGAAGTGGAGACAATGAGTGCAGTTAGGTTTCCCTCCTCCCCTCTTTTGTTTCTAGAAGTTTGAGTCAGAAATGCAGGAGAAATGTAAGATGATAAATTGAAATAATGGTAGGATTTAGGTGTTTGCTGTTTTGTTTTGTTTTTTTTTTTTTGATTGTTTTAGGTCGGAGCATGTAAGAAAGTAGTTGAAAAGAAATTAGTAAATAGAGAGAGGTTGAAGATATGACAGAGTATATTGGTAATGTATTTTTATTTATTGTGAATGCAATTTTGCTTCTTAATGGGAAGACATTTCTCATTCATTAATAGGTCCATGTCACCTGCCTGAGTTCCATTTAAGTCTGAATCACATGGTGTCTGTGGTGGGAGGAGCTTGCTGAAAAGGTGGAACAGGAAGAGGTAGAGCTATAGCAGAGTTGAGAGGAAGTTAGCCTTGAGAGCAGTCAGAGCTAGGAAAGATGCAGGCTGCTGGCTAGTGTGAGTAAAAGAGCTTGTTTGTGATTTTGTTTAAGGGAGCTGGTTTGTGGGAAGCCGAGCAGGGGGAAGGCTTGGGGATTGTGTTGTCCTCTGCATTGTTACTCTGGGTAGACTTTTGTTACTATGATGGATTTGGATTTCTGGTGTCTGAATACGTTTTGGTTCTGTCTTCCACGGGGAGAGTCTGTTGTATCTGATATGCTGGGATATTCATGGCCACCATAGGAGCTGTGAATATCACATTGGTGCTACACAGAGACAGACAAGAGGCAGATGGAGAGAGGGAGAAAAATAGAGAGGTAGAGCAAAAGGAGAGAGGTATATAGAAAGAAAAAGAACCTAGAAAAAAAAGAAGGAAAGTGAGAGAGAGAGAAGAGAGGTGTGAGGGAGTGTCTGACAATCATATGAACTGAATAGTGTACACATTATGATCTCCATTTTATATAAATAAGGAAATTGAGGCTCAGACCTTAAGCAAGTTGCCAGTATTCTTGCTACTAGGAAGTATCAGAGCCATAAATAGAACTCAGATTTTCTTTTTCCAAGATGTGCAGTCTTTCCATCATGCACCATCATTTTGGCATATAGTCACCTCTTCAGTATCATTTGTTTGGCTCTTTTGCATCTATGGTTGCCTAACTTTCTCCTCTTTCTCTGCTTATTAGCACCTCTGCTAAAAAACTGAATTGAGATAAATAAAGATGAATCTCTATGATGACCCTTTCTCATTTACTAGCAACTTTGGTAAAAGGTTAGTTGAGGATGCAGAAACCAGTAACTGAAAGGAGATTTGGGGATTTTTTTTTTTGAGCAGCTTTTCTTTATTCAAAGTTTTCTCTTCTCCCATTTCCAAGGGTAAGTGAGAATTGAATGAATCATGAAATGCTGTTGTCTCATCAGTTCATCTAAAATGGTTCCTATTGATGAGAGCTAATACCCTTAGGCCATATCTGTATACAGCTCCAGAATTGACTATTTTACAGTGAAAATGTTCTTTTCTGCTATCTTATGGCCTGAGTTCTGCACAATTGATTGGAGTGTCCATGCAGCCAACTCAGTCTTGTCATTAAGATGACTGAAAACAGTAGATTGATGAAAAGTGTCAAATAAAAAAAAATGGTCAAATTGATATGGCCACAGAGTGATGTGTGTTCATTGAAACTGTCTATACCTATTAAGATGAACTGATTGCTAATTTACATATTCTTGCTCTGTAGTTTATTGGACATTTTTTCCACTGCCAAGTAAAAGCCAGGAATTAAGGTTTTTGATTGTTTTGTTTTAAAGATGATTTAGGCTTATATACTTCCTACTAAAACAATGTTTACAAACAAAATAATCTTGGGAAAAGTTTGAATTACCCAGTTATTTATTTTTTAGACTTTAATTTGACAGAGGACATTTGGGTAGATAAGAATTTTAAAAAATTAAATATCAGCTCTTTAATTTTTATTTTCAGGGTATATCTAACTTAAGTGAAATCAATCTAAACTTGGAATCAAGGTACTTGACTTCTAGATATAACTTCACCCAAAATTATTTATATAACCTAAGATAACTCATTTATTGTTTTCAATCATTAATTTTTACATGAAAAAATGAGGGATTAAACTTGTTAATACTTAGAGTCTTTTCAAGTTATAACATACTTTTATCATAACATAAGAGTGAATTCCTACTCTGAGTCCCCAGACTACACATTGATTCATCCAAAGCATTTAAAGCAATATATTGAAAGTCAAAGAACCTTGTTTCAAATACTGGTTCTATCACAAATTACCATTTAGGTAATACATTAGGTATACCATACACTTCTTTGGTATTCATTCTCCTTATTTGTAAAATGAGAATGGTGGATTATATGACCTTTAATAAGGATCTTTAATAAGATCCTTTATATCAAAATATATGAGGAACTCAATTCTTGTCTCAAGTTTCCATCCAGGGCCTTATCTATTCATAATCTTCACTTAGGAATCTAGGTGATAGAATTGATAGAGTGATGAGGCTGGAATCAAGAAGACCTGAATCCAAATCTAGCCTCAGACACTTATTAATTGTATGATCCTGGGCAAGTAACTTAACCTCTATCTGTCTCAGTTTCCTCAACTGTAAAATAGGGATGATTATAGTGCCAACCATATAGGTTTGTTGTAAGACTGAATTTCCAAAACATTTGTCAGGGCCTTGTCACAGTGCCTAGCACGTAGCAGGTACTATATAAATTCTTCTTCCTTCCTTTTTTCTTCCCTTTTTTTCTTCTTTTTTTTTCCTTCAAACAAATTGCTGGAAATCAAATAATAAAGCATTTGATTGAAAATGCCAATAAAATATAACTATTAGTAAAAGCTGAGTTATAAAATTTTTCATAAACCAAGGGAAATATACCACCTACAAATACACACACACACACACACACACACACACACACACACACACACACACACGCACTTACCTCCCATTCTAAAAGGGAAAAGAAGTAATCTTTTGTGAATAGAAACTCCTACTCTGAACACCAAATTACCAAAATTCCTTTCTTTTTTTCTAAACCAAGAATAATGGAGGTTTGAGGTGAGAGAATTACCCTACCAATAAGTCCTCTTTTGGCTATGATTATTTTTTTCTCTGGTAACAGTGAGAGAAATAACATTGAAGAGGGTAGGGAAAGCTGTAATTTTCAGATTCTACCACAAGGAGATTTTGGTTTACTCAAGCCCAGGGAAATTGAAGCACTCCATTTGTTTCTTTTGATTTTCATTCATTAAATATATATTTAGTCTGTAGATGAGTGATGAATACTTTCAGAAACATGCTAAAGATGGGAGAGTGATGGGGATCCAATGGGAATGGGGATTATAGTCATTTGGTAAGTGACAATTTTGAGGGATATAATGAATTCCCCTTAGACAGAAATTTGGAAAAAGGAAGTGGGAAATGTTCTAGTCTGACAGTACTTAGTTGCTATTGAAATAGTTGCTATAGGTCAGTACTCAGGGGGTGAATGAGTTTACCAGCTTAAGGCCCAATTGCCAACTGATAATTTATACTAATATTGTACTCTGAATCACTTATCCTTTTACCTACCCCTTAGGGCCGATATGTCTGTGTTTGTAGGATTTTCTTGTATGGTCACACTTTCCTTTTCCATAGATATACCTGTTGCTACATAAATATGTTTCTGGATTTGGAATTAGTTGGTTTAAGAGCTATTCTTTAGGAGACTGGTGAGAGGGGAGAATTGGAGGAAGAAATGAAAGCATTTATGAATTTTTAGTTTAAAACTCTCTGGTGCTTTATTTTGGCCTCTACCCAACAGAATTGTTAAACCTGCCAGGGTATTTTGCCTTGACCATGTAGATGGAAAGCCAGGAGGAATTTTTAGATGTTTATAGTATTATTAAAGGGAAAAAGCACACATATGAAAGAACTAGAGAACTATTAAAAGCGACATATAAACAAGTGCACGGTGATTTATTACAAAATATACATAGGTACAAAGGAAATATAAATTGAGGCATTGATTGAGCAGAGGTATGTGAGGTTATTAAAAAAAAGACTTTTTTGAAGAAATTGAAACTTAAGCTGGTTCTTGAGGGAATGAAAACTGTGGATTCATTCAATCCATCAGTCAATAATTATTTATTAGATATTTACTGTATGCCAGACATTATATTAGGCACGGGGGATATAAGTACAAAGAACGGAAAACCCCTATTTGCAATGAGGTTACATTTTCATGGGAAAGAAAACAAGGATATATAAGAATATATATTGTTGAAGAGGTCACAAGAGTTTGAGGAAATTAAATTAGAAGAGCAACATGAGCAGAGACTGAAAAAATCAAGGTATATATCCAATATGTTAAAGAGGTTGGGATGTTTTTCAAATGACTAATTAGAAGAAATGAATAAGACTGTTGGATAGATATTGTGGGGGTTTGCTAGTTTATGGATATTAACGTGTTGAAGAATTTAGACAATTTCATAAGGAGGGCAAGAACCCCTCTGATCTTTGCTGTGATCAGACCACATGTGGAATACTGAATTCAGTCCTGGATATTACATTCTGAAAATACAATGGTAAGTTGGAGAAGCCCTACAAGATGCAAAACAGTTGAGGGTACTACGATTTCTTAGTTGGGAGAAGAGAAGACTTATGGCAAGCAAAATTATTCTTTCAAATTCTTGAAGATATGATGATCAGCCAATAAGCATTTCTTTTTTCTTTTCTTTTTTCTTTTTTTTCCTTTCCTTCCTTCCTTCAAAATGTCCAAAAAATTATTTCTTAAGAGGCTGTGTGTTACAAGAAAGGCAGAAACAGTACCTATTCTCAAGACGGCTAATCACCTAGCAAGGAACATTCTCTGGTTATAGCAGAAGGGCTGTAACTATTTTGAAGCCTTCAAACAGGTCTAATCCACTTCATTTATCCTTCTGTGGTCTGACTCTTTCCTGACTGATAGATGAGACATGAGAGACAGTACGGTGAGGGGAAAGGTCTTGGGCCCTCAATATATGAGGCCAATGTGTTCTGTGAATTCAGGCTTTGGTTCTTTGCCTTGACATTTATTTTACTGTTTTAAGTGAAGGTAATGTCTACAACCTTGGGACTTAAAGAGACCAGAAAAGTAAGTCACTGAGGAGTTCTGGGAACAGAATACATGCTGGGATTTGTGCAGCCAATCAGTCAAGGTCTGAGTCCCTGACTATAGAGAAGCAGCCCTGGGAATCCAGCCAAACAGTAGCAGAGATAAAGGCTTATCATGCAGCAATGCTATATATGGATTTGAATTAATGGGACCCATTCCATGTAGAAACTCCATTAAATCTTAGTCCACTCTCACCAAGAACAAGGTGGCACAGGGAAAGTGTGCCATGAAGGAATAGGTGGGAATATTTGCTAGTCTTTTCTTGTTTTATCCTCAAAAAAAATGTAAATGGTGTCAAATAGTTAAATGGACCTGGGGTGCTAGTCATTGAGACAAGACATGTAGAGGGGCAAAACTAGAATGGAATATGATTGGATAACGTTAGAGAATAGAAGGGGAAAAAACAGTAACACTTGTCAGCAGTTCTACCATGAATACTGAAGTAGGTATATACACACTGAAGTGAGTATGGTCTAGTTTTACCATGGTAAGTCCAACAAGTATTGCTTGAGACACTTTATGAAATGAATGTAGAGGTAAAGGAGAACATTGTTTCATGACCTGGGAGCCCACGATTCTAGTTCTGGCTTCTGTTGACTGTTTAAGGGATATCCTTTTTTTTGCTGGAAAACAAGATAGTGATACTTATTACCTCAAAGATTATTGTGGCAATAAAACGAAGCGCCAGGAAAAGAAATAAGGATTCTCTTAAGATAATATAGCATTTATGACTTTTAGGGTTAAAGTTGTAGGACTAGAAAAATGAATGACGCTTAACAGAAATGTTATCATTATTTTTTTTTGTTCGTTTATTTGTTTCCGGGTGGAATTGAGAATCCAATTTCTGTGTCCAATTTCTGATGCCAGCAGAACATTCAAGTAGACATGCCCTGGAAAAACCTGGGTCCATTGGGAATGAAAATGAAGCCTAGAAATGAGCTTTGGAAATCAGTATCCAGTAGGCAGGTGAAGCTAGGAGAATGTAGCTAAGAGCACTCTACAGACATAAGCGAAGGAAAGTAAGTGTGAAGGTTGCTCTTACCTTAAAACAGAGGAAGGAGACATGTAACCAGCGAAGGAACCTAGGAAAAGGCAGTAAGAAATAGAGAATGGGAGCCATAAAATGTCTAAGTCCTTGGATATTGAGAAAAGAAAAAAAGAGAAATAAAGAGTTAAAACTAATCAACATAGTTGAAAACTGACTTGCAGTTCATCCTAGTAGAACTGTCTGTTAAGCTGAATTTAGCAAGTTTATTGGAATTACCAGCTTATTTCCATCCCCTGCACATCTTCTCTGTTGCATGGACAGAGAATGATTTTCTCTATACTCTTTTCAAATGTGGAAACTAGGTCCCAGAATAATTTTAAAAAATCAAGTTTAATCTTTTTTCAAAATTAAAACAGCTAATTCTTAAAATTCAGACTGAAAAGTGTTATAGAGTACAGGTTTTTAACCCTCAAGCAGAGACACCATGTTAAAGTGGAGACAGGAGACCTAAGTCTGACCCTCAGTTTTCCCACCAACTGCTTGTGTAACCTTGGTTGGAAAAGAAACATGATCTCTTTGAAACTCATGGTCCTCACTTGACAAGTGGACATATCTACACTAGTACTTCTCAGGGATGCTGGTATTAGAATCACCATAATAACGTACATAAAGCTCTTAATAATTGGAAAGCATCTTGTAATTACGAATTAAAGCAAATGTCTAAAACAAGTAGGACAGATGGTTTTCTGCTGTCCTCATCAACATCTCAGGAGGAGACATTCAAAGAGTCCTTCATAGTTCTGTCCAGTGTGCTAATTAGTGAAATAAGTATTTTATTACATCTAATGAAATCTCTCCTTTAAAATTAAAACAGAAACTACCAACAACAACAACAAAATCACTATTCAATATACAATTCTCTTATGCTTTCCCAGGCTCTGTGATTTTCATCCTAGAATAGTGGGAGGTGGGACTTAGGGAAGGTTGATTAGGGAATCTATAGTTTCCCCCACACCCCCAATCCACTTGAAATTACACAATCTAAAAGATAAGTAAAAGAAACAATGAGGTGCTGATGAAATCACAGAATGTGCCATGTTTTCCTTTCTTTTTGTTCTTCCCCTTATGAACAGTGAGAACAACTGTTCACTTTCTTCTCAGGAAACCTTTCGTCGGGTTATTGAAGAGGGAATTCTTGCTCAAAGATCAGTTACGGTAGGTAACTACTGACATTTCTAACTCTAAAATCCCATGATTCTATGAAAAAAATACTTCATATTTTCTCCTTAGTCTGTCTTTCCCCTGAATATACAACCCCAATCTCTTTCCTTATAGATGATATAGTCTATCATTTTTACAATTCATTAAAGTAAATGTTTTTAAATGATTTATTTTTCATTTTGAGGTAAATATTTAATTCATCACCACTTAGATAACTTATTTTTCCTGCATTGGGAGAATAGAGAAAATATTGACCTATATTGCATTGTCCTAACATGACTTTACACAAGATCACAGGGTCACAGGCTGAGCTCTGTTTGGAGATTGTAAAAGATACTCACCATGGTGATCCTAAGAAGGTAAACATATCCATCCTGATGTTCAGAATATGAAAGGATGAGCCCTACAGGTGGTTTAGAACTACCTTCCCTCCAAGATCTCTTTCCTTTTGTTTCAACTGAGGAGGTCTGAGGCTCTTTGGAGTAGAGGTCATAAGGTATACTTTTACCTCTAATCTAGTGAACAGCAAAAGCTCAGTATAAAAACATCAAGGACATGTGCAGTGAGGGATGGAAACTTGGAGAGGGCATCAGCTGCCAAGAAGAACGAAGATTCCTTATTTGCGTGATATTGGTCTAGATGACCTCTATGGCCCTATATTTAGTTCTAAATTCTATGAGTTTTCAGCTAATATGTCTCTGCCATTAAATGGCTAAATGATGTTAGGCAAGTTATGTAGTTAATGTTTCCAGGCCTGACCACTGCTCCCAATATTCCTTCCTTCAAATCTCCATTTAGTTAGAGAAGATAATTTGAACAGTCACCCAAATTGGCAACCTTAGTAATTCTTGGTGTTAGCCCCTGCCTCTCTATATTTTCCCATATACTCCCCTTCTCAGTTCCCAGATTTTGCTTTGGAAATACAATCAGCTTCTTTTTGTTTTCTCCCATAATTACTTTGGACTTTCAGTCTTCATCACTTCTTACCTCTACTATTGTAATGCACTCCTAATTGGACTTTCAGTTTCTAATCTCTTCCTTATCTAAACTACTTAGCATACCAATAAAAAAAAAATCATCCTAAGACAGGTGTCTTAAAGGGCCACTCTCTTGTTGAATAAACTCTAGTGGCTTCCTGTTATCCCTAGGATCAAATACCCACTCTTGATATTTCAAACCCCTTACATGCTGGCATCAGCCTCTCCAGCCTCCCTTTTCAGTTTTATTTCACTTAATATTTCATGTAACATTCCATCATTCACTTTGAAATTCAGCTCAACTCATATATTTCCTATTCCCCAAACCAAATATTCAATTTCCTATCTCTATATTTCTGTACAGATTTTCTCCCATGCCTAGAATGTTCTCTCTTCTCAACTCTACTTGGAATCCCTAGCCTCCTTCAAGACACTCTTCATGTGTACTCTCTTATAGGAAGCCTTTTCTAATTCCCCAGGCTGTTAATACTCCATAAAATCTTGATTTACTTATCTATTTCATTTATTTGTATTTAGTATAATTGTAAGTTCTTTGAAGAAAGGGATTATTTTTCATTCCTATCTTTGTATCTGCACTTAGTGAAGTTCATTATACATACTGGACACTAAAATATCCTCTTTGAATTAAACAGAGAGTGTCTGAAGTCCTTTTCTACTCTAACAATTTATGATTAATAGAACTTTTAATAACCAAATAATTGACCACAAAGACAAATATCTTATACATTCCCTATTGTTCCTAGTTTCTTACTTTCCATATTTGCTACATGAGTTTTTCCTGTTTGATTTAGCAAAGAAAGTGGAACCTTCATTTTCACTTTGTACCAGTTCTGAGACCTTTGGGAGCCAGGATGTCATTAATATATCTAAAATTGGGCCCCATCCGTCAGGGCGTTACATTTTAGCTATTCTAAGTAAAGATTCAAGGATGAATCATTTCCGTAGTCAATTAATATTTATTGAATGTCCTTTGCACACATAGCTCTACACTTGGAGCTCTGAGGAAAATAAGAAAATGTCCATCAAGTAGCATGAAGGATTGATTCTCTAAAGTTCGTTTCAGAAACAAGGTTGAAAAAGAACAGTCAAGTTCTGTCATGATTCTGTATAAGCCTGCCCTAACCAATGACATATAAACAAGGAGGCATGGACATGGTTTAAATAGTCCTCATTCGTCATTATATTCTCAAAGGATTTCCTTGATGGATTTGCATTGAGTTATCACTTCTCATAGATTCTAATCATCAGAGTTTCTGTAATTCCTAAATTGGTTGTAGGTGCTTTACCTAAGTGAGCTGGATGACTACCATTGAATAATGAGAGAGGTCCCAAAGGGGAAATACAAGAGGAAAACATGCACAACTATAGAATCTTTAGTCATATTTGATAGTGGCACAAATAAGGTTTGGCTCTTCTTGAGTGTGATTGGAAAATAAATAATTTTGTTATTATTTCCTTATATTAGATACTAAGCTCATTGTTTCTGTATATCCGAAGAAGTTTAATGCTTTTAAAATATAAAGGTAACCAGTTGTAAAATTATACAATCCTTTAAAATAATATTCATTTCTGGGTTCTAAATGCTTTCAGTACATTTGGGGCAAATCTTCAGTCACCTTGGCCTAGTTACAGTTCTGTCCCTATCACCACAACTTAATGTAATTGAATAGATGATAACGTTTATATATGCGTGCGTGTGTGTGCGTGCGTGTGTGTGTGTGTGTGTGTGTGTGTGTGTGAGAGGGGCATTTTCTCTAGCTAAAAGAAGACATTTCTCCATAGAAGTACTAACTTTTAAATACAATAACTGTTATTTATTCATCAAAAATAGAATATAAACATGATTTGGTAAAGACAACTAAATGATTTCAACCTTTCCTAGGCTAAAATAGACTCCAGTCTATACCTCCAGCACCACAGTAACTATTGCCCTTCCTGACATATCAACATTATTGTCATACAGTCATTTTAGGGGTAATATTGGCTTTAGGTTAAAAAAAATGTTTGGCTGTAAGAAGGGAACAATTGTTATTCCCTAGTAAAAATAAGAACTAGACCTTAATTATCTTTGTATATTATCTGGGCTTTAGCATAGGATTTTGCACATATTAGGTGCTTAATAAAAGTTTGGTGGATGAATGAGTATAATGCATGTGATGATTTCTTTTTCATGGGGGCTGATGGCTACTTATACTGAGTGTTTTAGAAAATTGTTTCTTGACAACACAATGCATTTTCCCCCTGAAAGGCAGTAAACATGCATTATGCAGTATGCAAATTATAGCATAGCACTTTAAAATAAAATTCCTAATTAGTTATGCTGCTTAAGTAGACTCCATTAATCATTAATCTTTTTTGCACAATCTACTTTTCTTCATCATAAACTATTTCAGGCACAAACAATTTCCTTACATAAACTAAACAAACTCTCATTTGCTGAAACAAAGCAAAAAACTACTTGATTTATCTGGGAACTGTTCAAAGAGTATTGTTTTAACCTCTGATATGACCTGCAAGCATGTGTGTATTTTATGGGGTGCACTTGAGTCAGACAGCAAATGGAATGTTTGATTGCATCGTTCAATTCGGGATGTTTGAGTCACTTGGGATGTTTACACTAAATTAAGAATCAAAACATGTCATGTTTCTGAAAAGAACAATTGCTAATAAGATTTTGAGAAGAAAAGCATTGATTTATCTGAGGAGATCACTGGAATCTGGGGCATTTTATACTTGTTATTTCATCCTCCTTTCCATCATAAGCATTTCAATCATTTGAGGATTTTTCCTATTGATTGTTTTACAATAATCACAAAACAGAAATGCCCTATAATGATGCACAGAGAAAATAAAAAGGACTCAAATGACCTCGGACATTGGGATCCAAGTCTCTAGTCCTAATTTTACAATACAATGTAATAAGTGTTTATTATGCTCATTTTGTGCCAAGTGTTATGATAGGTTTGGGGGATATAATGACAAAAATAAAAGAAATTGTCACTTACCTAAAAGAGTTTACCTTTATTTGGGGATGGTAGTAATTTAAATTCACATGGTACTTCTTTTAAGGTGTGCATTGTAAACATCTTATGATTTGAGTAGTACTAGTATTATTGGCTGCATTTTACAGATGTGAAAACTAAGGATTTAAGAAATTAATTGTCCTGGGTCATTGATTGGTTGGTTTTTGTACATTCTGGAAGAAGACCAAAATGACATCACTTAGCTAGAATCAAGTTTCCACTGTGGCTGATCAGAGTTCAGGATGTTCTACCACAGATCAGGCACAAATTGTCCACATGAACATTTGGGGTAGATGCTCTAAATCTGTGCACCTCATGTTTCTTTTGAGCTGCTTTAACTCTGCTTTGCTCATAGAGCACAGCATCTTTTCTGATGAGAGTACACTATGCCGAGTAACCCAGGTTCATACTGTAGTTTAGAGTTGAATTGAAACTCAGACCCCTTAAACTTCCAGGCCAGAAATATTTCAGTTAGAATACACACAGACACACAGACGTATGTGCGCGCACACACACATGCACACACACGCACGTATACACGGTTTAGTTTTTTTGAGAATATTTTTTCTTGGTTGGACCTTAGAGATCATCTAACACATGCCCCTAGAGATGAATATTGGACTTCAAGTGAGAAGATCCTGCATTCAAAACTTGCCTCTGACACTTACTGCAGGACCCTTAACAAGACATCTAATGTCTCCAAACTCCAATCTCCTGCATTTATAAAAGGAGGGCAATGATCACTGCTGTACAATAGAGGATTACTATGAGACTCAGAGGAAATGATGTGGGTAAAATGTTTTACACACATAACAGCACTAAATGAATGTTAGCTATTTTACAGATGAAGAAACTGAAGTACAGATAGAGCGATTGACTTGTCCAGATCATATAGTAAATTAATAGTAGTCTATTGACCTATACTCCTGTGTGCTTTTCATCACTTTATGGTATATCTAACTTCATTTTTCATTTCTTTTTATTATTTCTTACCATCTTGGCTACCTTTTATCTTTACTAATTGGGTTAATTCTGGTATTATTTCTCATTTTTTTTCTATTTTTTTTTAGTTTTTCTCTTTTTTTTCTCTGGAAGTCTCCATCAGATGCTATTATTTCCAAAGCTCTATTACTCTGTTATAATTACCACTGCAAATACTAACATTTTTAATTTATAACCCTTATCCCAACAATTCAGACAGATTTATTATGGCTTGGTGAATACTATGTTGGACTTCACAGTGTGGAAAACTTGAGTTTCAATCTCTCCTCCTCCATCCCAAGCACTGCCTAGCTATATGATTGGTAATTAAATGGGTATGAGAGGTGAGATTAGGAAAAGCAGAGTCTAGGAAATGGTAATGATACAGATACAAATAGTAAAGTCAAATGAGGAACATGTTTAAGAACAAAGAGAATGAGCTAACATTGTGATATAATGATGGTCAAAAACTAAAGAGATATCCAGAAGGAGATGAACTATAGCCAATTGGAGAGGAGGTGGCGAGACAGAAAACTAGAGCTTGGAAGAGAGGCCAGCACTGAAGAAATGATTTTAGAAGTCATCTGCATGGAACTGCTTGCTAAATCACGAGTGAATAAAATTGTCCAGTGAGAGATTTCCAAGAGAGAACAAGTCAGTGACAGACTTTTTAAGTAATATCCACTAATTGGAAGAAAACTAGAAGAGTTTGATCATATCCAGTAAGAGGTGCTAGTTATTTGAAAAGTTAAGGTGAGTTGAAGGAGGGAGATGGGAAGATCATAAAAGGCCACTGAATTTGACAATTAGCTGCCCAATAACTAGGGACCAAAGAGAGAGAAATTTTAGGAGACGGGTGGGGCGAGAAGCAAGATTGTAGGTTTGAAGGGCAAATGGTTAATAACAAAATGGAGATGTGGTATTTAGACAATATTTTCAAGAAAGTGAACACTGAAGGAGTCAAAAAAAGATGAAATCATAGCTGGATTGATAGAATTGAAAGGAAGAATTTTTTTTAGTGTAAATACTTCCAGATTGAGTAGCTATTTCAGGGTGCTAACTATTTAAATCACAGCTAAACCTCCACCCAAATCCTCAGTCTGTTGCTAGACATATCAAAGACATAAATGACGAAGCCAAAAGTATTTGATTAGGACATGAAATAGAAAATAAGGAAGGGAATCAAGTCACAAAATACTCTTTGGCAACCATACCCAGTGAGGTGCAAATTTCTTGTGTCCTCAAGTTAATTATAGTTTGCTTTCCTTTCAAATTTCCCTAATTCCCCAGCATAGAGAGAAGGTTTAGTTCCTTGTTACTCACACTTCAAATGGGAGGATTTTAGTATGAAGAGTGGCAACAGCGGACTGACTGGGTGAAAAGGAATCTAGAGACCTCAAAGGAGGGCAAGTTTCCGTTAAAGCAGAGAGCGAAAACGGATACTGATTACAAAGCTTGAGGATGTAAGAGAAGTTGGTTGAAAATAATTTTATGGCTACAGTGTACGTAGTAGAATGAACAAATTGTTTCGGTGGGAAAAGGGAAAGAATAGGAAAGATAAGAGCAGGGATGAGGGCTAGAATGGAGGGATGTGTCAGTGGATCAGTTAAATCTTGGTAATGACTTCCTTGTCCTTTAGGGAAAGAATTGGATCAAATTAGATTGAGGGAAGAGGTAAGGAGGAGAATACTCAGATATAGAGATCTTATCAATAAGAGTTATCTTAAAATAACACCCAAATATGATGGGTTTTAAGTCTAAAATAATTTTACACGATTGGACCTGTGTCATAGGCAAACAAAAAAAATGTGAACATTCTGTCTTGAACCTGTTCAGCTCTTTGAAGTCTATGGAGAAGTACACTATTGCTATGAACTCACTTTAACATGGTGATTTATGGTTACAAAGTGTTTCCTCACAATAATCCAGTCAGGTAGCTAATAACAGACACATATAATGCTTTAACATTTGCAAAGTACTTTACGTACATCATCTCAGTGCAGCTTCACAATTACCCCAAGAGATAGGAACTTCATAGAAACTCATAGAGATTGTTATTTGTCTAAGGTCACATTACTAGCATATGTCAGAGGCAGAATGTTAACCCAGTTCTCCAATTCAAATAAACAAACATTTACTAAGCATCCATTATAGCAGGCATTGTATTAGGTGCTGGAGATACAAAGACCAAGTCCAAATCCAAGACTCTAGTCATTATACCATACTGTTAACTAGTGTAAATATTATTAACCCCATTTTACAGATGAGGAGTCAAACTCAGTGAGATAAAAGACTTGCACATGGATGTAATGTAACAAGTGCTAGGATGAATATTAGAATCCAGAATTCAAGTCCATTATTTTTTCTACTATGCCTATATCTTAGAGGAATTATGACATAATTGATAGAGTAGTTATAGGAATCAGAAATATCTGGGTTCCTCTTGCCTCTGTCAGTGGCTGAGGCATCCGGCCAAATTATTAAACTTTCCATGACTCAAGTAACTATTTAAGGAGACAAATTTTAGAGCAGATACTGATCTATATAGTTATCAGTAAAAAGCTTCCTCAACGTAAGTTTCATATGCACATTCTAGTATGTATGTGTGTGTGCATGTGTGTGAGATTTTCAAATTTCAAATGGTCCATAATCATTCTACCCTGTATCTGAAAATGGCAAAAGGCCCATTTAGTTCATCTAAAAATGTATTGTGCATGTCCTAAAAAGTGAAAACCTAGCAACTATTTTTTTAACTTTGAAATGTTTGAATTGGGGGAAAGGGGCACTGTGCAAAAGTATTCAGAATGAAAACTATGAATGAAAGAATATATATTTTAATCTTCATGTTTGGGGAATGGTACATAAATTTCA
>CM053770.1:371831296-371841907 GCA_028658325.1 Potorous gilbertii | reverse complement strand
GGGCAGATTGGTGATATGGGTAATTAGAATGCTCAATGTATTGGGGAGGGGGGAGGGGAAAAATGGGGAGAAAATTTTGGAACCCAAAATTTTGTGAAAATGAATGTAAAAAGTTAAATAAATAAATTTATAAAAAAACGAATAAAAATTATTATAAAGAGTTCCCAGATTATACCAATAATTTGAAAAGTGTTTTTGTTTTGTTTTTATGGCCTATAAATTTAGAGAATGATGAGAACTTTATGTCACTCTAGCATCTCACTAGGCTTTTTCTATACCTGTTCTACCAGACCTCAGAAACCTCTTGATACTGGATGCTTCAGACCTCAAACTCACACACTGAAAGCTTTGTGTCTATTGAATTCTTCTTTCTTTTGTTCTCCCTCCTCCTCCTCCTTCTCTTCCTCCTCTTCCCTCTCTCTTTCTGTCTCTGTCTCTCTCTGCATATGTCTCTATGTCTCTCTCTGTATCTATCTGTCTGTCTCTCCCTTTTTGTCTGATTGGTTAGCTTTTCCCAGAACTTCCATATAAGGAGGGCACTCAAGCCAAACATTTCTTCATTCATCTCAGGGTATCACTTCTGACTTTCTTTATCATGGCCCAAAGCTAAGTAGCTTCCTCTCCCTTTCATCCCCCCATTAGAATGTAAAATCTTTGTGGGCAGAGACTGTCTTTATCTGCTTGTATTTCTGTTCACAGAACATAGTACAGATTCTAGCACAAAGGAAGGAAATGAATAATTGCTTATTGATTGAATGAATGAATTCATGAAACAATCTCTCCTTGAAAGATTTTAGAATCTTACTTCAATACTCATTTCTTTAACATCTCACTACTTAAATATCAACTGACAGATTTCTTTGTATTTGTATTCAGTTGTATGAAAGCAGAATTCATTTTTTGGAAAGTAGAATGATAAGTATATGGGTCAAATAAATTTCTTTTATTTATCCATTCAATGATCATTTATTAAGCAACAACTTTGTGTACCTTATAATACTGGAAACGTGTGGGCTAAAAGAGAAGTAAAAGGTATGATCCTTGTTCTCTTAGGAACTTAAAATTGATCTATGAGGGTATACAGTAAACATATGGAATATATGAAGTAAAATGATAAGAAAATGAGTCAATACATATAATTCAGACTGTATTTAACTGTACAATTCATTTGCAGGTAAAGAATTAAGAAAGATCCTTGAAAGGAGAGGGAATATAACAAATGCATAAAGGTAAAAATAAGCATGATATGAATAGATGTTGATTACCAGGAATGATGGACTTGGGAAGATTACTGTTCTAAGTATTAAGTTCTAGGGATACAAAGACAGAAACTAAAACATCTCTTGCCTTCATTGAAGTTTAGTATCTACTTTGGAGAAATTATTTTTACACATGTGTATGTTGTTCATACCTACATATGTAACTATGCATTTACACGTAAAGTACATTCAAAGCATTTTCTGAGGGGAGTTAGTGAGATCTGGGTGAGTTTTATATAGGAAGTAGCTCATACTGAGTATTGAAGGGAGTTGATAATTTCTTCACTTGGCTATAGGAAGGGGCATTTGAGGAAAGTGGGGGTGGAGATAGACTGTATAAAGTCAGAAAGGTCGGAGATTGTATGTGAGATACAACAAAAAAATCGTTTTGGCTGGAAAATAGATTTATGAAGGAGAGTAATGTGAAATAAACCTGAAAACATAGACTGGAGTCACACTGTGTGAGACTTTAAGATCCAAAGTCAAGAGAATGTACTTTATCCATTGGCAAGTCACCAGAACTTGTTGAGGAAAAGAGTAATATGTTTTAGTTGCTGTGGAGAGGATGGATAATAAAGGACAGCCAATTAGTATGCTATTGTTAGTACTCCAAGTGTGAGGTAATAAGGAAATAAATCAGACTGGTGGCTGATTGGGTGAAGAAAAGAAGATAGATGCAAGAGGAATTGTAAGGGTGGAATCAACATGTCCTAGACTTGTGGGAGAGGGGTGAATTTGGGTAGGTCAGGTGGGAGTAATTGATGGTAGGTCTTTAATGTCAGTGAGGAGTTTGCATTTCATCTGTTAGGAATAAAAAGTAGGTTCTCAAGCAGGAAAAAGTCACGATGAAAAGACTGTGCAGTTTGATCTGGCAGGAGTGCTCAGGATGGATTAGAGAAGTAAGAGGAGACCTATCTGGGCAAGATTTGTGGGAATTAAGAGATAAAAAGCTAGATTTATCAGGTGGTCCAAAGGTCACAATATTAAAAAAATTCAAATTAAGAAAAAAATTAAAAGCCTTTCAGTTTTAAGTCTGAGGAGAAAATGAATTGAACCATGAGGTGATTGTGGTTCAGACAAAAGCGGAAACAGTAGAAATGAAGAGGAATAAATAGACGTGAGAGAAAATTTAAAAGGATAATTGAAAGACATTCCGACTTTCTGGGTGTAAGGGTGAAAGAAAAAGGAGGAAATTATTCACAGGCTCTAAATCTGAGAGACTGAGGATGAGATGATGCTAGGGATGAAGAAATTAGAAAGAAGCACTTGTCATAGAAACAAATGCACTGATAGCAAAAATCATAAGTTTGGGACATGTTGAGTTTAAAATAAAGGTAAAAAGATTTATGAAAAAAATACAGCAATGACATGTGTTCTCTCTTTTCGGAATCAGAGGTCTTGAGATCCAATTCCGGCACTGCAACCAATTATTTGTGTGACCTGCAAGTCTTTGGACTTCAGTCCTGAATCACAAAATAACAAAATCAGAAAAAAATGGTTCTGACAAAGGTTATATTATACATCATCTTATTTCAGCTTCACAATAACTCTCTAAGGAAGATAATTTCAATTAATCATATCTCCGTTTTGTAGCTAAGGAACTACCCCCCCAAAATTGAGAAATTCAATGACTTCACAACACTCTAGTTGGTAGAACCAGGATTTCATTGCATTCCTTTGAATCTAAGTCAAGGGTTCGTTCCCTAAGATGAACTCTGAAATCTTTTCCAACTCTAAATATATGATTCTTGGAAAATATTCCATAGACTTGGAAATCTCAAACTAAATTTTTCAGTGAGAGGGCAAGGATAGAACCTTTGGACTTGTAGAATCATAGAATTTCAAGAGGAAGTGTTTGAGAAACTGTTTAGTTTAATTTACTTTTTTATGAGAAATGAGAAAAAAAATGATCCTGTTAAGTGATTTGACCAAAATCTCCCAATTGTGAGAAAGAGTTAGAACAATGAAGATAAAGAGAATGCAAAAAGCACTAAAAGCAGCCTGGACATCTGGATTTACAATTCTGTCACTTATCAATGAGAACCATTTATTAGTAGTGATAACTCTACCTATGACACAGAATAAGTCTCTAAGGAAGGAAACCTCTGAGGAGTCTTTTGGGATACTCAGAGTTGGGGGTTATAAGGAAAAGGAAAGAATTAATGAAAGAAACTGAAAAAAAACTGAAGAGGCAAGAAAAGAAACAGGAAAATACAAGGTCACTGAAGTCAATGGAGGGAAATATTTTAAGATGAAGAAATTGACAGCAATGTCAAACTAAGTTGTGGCCAAAGAGGGCAGAAATTTAGAAAAATCATTTATATTTGGCTTCAAGCAGACCACTTATAAGTTTGAAAGAAATTTCAGGGGAAGTAGTCAGAAACTACATTCTGGAAGTTAAGGAAGGAGAATAAAATTCAGAAATAAGATCACAAATATAGGAGATTGAGTTAAAAATGATGGAAAGACTCTGGATTTACAAATAGAAGGCATGTTAATGTTCATCTACTCCCATGCCGTCATTTTATAGAATAGTTGAATCAAAGTAGGAGGTAGAGGCAAACCTGCAACTTCATGTTATTGTAGCTTGACAGTGTCCTTTGGGAACAGAATTAGAGTGGAAAAACTTTGTTGTCTGTCTTCTATTTGGATATTCAGGTGTGACCACAGCCAACAGTAATTGCAAATACTACATTTGACACTTAGCATCTGCATTTGCTATGATGACCAAGTGAATATCTTACTTACAATCCCCCCCACCCCCCGCAAAGAAAAACAACCAAAACACAAAACAAAAATCTACTATATTTCTCTCATTTCAGTTCTTACTCCAAGTCAATATTTATTAAGCACCTATCATGGGCCACATGAGAGAAAACACATTGTAGTATACAAAGAACTATTGTAAGAGTCAAGAAGACCTCTTTTTAAAATTCAAATTCTGATACATACAGTAGCAAGTGAATGATCCTGGGTACGTCACAACCTATTCCAGGCAAGTATATTAAGATTCAAAGTCACTACTAATCTACTTGGATAGAACGAATTTTTATGCCAGGATTTGACAATACCAAAGTAATCTTGGATTTAGATGGCTTTTTCAGTTGTTGGTGATATGGAGAGGAAAAAAATAGCTTGTCCTGTCCCTAAGGAGATTACAAATTAATAGAAAGGAAAGTAGGATGATATAACAATTAATCATATTTCACATCATTTCATGCTTTGTATGGTGTACACATGACCTCACTTGTTACCCATAAACTATTTGAAGGAGGTACATCCATTTTTTTTGTCCATTTTACATGTGAGGAAACTGAGGGACAGAGAAGAAATGTAACATTCTTGAATTCCCATAGTAGAACAAGGATACAAACCTATATCTGTTGATTACATACTGAATGCTCTACAATTTAAGAAACAAAGGTCTAGAGGTCACTGACTTATTCAAAGTCAAATAGGCCCTAGTAAAATGGGTGGAATTAGAAGCCATGGCAAAAGATTAAAGATCCTAAACTAGGAGGTACTTGAGAAGCTACTAGTCCAAATCTCACATTTTTTCAAGTAAGCAACCTGAGGCCTGGGGAAATTAAGTTACTTACCCAAGGTCATACAGATACTAAACATCAGGGGAAGAACCCAAGTCTTCTGACTTCAGAACCCATGTTCTTTTGAGTACAGTATGACACTGTATCTAAAACATGATTTAAGAACACAGAATAAGTCAAAGAGAGGTTGGAGAGTTTCATGGAGAGAGATCACTTTTAGTTGAGCATGCCAGAGAAGGTTCAAGGGAAAAGTACAAGCTCCACTGGGCCCTCAAGGAAGAGTGAATTCCTTCTTTTCCTAGTGGTTCTGCATATTGCAGTTATTTTAGCCATCAATCTTTAACTTTCTTTCATGACTTCCACATATGTTTAAAGTACTTTCTCAGCCCACCATACAGCAGCTGCTATACGCAGTGGCATGTGCTATCAATGCATAAAAACAAACCATATATTTTTGGTGCTAAGCCATCACATGCATCTTTTTCAAACAAACTCAGTTCATGGAGGGGAAAAAAAGACTACTGAGATTTTTGTCCCTTTTAACTCACTCCTGGGAAAGTTATCATACCTCTTGTGATTTCACAGGTCCTTTCAGGGTGTTTTTTTGGCAGGATAATTTGCATTAATGGAAATTCAAGAAACCAATTTATACAGCTCACTGATGTAAGTTATACCAAAGTCTGCAGACATATGAGGACACATTTTCAGTAGGCTTTTGAAAATATGCTGACACAATTTAGGAGTGCATCTGTTTTTGCTTGCAAAAACTCACATTTATGTGTGCAACATGAGAAATTGAAGGCACAAACAGGTGGTTTTAAATGGTTTTAAATACCCAAGCAGAATTTAAATGGAAGTACTCACAACTTTTTTTTTTAAGGCTGTTTAAAAATCTCCCAGATCTCATGGTTTAAAAATGTGGCAAATGATTTGTGGTCCCTCTAATGTATTTCTGATAATGTTGGGTTTTCGTCTCCATAGTAAGAATGTGTTGAATGAATTTGATAGGTTCATAGGCTTTATATGTCTCAGACTTAAAAGGGTCATTAGAAATCAGAAAAGGAAACTAAAGTACAGAAAGATGAAGTAAAGCATAATCTCAAGTTATATAGTAGTATATTGGATAAAATGCTAGACTTAAAGAGTCAGACAGACCTGGATTTGAATCGTGCTTCTGCTATATGCCAGTTATATGACTATGTCACTAAGCCTCATTAAGTCTCAATTTCTGCAGCTTCAAAATGAGAATGATATCTTTGGCACCTACTTCACAAGGGTGATTGTGAGGAGTAAATGAAATTTTATATATAAATCACTTTTCAAGTCTTAAAATTCTATATAAATACCAGGTTCATGATCCTAAGCCTAATTTTAAGTAGCAGAGGTCCTACTTTCACATCTCTTCTGTTTCCTCAGTTCTAAAACAATGACTTTGGTCTAGATGATCTCAAAGGCCCCTTCCAGTCATACATCTTTATAACTAATTTCCTATGATTTATAGTTTTACATCATGATCAATTGATTCCAAATCCATATTCTTAGGGCATTTTATCTAGCTTTGTCCTCCTGTCTCATAGATGTTCCCCATGCCTAGAATTCTTTACAAGTTTCTCCTTACACACACATATCTAACTCTTGACCTTCAAGACTGAGTTTATATCCTACCTTCTTTAGCAGACAATTCATAGTCCATCCTAGTATCAACTCCAGCTGTTAGTACCTCCTCTGTGAGATTACTTTCTATTTATTATGTACATAATTACGTATGTTTTAAATTTTCCATTTCTTTGAGGGCAGGAACACTATTTTTGTATCATCAAGATTTAGCATGATTCCTGGCATATTTGTTGTTGAGTTGTTTCAGTGGTGTGTCACTTTCCTTGACCATATTTGGGGTTTTCTTGCTAAAGATACTGTAGTTTGCCATTTCCTTCTCCGGCTTATTTTAAAGATGAGGAACTGAGGAAAACAGGGATAAGTGACTTGGCCAGGAGAAGTAAGTAGGGTAGTAAGTATTGGAGACCTGATTAGAACTAGAGTCATCCTGACCCCAGGGCTAGTGCTCTATTCACTGTGCCTCCTACTTGCCCCTTAGTGAATGCGTAATATATGACTGATTGATTGCTCTGTTGATGCATTGATTAAATAAAAATAATCTCTGCTTCTATCATAGGGCTAATCGCTGTTAAATGAAGTGTATCACCCAACACCAGAAACTATTTAGAGAAAAGCCATAGCATATTATGAGTCACAGTTATGATTATTCATTATATTAGGATTTTAATTAGGTTATACCCACATATGTACGTGGCCTACCAGTGTCCTCATTCTCATCCTTAAAAATGTCTAAGAAATAATATAATATGCCATACACAGAATTAGCATTGATCCTTGTCCTCTAGATTATTATTTATTTATTCATTCATTTAGCAAACATGGAATAGCCCCTCACTCTGTTCAGTCTTACAGTGTTAGGTGATTTGACTGTGAAAATAAATAAAATGTAGTTGTTGACTTCAAGAAACATATAGTCAAATAAATAGTAAGACACACCACTTATAAATGATAAAATATAAACAGCAAAAATTTGTGTAATTAGGTGGGTTGTCATTAATGATGGATAGATACTAAACATGGTAAGTATTTGTATGCATTTCACTCGGAAGAAGCCAAAGAGAATATATCCATAAATATTGTCACTTGTTTTTGGAATTTCTTTTTTATTCAAGTACAAGCCGATATACTCTCTGAAAAGAGTTGTATTTCTCAAGACACCTGCCATTGGTATACTTGATTAACATAATATCGTCTGGATGCATTCATGTATTCATGACACAGCAGGCAGAATAGACAATGAGGAGTATTTGAATTGCTTCCCACTGAAAGTCTCTTATCAGTGTTGGTCCCACAGTGACTGAATCATTCCATACCAAACCAGCTTTTGGGACAAATGAATTGGGTAGTAAGCATCCTGGCCTGATATGAAAGCAACAGTATTTTCTGAACTGCTTTTATAACTTAATTCATAACATTTAAAGAAAAAATATTCTTCATAGCTTTATAGTTAATTCCAAGAATGTTTAGTCATGGAAGAAAGTTAAGCAGCAATTCTTTCATGTCTTTCAATGTTTAATTATTTTTCGGGATGCTTGCACTTGTCTCTCCTACTCAAATGCAACCTCCTTGAGGTCAGGGAAAGTACTTTATCCTTTTCATTACCTACAAGACCTAGTTCTATTTTATCCATAAATAGACATTTGATACATAATTAGGTTTGATTTGAAGACTAAATTCTCAACCAGCTTGACCCCTATTTGTATCATCAGCTAAAGAGTAAGCAATCTCAGCCCAGCCCTGAATCTGTAAACAGGCATTTAAATATTTTCATGTGTTTAAATATTGAGGAGAAAATGAAATATCATAAACACAGCTACCCATTTTGGCCTTTTTTCTTAAAGCCCATGCTGGAACACATCCTGATATGATTTTAGACTTCATAGGTAAATAATTAATAAGATGTACTGATATTTTATTTTATTTTATTTTTGGCTTTTAAGGCTCAATGTGAAACTTTCTGCAAGTTTTCAAACGTGGTAGGGAAACCTGGGAATTGTCTTCTCTTTAGCAAGTGAGTCACTGAAACATCCCAGCTGTTCATTACCATATGAATTTCGCATAGTTTCAAAATCCCCCAATCATTTTGATCACTGAATTATTCCTTTGTTGTGAAGGGAAGTGAGTTGCTATTTTATTTATCTGAAGATTTTACTGTGATAAGCAAAGTGTCAGGAATAATCAAACCAAATGCAGCCCACCATAATAACATCCAATTATGCACACTCTTTGGAAGGCTGTACAAGCTTTTCATTAAAAAAAAATTTAAAAAAAAACACCACAGAAGATTTCAAGTTGCACATCATAACCTGATAAATTACAAATTTTAATAAAAGGTTTGTTTAAATTTCAAGCATATACCATAAGCCCTAATTTTTAAAAGCCAGATCAATTTCAATCCATTTTTCAAGAACAAATAGTTGAGGAAGGTTTTGAAATATTTTGTGGACTGAAGTAAATTTCAGATTGAACTGAGCATGTTACATACCTGTTGAAGCACCATTGACTCTCAATTACCTGCAGGATATAAAATCCTTTAATATTTAAATGTATCTTCAATCTACCTTTCCAGTGTGATTTCACATTACTTCCTCTGTAATTCAGCTAAACTGGATTTTTTGTTGTACCTCATATTCAATATTATGTTTCTTAGCTCTTTCCTTGGCACAAGTATACTCCCTTCTACATGGAATACATTCCCTCTTCACCTGGGCCTTGTGTAATCCCTAGGTTTTTTCAAAGCTTAGCTAAAGTTCTCAGTCCTACTGGTGCTATATCCTCAAAAATTATTTAATGCGCACACACACACACACACACACACACACACACACACACGCAGACTTTTTACTGATCTTCCCAATAACATAATGTTGAAGAATACAATTACTTTATTTTATGTTTTATGCGCAATAATTACTATAGTTTCTGGTACACTTGGTGCAAGCAAGCATATTGAATTTCTGTATTAAGCAGCCACTATATACAAGGGACCTGTGCTAAGCAATGGGAAACCAGAGACAAAAGGGACTGTTTCTGCTTTCAAGAAACTTATAATGGGTAGAAAGAAACATTTACAGATGCACTAATTAACTAGAACAAAGTAAAATTATTGGATTTCTTTTAATTAGACAGTGAACTTTACTTTTAACATATTTAGAAGAGTTTCAACATGCAATGTGTCCACTTTTCGTTCTACTCACTTTTCAAAACTATTTGATATTGGCACATTCTTTAATCTTATTTACTGCAAGTTTTCTACATAGATTTTAATTCTTAATTAGGTCACATTTTTTCCAGCCCTAGCCTTGGCTGTAATAACTCATGACTTTTCAATGAAATCTAAATTAAACAAGTTCTTATTCTATTAAAGCATGTTTGATCTCCACCTTTTAGATATATTTCTTAATCTTTTTTAAATGGTATTCAGCAAAATCTTATTTTAGTACTTCATCTAGGAATTTATATAATTTTTGATTCTTATCATATCAATTTATTTATTAGTATGTTGTTTCCTCAATGGGGACAAAAAAATCCAATACTACTAGAAATATAAAGTATTTTCACAATATTTTGCAAAGGAATTGTTCTCATTTTGGTTGAAGACACCAATGTCCTCTTGTTTCCTTTGGCCTTAATCTGAAAATCATTTTGTCATATCCTCAAAAGAAATGTGTTACATTAGTAAAAAATTCTTTTCCCCTCATATTCAGTATTCCAGGCTTTGTATTGACTTACCTATGAAAATCTTCTTTTCTTCATTATAATTGTTAGCAAATTGATTTTTTTATTTGGTTAGTTGATTGGTTTGTCCATTTAAAACTTGATCTCTTTGCTGTTCTTCCAAATTCTAGAAGCCCATACTGCATTGGAAAAGAATCATGAACAATCTTTCTCTCAGCTAGATCCCTCAAGATATTCACTCACTTTCTAAGGATTAATTAGGTTGCCTTAAACTAATAGCTTATCAATATGGGAGATCATTTTTGTCTAAAATTGGACTTTCTTTTATGCCCAAAATATACCTTAACAGTTTTCAACTACATATTACACAAAATTTATTTCTGGACAACAAGAAAAGAAAAATATATCTATTAGTACTTTTTTTCTAATATTATTCTATTTTCAGGGTCTGCAAATGACCAAGTTTATAGCTACATCAAGATTTAATATTACTGTCTTCATTATGGGGAAAG
>CM053770.1:371820893-371831196 GCA_028658325.1 Potorous gilbertii | reverse complement strand
TTTTTTTATAGAGTCACAATTTTACTTATGTTCAGTATTTTATTAGCATATCTGGTCCTATATTCCAATATAGATAGAAACTGATTTTTTAAACAAGAAGAATAAAGGAATACACATACATATATGCCATATATACATATATTTATGTATGTACATATGTATATCTATATATATATTCATACAACTATCTACACTGGTATGAATGTATATGCATAGGTTGGTGTGTGTGTGTGTGTGTGTACAAGGAGAGGGTGAGAAAAAGGAAGATAAAAATGATTTTCCAAAGTATCAGGTCATTTTGGGTGTATTTTTTTTCAATTAAAATTCATCTTCTTTTTCTCTCACCACTCCTCAGTGAAAAAAAAAATAAAAACTTTGTGTACATATACATATATAATATGTGCATATATACATGCATATCACATGATATGCAGCTTGGCACAAGTCTCTTTCAAAAGGAAATGTGCTCAATTCCCCTCAAAATTACAATTGACAAGTAATATATAATATGTATTTTTAAATGTCCTCAATGTGTATTTTTATTACTTGGTAGATTTTCTTGCTTTGCACTTGTGACAGGGAATTCATACTTTATCATGACTTTAGCTAATAGAATACAGAGTAAAACAAAGCTTCACTTAGGTCTAATTTTGGCATTTCAGCTTTCCCTTTACTTTGTGGCTATAAATCATTCCATTCAAATCAGTAAAATTTGATGGAATCATGTTTGTGATAGCAAGACACTTTTTTAGAGGCTTAGCTTGACTCCCCCCACCCCATTCTGGTAGAAAAAAATTATGATGGCAAACACGTGTTTCAGAAATATCTGCAAGTTAAATGATGTAAGTTGACTTGACACACTTGTTATGTATAGCTCCTTTTATTTGAAAAGAAAGGATATCTCTGCCTCTTAGTCTTCAATTTCCACTGTAGTTTTAAAGTGTGGTGATCCCTTGTAAAATGCAAGTTGCAAACTACACTGCAGATGCTATTTTTATAGAAGGAAGTATCCTTCTGTATGATCCTCAAATGAAAAGCTGTCATCCATCTTCTGAATAGGCTTTATCCCTCCTTCAATGGCTAGTTTTTGAAACTGCTGATGACTCGAAGCAATTCTTTATAACTCCCTAAATAAAGACATCAGTCTATCAGCAAAAAAACAGTACATGAGCATGAAGGGGCAGCTGTCTCTGGTGAGGGGGTGGGGGAAAGAAGCACTCATCAGCTTAGTTAAAAGCTGCAAAATGTTATTATTGAGCGTGTGTCAATGTGATGTGTCCTTGCAGTTTAAAATGCTTCTTCAAGCTTAAAACTTCTCATTTATTATATTTTAAAATCAGCATATAAACCTTTCTGGAGGAAAGAGTCTTACCATGCCATCAAAGGTAATTAAAGGTGGAGAGAAAACTTCAAAGACCAACTGAGAACTGAATCAAAAAATGATCAGTTCATTTTAAGATGAAAGAAAAGGCATTTATTCAATGTCTGGGAGAGAAGGTTTTAAAGTGGCCAGGAAAAAAAAAAGATTATAGGGCCTCATCAATGCTACATCCATTTCTACCATGACCTCCCACTGGAATTGTGATCTCACTGGCTTGGGAAATTCCCTGATGAGAAAATTCCTTCTAGGAATGCATGGAACTACCTCTTCTGCAATTTAGAATCTTAAAGAGTCTAGAGCACTGATATGTTAAATTACTTGCTCAGAGTTACAGAACCAGGAAATCTTCCTGTCTCTGAAGCCAGATTTCTATCCACTATATCACACTGTCTCTTGTAGGGGGATTTTTTTAAATACAATTTTTTGTCCCGTGATATTTAATCAAAACAGAAGGTCTGGGAAGCTCAACTATGCAATTATCATATAGATAACTCTCTCCTTGTCATACAAGAATGTGTACTTACATAAAAGGTAGTGATAACAGTTTTGTGTGAAGTCACTCATATTCTCTACTCTGGTTCCTAATTGGACCATTTGTAACATAGTTGATAGGTTAGGATATTGCCTGATCTATAGAACATGTTTCTGTGTTCTATGTAGAGGAGGTAATAAATTTTGTTGAAAGAGAGCTGAGCTAAGAGTGAATAGATCTAATTTCTGGTCCGAACTTGGTCACTGTGTGACCTTGGCTAAGTCACTGAAGCTCTCTAAAATCTTTTACTGAGAAATGTTTTACATAATTGCATATATATAACCGATATTTTATTGCTCACCATGTCAGGAAGGGAAGAATTTGGAACTCAAAACTTTAAATCAAAATGTTTTAAAAATTAAAGAAATAAATAGAAAAAAATACAATTCATTACTATCTTTGATAAACATCAATTTAGATGAGAAGCACATAGTACTGTATTATTTATTCTATGTTCTGGCACATTTGCTAGCTACTGGTTTCTGACTTGCCATTAGATACCTTATAAATTCAGACATTATTTGAGAGAATTATTTCCAATTATATTAACTTAATTGGCCTTACAGTCTCCTTCCTCCCCTCATGTAACACTTGCTTATGCGGCAAAATGGAGGGTGTTAAAAATAAAATTGATTATTTTTTTGTGAATGTGGGTTTCTTATATGCTAGAAAAGTTGCAAAAGTTAACACTTTGAAAAAAATTACAAAGATAATTGGATACCTAGTCACAAACCATACTCAAAGACAGGGCATGCCTTTCCAAAATATATGTTTGCCCTTGGGCAATGTGACTGAACTTTTTTTTTTCTTTTTAGCAGGAAGGAAGGGCAAGTGAAAATCCTGTCCTTTAAGATCAATAATTGGCTGGCTACAGGAGGAGAAATTTAAGGAGAGGAAGTAGCCAGAAGGGACCCAGGCGTTGATCAACTGAGAAAACCAGAAGCAGAAAAAGTTCATTCTCTCAAGTTAAACGACATAACTAAAAGAGACAATTCAAAGAACTAACTTCAAATCTCTTGGATTTATTTATCAAGTAATACAATCCAGTCTTGAGGAAAGTTTCTGGGCTGATGATGGACAATCTTAGGATAGCAGATTTTCAGATAGAAGAAAACTGACTTCTCTTTTATCTTGCATCTAGTCTAGTCTAACCCCCTTATTTTACATATGAAAAAAGCTTATATCCAGGGATCTTAAGTGATTTATCCAAGGTCATATAGATATTAGGTAATAGATGATGGAGGGTCTTGTTTACTAAAAGGAAAAGACCATGTCTTGAAGGCAACCCAACCCCTGAAATTTTCCCACACAATCCAGCCCCTGAACCCAATCCCTGGCATTCACCTGAGGCATCGGGTCCATCTCAGTCTTCCCAGATAACTCAATAATCCTTTTCCCCATTCTTTCATTGTGGCCCTTCCACTTAATTCCTTTCATTGTCTACACCTGATCTACCCCTTGCTTCTAGTCACTCTTTAATCCCATCCAGATATTCCCACAGTCTTTTTTTGTGTAAAAGTATCAGTTCCATGCTCATCAAATTCTCAAATTCCCAGATTTATTAGAAATCTTGCCTATCCCATGGGTGTTATAAAGAAATCTCACTACTTAGACTAAAAGAAGGTTTGAATGTTTGAATTCTTTGGAGGCAGACCCACCCTCTATCCTTGCATTTCAGGGTTTCCAGAACCCTAAACTGCAATAATAGACATAAAATATGAACCCAGGTATCTGATTCCAAAGCCAGAATCCCTGAGGCAACCAGTGGGAACATCAAGTAGAGCCCTGGACATAAAATTCTGAGTATCTTGAGTTCAAATCCTGACTCCAGAATTTATTAACTGATGAGCTATTTTTTTACCTATCTCAAACTCCTGTAGTAAAAAGCAAGTGACAAAGCAGCAGGTGAGGATACACTGGGAGCTGTAGTCACAACCTTGTACATAGGTATCCCAACCCACAAGGTCCTCTTCTCACTGGAAGCCGCAGAGGGATTAGGCAGCCCCCCGGCATGTCTGAGCAGGCTTTTAAGGATCGCACTGCTCACCTCCTGGTATGAGGAAGAAGCTAGAAAATGTCTTAAAAATTGTCTGCTTACTCAATCCTGGCCGGATGACCACAGCAGGCAGCAATCTCATCCTGTGGTCAAAACACAAAACTGGGTGACCTAGGACAAAAGAGTTAACTCCTATTTACCTTAGTTTTCTTTTCTATCAATGGGGATAAAAATGCCATCTACCTCCCAGTATTATTGTAAGGCTAGAATCAGATAATATTTATAAAGTATATTTCAAACTTTAAAGCTCTACATAAACACATAAACACTGTTGCTACTATTATTTCTGTTATACCATGATGACTCTCAATTGGAAGAGGCAGTTTCCATGTCAATAAAACAGAAAGAATGATCACTTTAAGAACATTTCAAGATCTGTTACCTCAAATTCAATTTATCTAGCTTCTGCATTCAATATTTATTCAAATGTCCACAAAGAACTTACTGCCTCTGGTGCCATATAGAAAGTAACTGAGATTATAGCCTATGTGAACTGACAAAGACTATCAATAACTTAAAGACTGAATCTGAAAAAAAGTTTAAAGTGCTTGATGAGCATAGAATTTTCAATGTTGATATTTGGTGGAGCTAAACTGCCATCGTTTTGTGTGTTGAGAACTGTAGCATTGAGAACCAAGTGGAATAGAATTCATTAATACTAATGATATTACTCATCATTCCATATTTTATCATGATATAAAATTGTTTTAAAAATAAATTAAATACACCCCTGCTCTTCTCTAGGACCAGCAGATGGAGAAACCGAGGTGGGGCAGGGAGGGTGGCAGAGATGCTGCAAGGTCTAGAGGAGGGGTGCTGATGGAGAGCTGGCTGGCTCAGCAGCAGCAGCAGTGGGTGGCTTTACGGGCAAAGAGGGGCTGGGGGACAGAAGAAGGGTGCCTGCATTGAAAAAGGAAAGCATCACACTCATTGTCGGTGGCCCTAGGCCCCTTGCTAACTCAGAAACAAGCCTGGCATCCCACTGCCCTGTTTAAATGGCCAAGGAATGAATGTCTGTGTGCTGCTACCTACGTAACCCAACTGCCATCCAGGGTCAGGCCTTTTTTAATGCATTATGGAGGTGAAACACTGAAATATTTTCCCCCTTTTTCCAGATATATGAAGTATGTGTATGTATGTATGTTTGCATGTGTATATATGATTGGTAGTATTTATGTATAGTACATGCTACATATAGTGTGTGTATACACATATAATAGTCCATTAATAAATACTATTTAGTTCATGGCTTCTATAGTAGTACTGCTATAGTAGTACTTATGTATAGCATTTATATTATATTACATATATATTCTGCATATATATATAATGCTATATATGTAGTGTATACATACTGTATGTAAATAACACAATTTATATTACATATAGCATAAACATTATATACAGTATAAAATTATATATACTGCACATAAAAATAATTTAATAACATAATCTAAGAATAAGAAATCAAGCAAGGCAAAAATTAATTCTCAAGGGGCATGAGAGAAGGGCTGAGTGGCATGGGTCAGATAAACTTACATGTGATTTCTATCAAACATCCAAAGAGTAATGTCTATATTACATAGACAATTTACAAATACAGACAGATGGCAAGCTACCAAACTCATCTGTGTAACAAATTTGACCATGATATCTACAGCAGGGCAAGACAAAGCAGAAAAAGAGAAATATAGACAAGTTTCTCTTTTGTCCTTTTCTTTCTTATGGGGGAAAACTACATACTGTTTATTTGTATTTTTTCTGTACATTCTTTTTTTTTATTAATTTATTTGCTTGCAGTTTTCAACAATCACTTCCATAAGTTTTAAATTTTCCCCCCTCCCTTTACAAGACAGCATGCAATCTTGTATGCGTTCTACACATACATTCTTATTAAACACATTTTCACATTAGTTATGTTGAATAGAAGAATTAAAAAGAATGGGAGAAACTATGAGAAAAATAAAACATAACACAAGAGAAATTAGTCTGCTTCATTCTGCATTCTGATTTTTATAGTTCGTTCTCTGAATGTGGGTGGCATTTTCCATCAAGAGTCTTTTGGAAATATTTTATGACCTTGCATTGCTGTGAAGGACTAATTCTATCAGAAACAGTTCTCACACACTATGACTGTTACTGTGTGTATAATGTTTTACTGGTTCTGCTCATTTTCATAAGTATCAGTTCATATATGTTTTTCCAGGATTTTCTGAAGTCCTCCTATTTGTAATTTCTTATAGCACAATAGTATTCCATTACATTTGTATACCACAACTTGCTCAGCCATTCCCCAGTTGATGGACATTTCCTCAGTTTCTAGTTCTTGGCCACCACAAAAAGAGCTGCTATAAATATTTTCATACATGTGAGTCCTTTTCTCATTTTTCTGATCTCTTTGGGTTATAGCCCTTTGGGTATAGTTCCAAATTGTTCTCAAGAATTGTTGCATCAGCTCCCAGCTCCACCAACAATGTTCCAACTCTTCCCATATCGTCTCCAACATTTACCATGTTTCTGTTTTGTCATGTTAGCCAATCTGATAGGTGTGATGTGGTACCTCAGAGTTCTTTTGATTTGCATCTCTTTAATCAATAGTGGTTTACAGCATTTTTTCATATGACTATAGCTAGCTTTAATTTCTTCCTTGGAGAGCTGCCTGTTCACATCTTTTGACCATGTATAAATTGGGGAATGGCTTGTATTCTTATACATTTGACTCAGTTCTCTATATATTTTAGAAATGAGGCCTTTATCATGGACACTAGTTGCAAAAACTCTTTCCAAGTTTTCTAATTCCCTTCTAATCTTGATTGCATTGGCTTGTTTGTGCAAAAACTTTTCAATTTAATGTAATCAAAATTATCCATTTTGCATTTTCATAATGTTATTTTTCTCTTATTTTCATCATAAATTTCTCTATAAAATTTAAACTATTCCTTGCTCCCCTAATTTGTTTATAGTATTAGCCTTTATATATAGATCATGTACCCACTTGGACCTTATCCTGCTTTACCGCTTTAGGGATTAGTCTATGCCCAGTTTCCACCATGCTATTTTCCAGTTTTCCCAGCAGTTTTTGTCAGACAGTGAGTTCTTATCCCAGAAGCTGTGGTCCTTGGGTTTATCAAACAGTAGACTACTATAATCATTGATTACTGTGTCTTGTGTACCTAACCTATTCCATTGATTTACCCCTCTATTTCTTAGTACCAAGCGGTTTTGATGATTGATGCCTTATAATACAATTTGAGATCTGGTATGGCTAGGCTCCCTTCCCCTGTATTTCTTTTCATTAATTCCCTTGATAATTTATGAACAATGTGATCAACAAGATGGTGGCCTGGACATTTTCTTCAATTGTCATGAGATCTCAATTCATTGAAAATAGAAATTATTCACAAGAGATAAACCAATTACTGCTGTTTCCATGCTCTAAGACCTGGTGAAAAATAGTGAAGGCTAATCCCTAATTCCTAAGCAGTCACTCAGCAATCCCTACCTTACTAGCCATCATAGTCTGGAAGGGTTACACAAGCATACCCATGAGCTCACAATAGTACTCCACTCTCTCTGTCTCCTATCTCCAAAAGGAAAGCCAAGAAAACAGAAACTTGTTCTTCCTAGGACAGCAGCATTCATTATGCTGTACTGTCACAGAGAACTAAAGAAAAGAAGAAGTAGAAGCAAGGTGCCAACATGGGAAAGGGCTCCACAAGGCCTAAAGGAAAGAGAACTGGAATCTAACTCAAGTAATTTCAATCCTCCCGAGCAGAGATTGGGGCAGTAAACAGTGAATTCCCAGCCCTGGATGAGGTTGAGACAAATTTGATTTGTGGAAACCATTATCAAAAGGGGAAGAGAATGGGGGGTGGGTAATAGAGGAAATAAAAAGAAAAAACAAACACAATTAAAATTATCAAATATCACAGGAGAAAGACAACTCAGTTAAACTCATTGAGCATTAACAAATAGATCAACAGGGATATGACAATAACAGAAGGGAAAATATAAATGAGAAGCAAAGGACAACCATCAAAAAAGCACAATCTCTGCAAGAGCAAAAACATTTTGATCTTGAAAACTGAATAGAAACTGTGGAAACAATTTATAGATTACAAGTCTCTCAAAAGAATTAAACAACAACAAAATTAACAGAAATAATGTGTTACTTGCACAGAACTTCTGAACACAGATACTATATGAAATAAACCACAGATTGCCCCAAAGGAAATTTTAAGATACGAAGTAGCAAAATTTAACAATTACACTAACAAATAAAATCTTCTGCAAATGACTTGAAGAAAAATGTTCAAAGGCAAAGAAAATATAAACATAGACACAAACATTTAAAACTGTCAGTCTTAAAATCAGAAACAAATCAATGTTACAATATGCCACGGAGAGATGTTGTACCCAAGGGAAGCAACATGAGAATATCACAAAAAACTCTTGCCCAATTAGTATTTCTAATATTTATTTCAAAGTTTAATTTTCATTTCAAAAGTAGTAGGGAGGGAGGGATCCTTGCTTTACAGTTGTATGGGAAATAATTCTATTAATTCCCCAATGTAATTTATGGTTTTAGATAAATGTATTTTGGTAATTTTAAGAGGTTTTTCTATGCCTCTGCCTTTTGATATTTGACATAAATTAATGCTGTAAATTGTCATTTTTCTGCATTTATTAATGCCAGTGTTCTTTTAAAAATGATTGGTTACGTTAATTTTTTTTCATTTTAATGAATCTTTTCATAACTTATAGAAATCTAACTTGGTCATGGTGATTTAAAAAAAACAATATATTGATGTAGACTTTTGCTATATCCATGTTTAATATTTTCATGTCAATATTTATAATGTAGATTCAAATTTTATTCCAGTCTTTGACAAATCCCCCTGGTTCCCTGAACAAGTCTGGACTATCCCCCTCTCTCGCTTAAGCCCCTTTAACATTTAATTATTCAAATTTAGTTATGTAGTCATTGGTTCTTCAAAAATATCTGTCTTGTGTTCTGATAATATTATTGTATTTATGCTTCTTTAGTTATCAATCCATTTATTTTAAATCCTGGGTTTTGGCATATTGTTGAACACAAAGATTCTCATAATTCTTATTTCTTATCAGTTTTGATATTCCCTTACACATTTTTATTTATTTTATTTGATTCACCAGCCTTTAAACAATAGCTTAATGTTCAATTCTTTCAAAAGTCTTTATAAAGATTTACCTTTTAATATTATTTATTGTTTGTGTACTATTTTCCATATTACCTACTTTCCTTCTCATATCCAGTACTTTAAATTGTGTGCTTATTTGGGATATATTTCTGTGGATTCTCTCATTTTTAAGATCTCATTCTTTTTAAAACAGGTATCTTGTGATAAACGTGTTTTATTCTGAGGAACATTTTAACTATATTCCCCAACTTTAACTGTCTTGTATTATTGCATTAAATCTTTCTAAAATTATTGTTGAAGTGGTCTTTGACTCATTCATTATTCAGGGTTATTTTTTGTTATTAGGTCTCCATTTCAGAATTTTTTATTTGTCTTCTCTGTTTTAATTATTATTTTATATGCTATGTCTAAAAAGGATGTGTTTGGTATTTCTGCTTTTATATGTTTATTTAAAATTTCTCTGTGTCCTGACACATGGGCTATTTTTTAAGCATACCATATGATAGCTAAGAAATGTGTATGCTCTTATTGTTTCCATTCAGAGAATTCCATAAATATTTGAGTTCTACTATGTCTATTTGTTTACTTTTATAGTTTCGTTTTTGTGTATCTTTCTCTAAGATTTATCCAGATATGATAAAGGGATATTGATTATTTAACCAATGAATAAATTCATGTGACAGTTACTATGTTAGTTACTGAGGATACCAAGACATATAAAACATCCTCTGTCCTCAGAACTCAAGGAGTGTACAACTTATCTAGGGTAATTGCATGTATACATATTTAAGAGTTTCCCAGAACACATATTGCCTGTGCAATACAGACAAATCACCTAACTTTGCACTATTTTAAACATATCTGTAAGACTTGAAGTTGTAAAGAAGTTGACAACCATCATTGCTAAAAAGAAGTTCCTCATCGGGAACTCCCTAAGCAATCAAAACACAGGTCTTAGAACACTATCATTATTCCCTATGCAACACATACAAGGCAATTTGAGGGAAGGGGAAGATAACACAATTTACAAATGCTGATACAAATGCATAGCAATGAGAGATAAAATATCCTTTAGAGAAAGAAAAAGGAGCTCAATTTGGTTGCTATGTAGAAGGTATAAAAGACTTGAGAAAAGAAGAGATTGTTTGGAATGA
>CM053770.1:371804615-371820393 GCA_028658325.1 Potorous gilbertii | reverse complement strand
TATTATCTTTATATAACATGACAAATGTTATCAGATTCCAAGATTCAGGTTACTTAGTTATGATGAGCAACAGCAACTTTTAACAGTATAAAATATGTATGAAGTTATCCGTTAAAATCATATGAAGAAAACAATGATAGAAAATCACGTTCATATTCTATCACCTCCCATGTGTTCAGTTCACCAATGCAGAAATGCTAACATGATGAAAAAAATCATCAAGATAGTTGCAGAAGGTGGAGAAGAAATTGGTGTTCATATATATCTTTTCATTTTCTTGAAATTTGTATAAGCTGTCATACCAACCAAAGAATATAACTCCACAAGATATTTCACAATGTAATGGAGAGATAATAAATTTTATGCCAATTATTGATTCTGATTTTAAAAGATCCAACCCATACCTGCATCCATACTCACCAATTAATACAATCTTTGTAATAAAGGGACTTACATTTATTAAATCATCATCATCAACAACAAAAATTATTTCATTGTACCAGCCTTGTTTAATAAAAACCTATGTGCAAAGAAAAAGAAAACAACATTGTACTGAGGCCTTGGGACACAAAGCAAGGCAAAACTATTTCCCCTATCTCAGGGAGCTCATGTTCTATTAATAAGGGAAATAATATTAAAAATAAACAAGATTGATAGAGTGTAAATGAAAGATAATCACAAATGCAATTCATTAGCTATATTGGGGAAGACCAAAGGGAACATACCAGAAATGACCTCATGCAAAAGGTAGAATTTGAACTGAATCTTAAGGAAGCCAAAGAATCCAGAAGGTAGAGTAGAGAACAGCAAGCATTGCAAGTATAACTGGGAGTTAGTTCATTACGTATGTAATTTTCCTTATTGGTTGAGATCAATGAAACAACTATGTGAATTATGAGGCAGAATTGGGAAGAGGGGGAGAGAAGTGATACAGGGTCTTCATTCTCTTCAGTCTTGGAAGTCTCTGCAGGCACTTCAAGCTCTGCAGTTATTTCAGGCTTCCAGCTTTAAAAGAAAAGATGGATGATGTCAACCTTCACTGCAGGTTGCTGAAGGGGGAATAATAAAACAAGAAAGAAACTAGTACTAGAAAAGCTATCAGACTTCTTCATTTCCATCCCCAGTTTACTATACTAGAGACTTTGGGAGTTTTCCACTTTGGATGAGATCTGAGACCATCCTGTTTGGCTAAAAGTTACATCACTCTCAAAGGGAAAAAATCTTTCACTCTGTATAGCCTGGTATATATTCTCCTATGTACAATTTCTCTAATTTATGTTTTCCTATCAACTTAGATAAATGGGTTTCTTTGATATTTTCTTGAACCTAAAAACTGCATGTTCTAAAATATAAATATATACAGGAATAAAGAGATATAATTTTGGTCTGGTATCCCCTCTCTCTGAGGTAAGTAGAGTGGTTGATTGCTGTTTCCCACCTTTTGCTTTCCCTCTGAGCAGGAAATTAAGTCTCATTTGGAGAAGGGTAGGGGGAAAAGAGGATAGAGATGGCTATTTTGCCATAGCTATACTGGGGGACCGTTTCATTACACAGGCATAAGAACAACCAATGAAAAGGCATAGGGTAGGAAGATGGGATGTATTTTGCAAAAAGCAACAAGGCCAGTATTGCTAAATCTTAAGAGATATAGATGGGGTTAAATATAGGCACTTTAGAAGGAAAAGGGCTAAATTATGAGGCACTTAAATACCCAACAGAGGGGTTTATATAAGAAGCTGTACCACTTGATTACAGAGACATGGGATGGTCAGAATGATCAAAGAAAGAACTTTTTAGTTGCCAAGAGGAAAATGAACTAGAGTGAGGAAAAATTTGAGGCAAGGAAATCAAGCAGGAGACTACACCAATAGTCCAGGTATGGAGTGAAGAGGCTCAGTACCAGACTCCTGACTCGGTAAGTAGGGAGAAGATGACATAGGAGGGATGTTGAAAAGATAGAAAATTGACAAAAACATTGATAACTGTGTGATTGAGAAAGAAGTATCAAGAATGACAATAATGAGGGGCAGAGACAAGATGGAAGAGTAAAAGCAGGGACTTACTTGAGCTCTCTCCCAAACCCTTTCAAATACTTGTGAAGAATGACGCTAAACATATTCTATAAGATGCAGAACCCACAGGATGATGGACTGAAGATCTCTAGTGCAAAGACAGCCTAGAAGGTCAACAGGAAGTATCTGTCACACAAACTGGGAGTGGAACATGGTCCAGAGTGTCCATGAACGTCCAGAACATGCCAGCACAGACAGGGCCTGAGCAAGCCTCAGGGGACTGAATCACTGGAAGCTGTGGCATATTCCAGACATTTGGCCCATAAATGCCAAAGACAGCATAGAAGGTCAGTGGGAAAACTCTGTCAGAGCTGGGTGAGAGAAGAGTTCGTTCTGGCCACAGCCCCCCAGGTGGCAGAGGAGTTGGTAGAGTCCACAGCAGTCTCAGCAGGAGCAGCAGCATCAGTGGAGAGCTCTGGGTCCACAGATTGTGGGGGGATGGAGTAGCTAATCAGAGGGAGATTGCAGAGATCTTTTTGCTGGTGCTAAGGCAGGATTCTCTTGCTTTCACTTACTTGAATCTGTGTCACAATCCCGGGTGGTGGTCCTGGGGTGAGAAGGAGTACTGGTGTCATGGAACTTGTGAAAGCAATGGAGAGAGAATCCCCACAATTTCAAGGGAAAACAATGTTTGAGGTCACTCACAGTCCAAAGCACATACCAGGAGAGGAGGAAACACCTCTATTTTGGTCATATAACCTTGGAAGAGCTAGAAATTTGTAGGACAACTAGAAGTGTTTCAGAAAACAGCTGCATAAAACCCCTGAAGTTTGGGACAGTGCACTCACCTGCCCCTGCAGTGGAAGCAGAGAACTACCTTGACAAAGAGCTCAAAAGTCAAGAAATTGTCTGGAAAAAATGAACAAACAATGTGGGGAAAAGTAGACTACTGAATCTTACTTTGGTGACAAGGAAGATCAAAACATACAACCAGAAGACAACAAACTCAAAGCTCCTACATCCAAAGTCTCCAAGAAAAGTTTAAATTGGTCTTAGACCATGGAAGAACTTAAAAAGAATTTTGAAAATCAAGTAAGAGAAGCAGAGGAAAATTGGGAAGAGAAATGAGATTGGTGAAAGAAAATCATGAAAGATGAATTAACAGCTTGCTAAAGGAGACCCCAAGAAATTCTGAAGAATATAATACCTTAAAAATAGACTAACTCAAATGGCAAAAGAGGTCCAAAAGGCCAATAAGGGGAAGAATGCCTTAAAAAGCAGAAATGGTCAAATGGAAAGGGTAGTCCAAAAATTCACTGAAGAAAATAATTTCTTAAAAATTAGAATGGAGGAGATAGAAGTGAATAACTTTATGAAAAATCAAGAAATTATAAAACAAATCCAAAAGAATAAAAAATAGAAGACAACATGAAATATCTCACTAGAAATACAACAGATCTGGAAAATAGATCCACGAGAGATGATTTAAAAATTATTGGTCTACTTGAAAGCCATGATCAAAAAAAAAGAGCCTAGACATCATCTTTCAAGAAATTATCAGGAAAAACTGTCCTGATATTTTAGAACCAGAGGGTAAAACAGATACTGAAAGAATCCATTGATCATCTCCTGAAAGATCCCAAAAGAAAACTCCTAGGAATATTGTAGCCAAATTCCAGAGTTTCCTGGTCAAGAGGAAAATATTAGAAACAGCCAGAAAGAAACAATTTGAGTATTGTAGAAACACAATCAGGATAACGTAAGATCTAGCAGCTTCAACATTAAGGGATCAAAGGACTTGGAATATGATATTCCAGAGTCCAAAAGAGCTAGGATTAAAACCAAAAATCATCTACCAACCAAAAATAAATATAATCCTTCAGGGGGAAAATGGGCATTCAATGAAATATAAACTTTTCAAGCAACCTTGATGAAAGATCAGAGCTGAATAGAAAATTTGACTTTCAAATACAAGAATCAAGAGAAGCATGAAAAGGTAAAACAGGAAAGAGAAACCATAAGGAACTTACTAAAGTTGAACTGTTTATCTTCCTAAGTGGAAAGAAATAAAATTATGGGATGAGAGAGAAACATATTGGGAGAAAGAGAAAGGGAGAAATAGAATGAGATAAATTATGTCACATAAAAGAGAAAACCAATAGTTTTTACAATGGAGAGAAAGAGGTCAAAAGGGGGGAGGTGAGAGAGAATGAGTGAACATTACTCTCATCAGATTTGGCTTAAGGAAGGAATAACCTACACACTCAATTGGTAATGAAAATCTATCTTAAGGCAAATGGGAGGAGAAGGTAATCAGAAGTAAACACTTTTGAGGTGGAAAGGGGTCAAAAGAGAGAATATAATAAATGGTGGATCAGATAGGATGGATGGAAATATTGTTAAATCTTGCACAACCTGACTGTTATGGAAGGGTTTTGCATGGCAACACATGTATATCATGTATCAAATTACTTGCCTTCTCAATGAGGGTAGGTGGGGAGGGAGAAAGAGAGAGAATTTTGAACTCAAAGTTTTAAAAATGAATCTTAAAAATTGGAAATAAGACATACAGGTAATGGGGTATAGAAATCTATCTTGCCCTAGAAGAAAATGGAGGGGAATGGGATAAGAGGAGGGGTTGTGAAAGAAGGGAGGGCAGATTGGGGGAATGAGTAATTAGAATTCTCCCTGTCTTGGGGTGGGAGGAGGGGAGAGATGGGGAGAAAATTTGTAACTCAAAATCTTGTGGAAGTGAATGTTGAAAACTAAAATATATAAATTAATTAATTTTGAAAAATAGCGAAAAATATTACAATAATGTTGCAAGTAAACTGGATAATGAAAGTGCCCTAAACAATAATAGGGAAGATGTAAAGAAAGGAAAGATGCTGGAGGAATAATTCTGTTTTAAACAGGTTGTTTGATATGTCTATAGACATCCTGTTTAAGATGGTCAACAGATATTTGGTGATGTGGCACCAGAGCTCAGGAGCGACTACGGCTATTTACATGTATTTAGAGGTCATCTTCAGAGAGATGCTAAGTGAATCCATCATGACTGATGAGATTAACAAGAAAGACAGTTCAGAAGGAAAAGAGAAGAGGTTCCAAGACAGAGCCTTGGGGATGACTTGGATGAAGTTCTAACAAAGGAGGAAATGACCAGACAAATAGAAGTAGAAAGAGAAGAAATTAAGACTGTCACTGCTATATCAGCAATGTCACAAAAACTCAAGAGAGGACAGAAGTATGAGGAAAAGGGAAGGAGGAGCCCTTATTGGCTTGACAAAAGAAGGGACCATTTGGGATAACCCAAACAGTGGAGAATAGAAGAGTGAATCAAGAAAGGCATTGTTAAAAAAATTTATCATGATACATTGAGGGTCTTTTTGAGATTAAGTAGCATAAAATTTTAGGACAGTGTACTCAATCAGCATAGTAGCAAAATTTTCTCTTCTTTTGTTTAGCAACACATGAATAGAAACAAAGGAGGTGGGTTGGTGAACTTACTTAAGGTTGAGTTTTACCAAAGTGTTAGAAACAATATGACACAGAACTGGAGTATAGTAGATAGGGTAGAACTGAAATGATCCATCAGAGGTTTGAGGTTCAGAGGTTGAGACAGGGGAGTGGAAAGGCAGTGTAGCCAGTGCAAGGGTGATAAACTGGGAATGGACAAAGGGGTGGAAGGATTAGAGGTCACAGTATGGTCACAGTGTATACAATATGTATATTGAAGCATATGGTAAAATGGAATGATAAAAGATGATGATCAGACAAAGGAGTTGATTAACATGGAAATGGAACACTTGTGAATGATAGCAAGATTAATAATATGACTATATTTGTGTGTAACTAAGAGAGAGGAGGATTAAGTCATAGGAAATGACTCAATGAATGAACTGGAATGGTAACATTATATATAAACTGAAGACTTCCAAAGTAAAGGCAAAGGAAAAAAAAAACAACTATCTGTCCAATCATCTAAGATTGAAAATTTATGTTCATATTTGAGTAAAAAATGAAGGAGAATATTTTTCTTCTCACCTTGTAATAGTATTCCATCTCCCCCTCCAGGAACAATGAGTCAGGGGTTATGACTGAAAGTACAGCAAGAACAGAAAAGAATTTCCAGAATTCAGTGTCATCAGATATGATCCTGATGTTAGTGAATGGAAGAGAATATAAGCAGTGTGAAAGGAAAAACAATTTAAGAGGAAAGTAAGTTTGTCAGTTTTGGAGAAAACACTTCAAAGGGAGCACTAATAGAGAGGGAGGGAAACTTTTGAGCTCCACATTTGGAGTGAGAGTGTGTGTGCTTTTGTCCTTCATTGCCCAAGAAGACCATGCCATCAGAAAAATGATGACATGACTTGTACTTGACTTTGTTTTGAGTGAGGGAGGGCTGTACAGGTCACCAGTCTCACTTGTTCTCCAGAGCCATCTGAATCCAGTGACCAGATATTCCTCAGGATGACTGGGGATGACCCAGGAGGAGGCAGTTGGGGTTAAGTGACTTGCCCAAGGTCACACAGTGAGTTGTCAAATGTCTGAGGTGAGATTTGAATTCAGGTCCTTCTGACTCCTACACTGGTGCTTTATCCACTGCACCTACTAGCTGCCTCTTGAATGAGGGTAATGTTGAAGGGAAAGGAATAAGTATTCATATGAGAATGGTAAATGGGGTTAATACAATAAAAACTTAAGATTCAGAATCACTGGCAAAGGGAGAATATAAAGGCACAGGAATATAAAGGCAAGAGTAGTTCAACATTAGGAACAAAATTAGTCACATTAAAATAAACACATGCAAAACCATATGATTACCACAATATTTGTTGGGGGAAAATTTGACAAAAATATCACTCATTTATAATAAACCTATAAGGTGGTAGTCATAGAGGGATTTTTGTAACATGAAAATATCTTTAAAGAGGAAATAAACCTTTTTCAAGGGTATACATGGCCCTTTCAAAGTTCTGCCACATTCTCTAACCTGATCTGTATGCAAGCAGGGATTTCTCAAAAATATTCTTGTTATTTGGTCATCTATCTTCTTCCTGAAAGCCTACAGTTATTAGAAAGGCAGCCTATACCACTTTTGGACAGTTTTAAGTTAAGAGGTTTCTCAACAAATCAATTCCCTGCTCACTTTTTCTCTATACTTAGGATGAAGATAATTGCCTTCAACAAAGGTATTGGGGAAATATTGCCTCTGTTCTCTCACGCTTTTTAATAATTCCCACATTCACAACTTCAAATGCTATCTGTACTCCTAAATTTTTGTCTTTAACCCTGACCTTTCTTCTGAACTCTAATCCAATATACACAATTGCATGCTGGAATTTTACACCACTTACGCCATCATCATTACATACACTCACCACCATTCAAACCAACCCTCCCCCAACTTTCCTTTAAAATTAATTCTTATCCAAACAATTTCTGTTAATTGTATCCCCATGCTCTGCCTAAATCATCTAAGACTGAAAATTTATGTTCATGTTTGAGTTTACTTCTTTGTTATCCCCATAGGCAATGACCAAATGTTGTCAAGGCTTGTCATAACCCTTCTTTCCTTCCCAATCATGTTTCTGCCATGATAATTCAAGTCCTTGTCATTCCACATAGAATTCATCAACATCCTCACAACCCTACTCCTTGCATGCATCTTTTCCTGCAAATGCTGCTTGGACTATAGAATCCTAGACTCAGGTTTGGAAAACATCTGAGATGCCACAGTCTCACTACCTTACCTCCATCTCTTATCTTATGAAGAAATTAAGAATGATCACTTAAAGAAAACTTTAATATCAGAGAAATAAATGAGTGATTTTGCCACTGCCTTGATTACCAACAAACACTGACTATATTCAAAGATCTCTTAAAATTTGGCTTAAATTTGTTCTCTATTTTCATTTCCCTAAATAGTCCCACTAATTATATCCAAGAGAAACTTTTATCCACCCTAACTAGTTCTACTCTTCCTACCATTCTATATAGTCTCTATGACTGCTCATGAATATCCTCTACTTTTCCTACAACAGATAGATACATGATAAATAGATTGTTAAATGTTGATAGATATGGTTGTTGTCCTTCATTCTCAAAAGGGACCAAAATGACGATGAACAAGGCATCAACGTCAGTTATTGTTCCGATGGTAAATTCTTCAATTTAAAAAGGCTACAAACCAAGATCAAAGTGAAGGGAGTGTTGGTGCATGATTTTCTGTCTGCAAATGATTGTGCACACAATGCAACCTCTGAAACAGAGATGCAACAAATTGTGGATCAATTCCCTGCTGCCTATGGTAATTTTGGACTAATAATTAACACCAAGAAATCACAAGTGCTCCATCACCCACCAGCACACCATCCATACATGGATCCATTGGTTACAACAAATGGAGAAGTTTTGAATACTGTGGATAAGTTCATTTACCTTGGTAATATACTTTCCAGGGATGTACACATTGTCAATGAGGGTGACACACACATTGCCAGAACTGGTTCAGTCTTTGGGAGGCTCTGAAGAAAAGTGTGGGAGAGAAGAGGTATTAGACTAACTATCAAATCGAAGGTCTACAGAACCATTGTGCTGACCTCATTGCTATTCACCTGGGAAAAATGGACAGTCTACCAATGCCATACCAGGAAACTGAATCACTTCCATTTGAACTGTCTTGGGAAGATTCTAAAGACCATCTGACAGGTTAAGGTACCAGGCACTGAAGTCCTTGCTGGAACTAAACTGCCAAGCATTCAAACTATACTTCAGAGAGTTTAGCTCTGATGGACTAGCCTCATTGTTTAAATGCAAAATGTACACCTGCCAAAAAAAACTATTTTATGGAGAACTTACATGGGGCAGGTGATCACATTGTGGTCAGAAGAAGTGATACAAGGACACTTTCAAGGTCTCTCTCAAGAACTTTGGATTTGACTGTGCAACATGGGAGACACTGACATAGGACCACTCAGTATGGTGTACCCACATCAGAAAAGGTGCTGTGCTCTATGAGAAAAGCAAAATTGAAACAGCACAAAGGAAATGTAGGATGTGCAAATTTGGAGTAGCCACTCCAAATATTCACATGGACTATCTATATCCATGCTGTGGTAGAGCATGCCAGGCTCATATTGGTCTGATCAGACACAGTGAGATACGTTGAAATTTGACTTTATCATGGTGATGTCATTTTGGTACTCTTTCAACCTATATATATGGAAACAGTTGGATGGATAAAAAGAGAGAGTGATCACTTTTAAGCCCTTCTTATATGTTGCATGCTGTGCTAAATGCCAGGAATATAAATACAATCAAAGAGAAAGATAGCCCCTAACTCTATTGAACTTACATTCTAATGAGGGAGAGCAATGTATAAAAGTGCTCTGAAAAGTGGGGGCAAAAGGAATAGGTACCAGCATGGAGCCAGGCCAGATGTAGTTTAGTGTACCCTGGACTAGCTGAGTTCTGAGTGAGGATGGCTGGTGTTGGAAGCTTCTCTTCTTCAAAAGAAGCTTCTAGGAACCAATTCACCAATTATAGTATACTGAAGAGGTCATAGAGGAGAAGGGAGGAGAGGGGAGAATCATTTAATCCAACTCTTCTGACATATAAGGAAAATCAACACTAGAAGTTCAGTTCGCCTAATGAGTAGCAGGGATAGAACTCAAACCTAGGTCTTTTGACTCTGATTTGAGGGTTCTTTACACATAAATAAGAAACAACCTTTCAAATTATTTGTAAGAAGTGAAAAATAATTACTATGAAATATGATGTTATGGTAATTTTTCATGCAAAAGACAAAAATTTCTCTGGAACCCTTGGAATGCCATTTTTTACAATTGGCCATTATGTAAGTATAGAAGTAAGATATATGTTAACATTTAAAACCATGAATTTCAGATTTTAGAAGTAGGTTCAATGTGCACTGAATTTTAAATGTTGCCATTATTATATCATTTCTAGAGTATAATCAATTTCTGAACTTTAAAAAAGTAAAATTAAAGAACAAAACATTTTAAATATATAGCATGAGTAAATTTTTCAGTTATACTATATAGACAAAATAATGAAGGCATATAGAGATGTCTAAATATGAAGGTAATAATTTTCCATAATCATTAATAATAATATTTTAAGCTGGAACTATTCCAAAGACTTGGAGAGGGCTTCTCTAACCATAAACTACATGCTTTGAACTTGGCAACTACACAGGAGAATATGCCACTGCTTTCAGATCTTAATGCATTTTCAATAACTAACTGGAGTTTGTTAAACATTGAATTGAATTAGATGCATAATTGCATACATTTAAGTAACTTAACCAATACAGATAAAAAGAGTAGTAGAATAGAACTAGGTAGGTGAAATTCCCTTCCATGAGGTATTTTCCCATCTTTGTTTTTTTCTGGTAGAGGAAAGTTTATGGCCTAGTCTCTGTCAAAGGTAAATTTTGCCTCAAAACAGGTATGAGGAAAGTAAGGTACAGCAGAAAAGAACGATGATGTTTTCACAATATTGCTAGTGGCTATTGGAATCCAAATTTAGAGATAAGGTTATGTCAAAATATATACTGCATTGAGGGGAAACATACTGTTTGAAAACCATTATAAACAAGGAATAAAAATCATGAGTGAAAATTAGAATAAATATAGCAGAAATAAAACAACTTAAAACACATAAGCATAAAATATCGCTAGTTTTGCTGCCTGTTATAAAGAAACAAGTATACTAATAAAATTCTGAAGGAAAGAGAAATTTTATTTTCTTATTAATTTATATGATTTTCTGGTGGTTTCTATAGAAAATAATTAATATGGAGGAAAGATATTAATTATGAATCTCTTCTAGGTTAAGTATGGCATAAAAACTGATGAAAAAGAAATATACAAAAATTCATTATATGGATACATATGAACTAGTCAGTAGAATCATGGAATATTTATTGTTTTTACACAATGAATACTGTCTATAATGTAGAAAGAGCTGTAGAATAGAAGAACTGCCCTCTAAGAGAGTGGTTTTATTACAGGGAATTGCAATTTTGTGCTTTAGGCTCTGAAAAGATGGTGAGATGTTTTTTAATGAATGTTAAGCAATATTTCAAAGAAAAACTGCCCTGTAATGGAAAGTTTCTATTCATAGAAGCTAATTATAAAGGAAGAATTCACTAATTTTAAAGGTGTCTGACCTAAAGTGAAAAATTAAAAATGACTCTTAAAACCTGAAGGATGATCACCGGTTAATTAATCCATCACTTCCTTTTGTTCCTGTAAGGGAGAAATCCCATGGACACAATGAATACCTGATCACATCTAAATAAGTGAGGATATATATTCAGACCAGGGAATGCTAAGAAATATTTGCAAATGTCCTCCATTTTCTCTGACTATTCATTATTTTAGAATAAAATTTAAAAGATATACATTTAATTTTATTTAATATATTGATTTACAAATCAGCTAATATTGACCTAGTAATTTTATAGCATTTAAGTACAATTATATCATAAATAAAAGTTATTAAATATTACAATAATATTTTGAAATATTGGCATAGATTTTCTCCATCAAATAGTTTTATGTTTTATTTTACTTATATTCCCATATTTAAAATTAAGAAGACTGACAGCTCATGTTACTATAATGCTTTAATGTTTACAAAAACTTTTACATTATAGTAAAATCTTGACTGTATCAAATTGTTATTAATCCAAATAATTTCTCATTTGATAACTGTATCTCTGTGCATCAAATTATCTCATTTCAATTCAGTGACTATGTCCCTAAAATAATCTGCAAAACCTGAAAATGTTACATAGAATAAGATATTAAATCTTAATTCAAAACAGGAAAAAGTCTTTCATCATTTGGACTGAGTGAAAAGCTGTTTTTCCTTAACGTTTTGCTGTTTTTTGAAGAGATATAAATATAACATGTGAGGTGTCACTATCACTAGAAAAGAACAGCAAAATAAAAATACATAGGATATTATACACAAACTCACCAATGCCTTAGAATATATTTCGTCAGGAAAATATCATTCCCAATCAAGAGATAGAAATATATAAGTAAATATAATTGACAATCATTTCTAAAAGGTATTTGAAAATCATATGCAAATATATGTGATATATTTTACATTTATTTTGTACCCTGACATGTTTTACTTTCTTAAGAGTAACTGAATTTAAAAGAAAAATCTGTTTCTAAGGTGAAATATATTTTACCTAAAATCTCTAAGAAAGCTGGCAAATCATTTAGATTCAGTGTCAGACTATGTTCACATATATAGGCATACATGCTTAGATATATGGATGGATATGAACAAACACACACACACATTTTCTAACAAAGGGAATCAATCTCAGTACATATACACACACATATATACATATACGCACAAATATATATATATATGCATATGTATATTTGGAAGCAACTGATGTTCTTAATATATGTTTCATTTTCTCTTCTGTATATGTTTCTTTCCTCTACTGAGAGATAGGAATAAATTGGAAGGGCCAAAAAAAGGAGGTATAGATAGGATCAACTGGGACCACTTGCTACATTTCAGCGTTGCAGTTTAATTAACTTGTTATGCCTAGGCAGTGCTTATTTAATTTATGTTTAAAGATAGTTTTCAACAGAGCTTTCAAGATATGAGATCCAGTTACTGATGTCTTTCTTCTTGGTTCTTTGCAATCTCTTTAACTTATTCTGTCTTCTTATAGTATTTGTACCCAGAGATTATTTCTAATGCACCTCCTGGGAAACATTCTCTTTGAAATTGGTGTCGTTTAATGAAAAATATATACATATTCATTAAAAGGGAGATATTAGAAAAATATTGCCAGTGTATAATCACTCAGAGTGAGAGAATTATTTTTGAACATGAAAGAAATCATCAACTGTAAATAATCCGAGGATCAAAGATCTAGTAACCCCCTCCCCCCAAAAAAAGGAAAAAAAAGGAAAGAAAAGCAAAAAGGGAAGAACTGTATGAATATGTAAGCTGGAATAAATGCAAGCAGAAAAAAAGAAAACAAAGTTAACAATAATTGGCTTCTTCTAGTAAGAGGTTAAAAATTTCTTTGACAAAATTAGTTTTGTCATTTCCTTCAGTTTTTAAAATAATTCACTATAAATAAAATGTTCAAGGCACTTTGCAAACATCAAAATTCTATGGCATCTGTTATCATAAGACCATCATTGTAATTACTGAGAAATTAACACGTTTGAAAGAAAACTAAAGCAACGATCTTGCTTTACATGCTAATTCTCACTCAGCTAAACAATGCACTCTTACTTCACCATTGATAGCCTCATGTAGGTATGCCTAACTTTCTTCTATATTTGATAGAAGCAAAGTCAGGCTTTTCATAGCAGCTGATGTAGAGTGATTCATTCTCATACAAAAGGATATAGTTCAGGATTATTTTAAGTAGTGACATGTCCTACTGTCTTTTAGAGTTCAATTGATCAAAATTCTGGAATAATAAAAGGTCAGAGAGATATCCATACTTCCTTTTTTCGAGAAAAGTATAATAATAGCACATATGCATCTTCGAATTTGAGGCAATTCTGTGAACAGTTTATTTAACAGGGTATGAAAAGAAGAAACTGGACATGGAGTAAAATAATTTGATTTAATTCAATTGCAATTTTAGACATTACCAGCCACGGTCATCCAAAAGGCATATACTTCAAGTATTCAAGGATCTCAAGTTTATCATTTTCCAACTGAAGATTACATATTTGAATAACTCATTTCACGTGATTTTTTTTTTGTTAGGAAGAACTATGATAAAATAAAAACTTCTTGAGAGAATAAATCTTTTCATTTTTACCATATCTCAACATCTAGAACAGCGCCTACTATATTGTAGGTATTTAAAAGTTGCATATTGATTGCTTACTTCATTGAATAACTAACGTGTTTTTCAAGACTTAGAGCACTAGATAAAGGCAATAGCATTATGAGATCAAAAATTATATGAGAGAGCAGTGGATTAATAAATGAGTTCTATAATGAAAGAGAAATGCCCGACATATTTAATTATCTAAGTTGGATCAACTTAGTTAACAACCTCTATGTTCCAGCATTATGAATGTCAATTTCTTTAGGAAGGGAACATGTGTATTTCGCAGTTAGAGAACAAACAAGGAATTGTCAGACTTAAATACAAAAGCTTTATACATGTTAGTGTATCAGTACATGTAACATGGAAACATACATGTATGTATATATGTATTATTCATGAATGTATAAAGACTTTATCATTACATAACAATATATTTGAATGTTGAGGCAACATTAAGGATATGCATGCATACACACATTAAGTGAAAAACTATTAAATATGCATATGTTCATTTAAGCTAAGAAATATCCATTCTGGCAATCGTTCATGTTCTGGGAAATAGATGACTCAATTAAATTCCTGGATAATGTCTCATAAGTGACCTGATTCCATGGAACAAACATCCTAGAAAACAGTGCTCTTCATTGAAATTCTACAACTCCATTTCAAGCCTATCTCAAAATACATATACATATATATGCATATATATACACATATGTACTTATTTATGCATATATAGATAGATATAGATACATTCAGACATATATATGTATATGTCTGTGTTTGCATGTGTATAGTCACATAGAGAGACATGTTTACATGTAATATGCAAATTCTCTGCTATTCCAGAAAGTCCAAGGGATAAAACATTGGATCCAGGATTAGATCAGGGCTTTGATGAACTTTGAATAAAGTATGGCTGAGATAGACATCGGATTTATTTTAAGGCTTTAACCAGTTCTTTATTTCCTGAATCACATCATTCTCTAAGAGTGCCCTGGAACAAGAAGTGAGGTGAGTTCACATTTATGAAGTGATAGCTTAAAATTTCTAGTTAACAAATGCTCCATATAATGAAAGACTGAAATTTCTAGTTAACGGACATGGACAGGAAATGTTCAATTGAACAAGCAATCAAAAAGTGCTCTAAATGGCTAAAAATTAGAAAAATATAATTTAAGCCACTTGAAGTTTCACCTCATATCTATCAGATGAGAAAATATGACAAAAGAGGAAAATGACAAAACTTAGACTGACTGTGGGAAAATATGTACACTAATCCACTGATATTAGAAATATGAATTGGTCTAGCCATCCTGGAAAGTCATTTGGAATTAAAGGCCCAAAGGAACAAAATTGTGCATACTCTTTGATTCAGCTATACCACTAATATATTAAATAACAAGAAGATAAAAGAAAGAGAAAAGCAACTAGAAGTACAAAAAAAAATTTTTTTGAACTATACAAAAACTGGAAAATAAGAAAGTGTTCTCCCTTTGGGAAAGGTAAAACAAGCTATAGTATATTTATATGATATGATATAATAATTGTGTCATAACAAATGATGAAATGGGCAGTTTTAGAGGTAAGCAAAAGACCTCTATGAACTGATACAGAGAAAAGTGAGTTTACTAGAGCAATTATTGAACTTTGAAAGACTTAGAAACTCTTATCAAGATAATGATAAACCACAATTCCACAAATACAAAGATGAAGCATGTCACTTACTTTATACAAGAGAAGTGATGAATGTTATTACATTCACATACTTGTTTTTGATATGGTCAACATAGGAATTCATTGTTATGGGCTATACATGTTTATAATGTGTTTTATTTTTCAGTTGTTACTTTATTGGGAAAGGAAGAGTGGGAGGGATAACTTATAAATGTAT
>CM053770.1:371783462-371804115 GCA_028658325.1 Potorous gilbertii | reverse complement strand
CCACCACTTCATTCAAGAGAAGGATAACAATAACCTACCAAACTTATGGGATACTGCAAAAGCAGTTCTTAGGGGAAATTTTATATCAATGAACAGCTATGTGAATAAAATAAAGAAAGAGGATATCAATGAATTAGGCATACAGCTGAAAAAAGAAGATGAACAAATTGAAAATCCCCAAGTAAAAACCAAATAAGAAATACAGAAAACCAAAGAAGAGACTAATAAAATTTAAATTAAGAAAACTATTTAAGAAATAAATAAAACTAAGAATTGGTTTTATAAAAAAGCAATAAAATTGATAAACCTTTGGTCAATTTGATTTAAAAAAAAAGAAGAAAACCAAATTACCAATATCAAAAATGAAAAGGTGAACTTACTCCAATGAGGAGAAAATTAAAACAATAATAAGAAATTCCTTTGACCAACTGTATGCCCATAAATTTGTCAATCTAAGTGAGATGGATGAATATTTAAAATACATACTATATATATATATACATATACACATACATAAACCCATATATTATATATGTATACATACACACACATAATATTTAACCCCATCTCAGAAAAAGAAATTGAAAAAGTTATCAATGAATTCCCTAGAAAAAAAATCTCCAAGGCCAGATGGATTTACAAGTGAATTCTATCAAACATTTCAAGAACAGTTAATTCCCACACTATACAGACTATTTGAGAAAATTGGGTAAAATAAGGTCCAACTAAATTATTTTTATGATACAAATATATTTCTGATGCCTAAACCAGGAAGAGCCAAAATAGAGAATGAAGATTATAAACCTATTTCTCTAATGAATATAGATGCAAAAATTTTAAAGAAGATATTAGCAAGAAGAATACAGTATCTTATCATGAGACATATACATTTTGATCGGACAGAATTTATACCAGGAAAGCAGAACTGGTTCAATATTTGTGAGACTATCAGCATTATTAGTCATATCAACCATAAAACTAACAGAAAACATATGATTATCTCAGTATATGCACAACAATCTTTTGACAAAATACAATACCTGTTCCCATTGAAAACACTGGGGATCATAGGAATTAATGGAGTCTTCCATAAAATAATACCTACCTAAAACCAGCAGCAAGCATTATATGTAATGCAGATAGGCTAGATGCATTTCCAATAAGATCAGGGATGGATCAAAGATGTCCATTATCACCACTGTTAATCAATATGGTATTAGAAAGGTTAGCGGTAGCAATAAGAGAAGAAAAAGAAATTGAAGGAATTAGAATAGTCAAAGAAGAAACTAAGTTATCACTGTTTGCAGATGATATGATGTTATACTTAGAGAATCTCAGAGACATAAACAAAAAACTACTTGAAATAATAAACAACTTTGGCAAAGTTGCAGGTTACCAAATAAACTCACATAAATCATCCACATGTCTATATATTTCTAACAAAGACCAACAGCAACGGACAGAAAGAGATACAATTTAAAGCTATGGTAGACAATATAAATTATCTGGGAGTCTATCTGCTAAAACAAACCCAGGGACTATATGAACACAATTATGAAATGGTTTTAACACAAATAAAGTCAGATCTAAATAATTAGAAAAAGATCAGTTGCTCATGGGTAGACTGAGCTAATATAATAAAAATAACAATTCTACCTAAATTAATGTATTTATTCAGTGCCATATCAATCAAACTAACCTGAAATTTTCTGGAGCTAGGAAAAATAATATAAAAATTTATCTGGAAAAAAAAAGGTCCAGAATATCAAGGGAACTAATGAAAAGAAATGCTAGGTAAAGTGGTCTAGCCCTACTAGATTTCAAATAATATTATAAAGCAGCAAACATCAAAACCATTTGGTATTGGCTAAGAAATAGAGAGGTAGACCAGTGGAATAGGTTAGGTATTCAAGACACAGTAGTAAATGAATATACTGTTTGATAAACCCAAGGGCTCTAGCTTTTGGGATAAGAAGTCACTGTTTGACAAAAACTTCTGGGAAAACTGGATAACAGTGTGGCAGAAACTGGGCATAGACCAATGTCTAACATTGTATACAAGAATAAAGTCCAAATGGATACATGATCTGGGTATAAAGATTGAAATTATAAATAAATCAGAGGAGCCAGCAATAGTATATTGTCAGATTTATGGAGAATGGAGAAATTTATGACCAGAGATAGAGAACACTGTGAAGTGCAAAATGGTTAATGTTGATTACAGTACATTGAAAAGTTTTGCACAAACAACCCCAAGGCAACCAAGATTAGGAGGGAAGAGGAAAATTGGGAAAGAATTTTTGTAACTAGTGTCTGTGATAAAGGCCTCATTTCTAAAATATATAGGATACTGAGTCAAGTGTAAAGGAATATGTCATTCCCTAACTGATAAATGGTCAAAAGATATGAACAGGCAGTTTTCCAAGGAAGAAATTAAAGCTAGCTAAAGTCATATGAATAAATACTGTTCATCACTATTGATTAAAGAGACACCAATCAAATCAACTCTGAGGTACCACATCATACCTAACAGATTGGCTAACATGATGAAACAGATACATGATAAATTTTGGAGACAATGTGGGAAGAGTTGGAACATTGTTGGTGGAACTGTGAGCTGATCCAACCATTCTGGAGAGTAGTTTGGAACTAAGCCCAAGGGCTACAAAAATGTGTATTGACCCAGCAATGCTCCTTCTAGTACTGTATCCCAAAGATACTATAAAAATGAGAAAGGGTCCCACATGTACAAAAATATTTATAGCAGCTCTCTTTTTGGTGGCCAAAAACTGGAAACTGAGGTTATGCCCATCAATTGGGGAATGACTGAACAAGTTGTGGTATATGAATGTAATGGAATACTATTGTGCTATAAGAAATGATGAACAGGAAGACTTTTGAGAACTTGGAAGGACTTACATGAACTGATGCTTAGTGAAAAGAGCAGAACCAGGAGAACATTGTAAACAGTAAAAACCACAGTGTGCAAGGAATGTTTTTGGTAGACTTAGCCCTTCACAGCAATGCAAGGACCTAAAACATTCTCAATGGACTCTTGAGGCAAAATGCCTTCCATATCCAGAGAAACAACTATAGAATTGGATCACGCATGAAGCAGAATATTTTGTCTTATGTCATGTTTTGAATCCACTGAATCCAACTTTGATCATCTATAAATCTATGATCTTTTAATTGCTTCCAAGGAAAATAAGTGTGAGAACAACCCAGGACCAAAATGGGCAAATAGGCCATGTGGATATAAATTCATTCTCTCTCTCTCTTTCTCTCCCCCCATATATCTATATATGTGTATGTGTGCATACATACATACACATACATACATATATCCATACCCTAAATTAAATAAATACTATTTGTGTATGTATATATACACACATGTGCATGTATATATACATATATATATGGGGGTATAGATATGTGTATATGTGCATATACATATATGTGTATGTATGTGGCCACAAATGGGTAAATGAGTCTTTTTAATTGATACACTCAGTTAATAAACATGCACTTGCTGAATGCCTACTGGATGTTGAGTACCTCCCTACATTCTCTGGGAGATAACAAGTAATTTAAAGAAAAAGATGAAGTAATCCCATGCACAAACATGTGAAAGAATTTTGAAACATGAAAATAAAGTATAAGTAGAATACTATGTTAGAAGGGAAAGCAACATGAGACAAAGGACTTGAGAGAATATAAATACTTTATGAAAGGGAAACTAGGTTAGTATGAGAAGACTTATGGTTATCTCTTTCAGTTTGGATGTGAGCTTGATTGTTGCTAGAGAGGAAAGATTAAAAAAAAAACAACTTGCTGTCATTTTTTCCTTTGTCACAGCTGAAGAGTGCCTATTTTGCCATAGCTTCATGCTTTCTGCTCTCATTATTTTGATACGCATTTCAGAACATGGAGGGAATTAACTATCACTAATTTAATTTTATAGGCAAACAACAGACATGCCAAGAGGCTCACCTATGTCTTCCCTCAAATGAGCAGCTGAGTTTAAACTAACCTCTATGACCTTGAACTCCAAAGTTACATTTGTATTTCCTAGGTTAGCTCAGCTGTTTAAGTTTTATTTTCAGAAACAAGGAAAGAATCTAGACCACTAGAAACTAACTCATTTAAAGAATATTTTCTTTATTTATGGTCTCATCAAATACAGTACTCTTATTTTTCAAGAAAATATTTTTCCTACCTAAGAAATAAGCACTGAATTCACATGTAAAAACACACACACACAAGCCGGCATTTTTCACAGATACCACCTAAGAGACTTGGCCAAGAAATACTGAGTAAACTTTACAGGATCTAATTCTTTCCCCTCAAGTTCCTATTTTTAATATGAAAGAAGTTGCTCTCACTCTTCTCAGACAGTATGACTTTATATATTATGCAGAATATTTTTAAAGGGAGTGCACTCTACACAGACATTCCAATATGTGTATTCACTGGCCTATAGCAATGTTTACTAGGCTGGGTCACAGGCTTCCAATTAAAAGAGAACTGGGTACGCTGCACAAATATCTTCTTTTAGCATAGACCAAATATCTAATAGGGATGGCATAATGAGGATATTTGAAAGAAGTAGCAGGGAGAGTAAATATATCCCAGACTGAGCTTGTTAGACCAGACATATAGAAAGGTTTTTAAAAAAGAAATACTTTCAACTTTTATCCTTTCTACATTTCACCAAAGGTGAATCTTGTCCTCAAGATCAGTCAAAGTTGCTTTTTCACTTTACCCAGCCTCATATGTCTAGGCAAAAAGAGGATTATACATACCTAGTAGCAACTCTACTTAGGTTCCTTCATGAGAATCACCATCACCACCTAATTTTCATCAAAGGAATCCCAAAGTATTGGTGAAACAAATGTCATAGTGCTGAACTAAGAGACAAGCTATGCCACGAATCAGATTCAGGTCTGATTTGACAACTTAGGTGACAGGTAAACACAAAAGACAGAAATAATTAGGGAGAAAAAACAAAACTTTACTCCAACACAATACATAAGTAAATAAATTTGTGGCACTGCTGAAACTATATATCGTAGAATAGAGAGGAAAGAAAGTCATGGGAATTGAACAGTTAAATGGATAGGACTAAACATAAGATAACAAGACAATAGATTGAGAAATAGAAGGGAACTTTGAATTCCAGTACAATCTCCTCATGTCATTGATCAAACTAACTGAGGTATAGAGAAGTTAAGTGATTTGCCCAGATTGAGACAGCTAGTAAAATCTTAAGGCTAGAGAATATATTCTCTGGTCTCTGTCTCTAAATGTAGCACATTTCAAGTGTGTTGATTCTAGGCATTCTTTGCCCATAACTCTTGTTCCTACTTGGTATAACCCTCCTTTTCTCAGCATTTTCTGTCTAAAACACACACACACACACACAATAGTCCCATGGTACTTCAACTCTTTTCACATGAAGAATATTATCAGCATATTAGATCCATTTTAAAATGATCATGATATAACACATATCATGAGTTATGGAAGCATTTGTAGTATCAAAATGGATACTGTAAAAAGAGGTTGCTTTATTAAAACACATAAATCTCTAAAGATACAATTTCAATCCTTTTTTACCTTGATGAGGGCATATTTTTGGTTGAAGGTATTTTAGGTGATCTCATAGAAAAATATGTGGAGAATTGCCTACTCTACTTCCTTGTAATACTAGCCCTATATATTGATAGAATCATGTAGAAAAGAACTCCCTTTCATTTCTTTAATCTGGAAAAGATTCATAGATCAGTTAAGATTGCATGGGAGCTCCCTCCATAAAGTTCTGAAAGATACTTCTATCAATTTTCCTTAGAAAAACTACTCAAAGTCTTAAGAAGGAAAATAAATATCCACCCCATTATTGACCAGATAGTGGGCTAAGCACTTTTACAAATATTATCTAATTTTAGAATCAAAACAACCCTGGAAGGCAGATATTATTATTATTTGGAAGCAGTAATTGGCAACTTGCCCTGTGTCACCCAGTTAACAAGTATCTGTGGTAGGATTTGAAATCGGTTCCTCTTGACTCCAGGACATGTCAGGGGCTCCTCGTTGCCCATACAATAGTTAAATAACTTGCCCAAGATCAAACAACTGGTAAGTATTTGCAGGCAATTTTGAACTCAGTTCTTCCTGATTCGAGACCCATTACTATATCCACTAAACCATCTAGTTGCCTCTCTCTTAGGTTGATCTAGTAAGATTGTTTCTAATTAGTTCTATATTCCTCTATTGACCTTCCTATAGGAAGAGAACAGTGACAGGAAAATCACCAAATGAGAAATATTATGTCTTGTCACTAACATAGATTTAATAGATGTGGATGGACTTGCTAACTGAACCAACAAAGTATCAAGTAATTAGGGAATTAACGCTTAAAAAAAAAGAATGACAACAGGAAGAAAGGGAAAAATAGAAAGACTAATGGGAACTTCTAGTATGAGTAGGATATTTGATGTTTCCTTTAGGGAAGGAAAATGGAAGACACCAGTCATTAGGGGATAAGAAAAACATGCTTGGCATTCCTGACTGGAAAAGTAATGAGCAACAAGCCTTTGAAAGAGTGATTTATCATCAGGTGTGCATATACACATGGTTCAAATAAATGGCAAGAGAAACTATAACTTCTAACACATGAAACTTAAGTACATTTTTTCAGTGATTAAAATTTTTGGATGGAAAAAATTTGTCATAAATTCTGATAGTGATAAAGAAGATGTTTTTTGGAACCTCTCCTGACCAAAAATAAAAATAAACCTGGGCTAAAGGAATCAATGGTGAGAAATATTCTTAGATTAAAACATCTTATCACCTACTTAGGATGCAAAAAAAGCAAGAATTGAAGGAACAGTGAAAGCAATGGGATTGAGTAGCATTATAATCTTGAAGATAAACTCTTGTATAATGTGGGGAAATAGGGTTGTTCTGTTTATTTTAAAACTGTTGCTAGGTAACTACATGAAACGAATTGCTAAGTTCAACATATGTTATGAAATTAAGAAAAAAAAAACCTGTATTCTAAGAAAACCTTCCCTAAGAAACAAATTGGAGGTAGGAGAGGAAAACAAGACTACCTGTCAACCTCAGCAGTAGCTGAGAAACTGGTAAACAGCTCCAATTGTTTATGAAATCAATCTACACTGGAGAGTAGAAGAAGATTCCTATGCAAAGTAAAACAGCCAAGATAAAAACAAGAAGCACAAGAAGCATTTAAATTGCTGTCAATGGATAAATTTAACAACTGTAAATTTTATCTGATTGAGGGAAAAGAATTTTGGGAACTGAAAAGAATGACAGAGGAAGAAAACCACATGCGTATGTTCAACAAATCAAGTCAACAAGCATTTATTAAAGCTTTTTATGTGTCAAACATTGTGCTAATGACTAGGAATACTAATACAAGTCGAAAGATACAATTTTTGTTGTTAAGGAACTTGTTTTCTTACAGGGAAAGGCAATTTCCCTGATATAAAGGGGAACTGAAAAGGGGAAGAGTTAAAATCATAAAGGTATTGTAGAGAAAATTCAAAAAGTCAAAAGGGGAGTAGAAAGAGAGAAACAAAAGTCATGGCTATCCTGTACTTTCCCCCTCTATAATATTAAGGGAATTTGAAGATCTTCCCTGCCCCTTAATAGGTCCATGTGACCTGCTTTCAGCTTTGGTCCAACCTGCAGCTTGAGTCACATGAAGTCCATGGTAGGAGGAGTTTGCTAAATGGCTGGAGCAGGAAGAGTGCAACAGGGAGAGACAGTGAGGTGGTGTTGAGGGAGAGGCAGCAGGCAGAGCAGAGCAGCTCCCCTGGGTGAGAGAGGGGCATTTTGCCTAAGGGAGCTTATTTGTGGGGAGGCCTCGTGGAGGGAAGACCTGGGGATGGTAGTCCTCCCTCTGTCAGTAATGCACTACCATGGTGGAATTAGCATTCTGGTGTCTGAATAAATATCTTAGTTTTTTCTTTGTGAATTTGCTCTGGAAATATGTCAGTATATCCATAGGGGCTGTTGTGGGTATCACATTGGCAGTACAAATGGCAATGAGGATGTGATTGTGAAATATAAAACCTCTTCTTGAAGACAGAAAGGCTCTAGGGAAGAAAAAATGGTATTCTGACATGGGAGGATTTATCCATATTCCTCCCTGACCAGAGAATGGGCTTAAAAGCACAGGACTTTGTGAAAACTGGGAACCTAGTCTACAGAAAGGAGAACCCAGATATTTAGAAAGATATTTGTAAAGAACACCAATAGAATGAGGGAAAGAAATGACAAGGATATATAGAAAAAGATGGACATTTTTAATGTTATCATATTATATATAAAAGTAGAGACAAATTACTCGAGGAAAAGTTTCAGCTGAAGAGGGAATTAGCTGATTTGCAAGAGAAACTTTCTATGTTACAGCCTCTGAACTTTTCTTAAGAGTAAGCTAAAAATTAGTAGGTGGTAACAGAAAAGGCAGTTCTGAAAGTGGCTCAGAAAAAAAAAAGGGATGAAAGTTAACAGTAAGGTTCATGCAATCCTTGCATCTGTGGAGCCTGATTGGGGCCCAGACACCTGGGGGAAAGATGTATGGGAGGAAAATGAAACAAATTTAGATGAGGAGGCTTCTAGACATACTATGAAGGAAGCAAGAGAATCAGGAGGGGAACATAGTGTTTAAGGAAGTAATTGAAGATTTTACTCAGCAGGAGGTCACAGACATTTTAAGTTTATTTACCCCAAAATGGGAGAATCATTAGCATCTTGGGTGGTGAGATTCAGTGTAAAAGGGGCCTGAGGAGCACAGATAGATAACATAGATTGGAATTCACAGTATTAGCCACAATCCTTTTGTAAAACAAGCTTTTAGGGACTGCCACATTCAAGGAGGTAACAGTGGAACTAATCTGTTAGCTTTAGCTGCCAAGGAATGTAGTAGGCAGTATTCCACTGACTCATTGTGGCCTAGTGAAGATAGATCCTGGTATTTGTTTAGACAATGTATGAGAAAGTTAAATGAAAACGGCAATAATGGTGGGAGACATCAATGCTTATCATAGCACTCCCCTAATAGTTCTTCACAGGAATATAATTGTGGAATTTCTTCCTGCTTATAAGCACCTGATTCTGACCCTAGTAATTGGGGAAACAGGGCACCCTGTTTCAGAGGTGTTAGATAAAATTTCATAGTTAAGTGACTTAAGGGAATGGGGAAAAGAAATTTCCTCAATAGAGAAGAGCAAGTAGTCAGCTAATTCAAAGTCAGAGTAGACTAACAAGGGAAGAATTGTTTACTGCTTTATTCAGAGCAGGGAAAGGTTTTGGAAAAAATAGATGGTATTCCAACTAATGAACTACATAAGATGTACCAAGAAAAGGATCTCAATATTGGATGGAATAGGGAAGTAAGAACTGCCCCTACAAATCCTCCTGAATCACTGTATTCAAGTTTGTCACACCTGCAGGGAAACTGGTAAAGCCTCAGCTGAAATTAAAAAATACACAGATAAGATTACAGACCTTGTATCAGTTTAACTATTTGCAGGAAAATGGATCAGCTACTGTAACTAGCACATTAATAGATATTGGGGCAGAGGTTCAATGTCTATTCATCTATCTCTTATGTAGGGAAATCCTGCAGTAAAGAAGATAGGAATTAATGCAATTCTAGTGGATTTATGTACTTCAGAATCATGGCTATTGCTGTATCTACCCTGCTTCTGATTATCATCTCCTTATTCTTTTTGGCCTTTGTTAGTGTGTTTAATCTATTTGCTAGAATTGTCTCCCTCAGGATTAGCACCCTCCATTTGAAGATGATTGACTGCTTAAGTTGGATGTCATCCTGTGTCAAAGACTACAACATGTCAGTCCCGGAACTGGGATTGACCAAGCTCTGGATATCACCTAAAGAACAGACTCCTTGAATGGAACCTCACAAGACAGGGACAGTCCTACATCCAATCTCAGTAGGAAGAAGTTATAGAAGAGACATTTTTCCCCTACCCTAAGGGATTTGGGGTCCCTTTGAGGGGGGAGTGATGGGATAAACATACCTAAGCCCCAATCCTAAGATATTGTTTCATATGTTTATTTTGTATTATCTGGTATATTATTGTACAGTTATGTTGATAGCAGTTACCCCTAAACTCTCATTGACCTATTAACGGACATGAAAACTCTTGGTGCCAAATGTAATGTGAAGAGAATCTGAAGATCTTCTCTGCCCCTTAATAGGTCCATGTGACCTGCTTTGAGCTTTGGTCCACCCCACAATCTGAGTGAAGCCCACAGAAGGAGCTTGATAAATGAGTGGAGCAGGAAGAGTGCAACAGAGAAAGAGGGAGGTGGAGCTGAGAGAGAGGCAGCAGTCAGAGCAGAGTTGGGCAGCTAATCTGCATTTTGCCTAAGGGAGCTTATTTGTAGGGAAGCCTCATGGAGGGAAGACCTAGGATGGTGTTCCTCCCTCTATTGGTAATGTGTACAAACTTCATTGTTCCTATGATGGAATTAACTTTTTGGTATCTGCATAAATATCTTGGTTTTGTCTTTGAGGAAGAGAGTTTATATTTTATGAATTTGCCCTCTAAATATGCATAGTGGCTGCTGTAGGTATTGCATTGGTGCTACACTTTCCTTAAAATGGAAGCTCTGGGAAGAACTAACTATTTAAAGAAAAGAGCCACAGAGGAAGAGTTTTGAATGAGAGGAGGTCATTTTGCATGGAAGTGAAAGTTAGAAAAGTAAATAAATAGCTAGCAGTGATGTAGAAAATATCACTAGATACACCTAGAAATTCATAGGAGCTAGCATCCAGGTAAAGAGAGCAATAACAACTATGGTTTCAGGTACTGCCATACAAAAGGACAAAGTGAGTGGAAAAATGTGATGAACTAAAGGTACTATCACAAGAAAAGAGATAACTGAAGTCACTGAGACTTGGTGAGAAAAAAATACTAAAACGTGTCTCTGGAATGATGTAACTAAAGCAAAAGGAATAAGGTGGGCAAAAAAAGATATGAACTAGCCATTGTACTAAGAATAGGTACTCAAGTGAGAAAATATTAAAAAAAAATAACAGAAAAGGGAAATTGGGTTGAGAACATTGACAAAAGCCAGTAGAGGTAGAAATAGAAGCAATATTTTCATGAGAAAATACCACAAACCATCTAAGCAGAGAGAAGAAATAGAATAGAAAATCAGGGAATAGATCACTAGCCTGACATGGACATTTAATATTGCAATGCTGTAGTAGTTCAGTTATTCCACTGACTGGAATTTTCTCCTTACAAAGGAGTGATTCGCCATTTCTTGGCTTGCTTAATGATAACATCATCCATCAAAAGATGGAAGAACCCAGGAGGAGATCTTCTATTCAATATCTGGTTTCCATTGATAGGAACAAACTGATTTCTGAGGTGGATATGATTTGAACCATGGGAGGAAGTGACCATTCTATATTGGAATTTGTTAAATAAGAGAGAACTTGGAATAATTTCACATGGTCCATACACTTTTACAGAGAAATTTTTTTGCAGATAAAGCATGATTTAGAATGCTCTCCAAAAAACAAAAGAAAGAAGAAAAAATATTATGACTAGAAAAAAAATCTGCTAAGGAGAAAAAAAATGGTTGTTGTCCAAAAAAACTGATATAGATTCATAGGAACTCATTGACCAAGTTAGATTTTTAAAATATTTTCACAGAAGATAGATGCAAGTACAATTAACAGAAGAACAGAAAAGTGAGACATCATCCTGCAAGAATAACATCAATAGTAGTAAAACTCGGAATCAATTGAGTCTGGTTTGGGAAGCTGAAGAAAATTAAAAGCGTAAAATAATTTATAAAAAAGGGGGAAGGAGCAAAGAAAGTTAGGACAGCTATAGAAGTGGTTAAGACAACTATATTGGTCAACGAAGAAAACACCATGACTCATTTAATTTTGCTTTGGTTTTATCTGTCAAGAAGAATGGCCCTTTGCCTAGAAAGGACAGAATAAAAAATCACTGAGAAGATTAGCACAAAAGATTAATAAAGAAATAGTAAAGCAGCATATTGCCCTGATTATTTTAAAACTGTGATGAGCTATATCCAAGTGTAAAGATAATTCAGTCTAGTTGAAGCAGAAAGATATCCTGAGGGAGAAAATACAAGGTACATTCTGAGAGGATTAAATAATCTCCACCATCTTGAGCACTACTTCCTCTCAGATCTTGATGGAATCATCCCAACACCCTTAATCCAACACGTCCAGATCTATCAGTGCTCCCCATTCTCCCAGCTCATGATCCCTGACACTAGCCTGGTTCATGTGATCTCTAAAGGAATCAGTCTTCATGGAGGGGAAAACTATCAAGTGTTATAGCTACTGAACAATCAAAAAAGAAAGTTCTTATTGCCAAAGACCTTAGCATTATCACACAGTTCACCATAAAAATGTATATAGTTTTTTCCATGCAATTGATATTAAAGATAATCATCTTCTTTACCTTAGCAATCTAACATTGGGCTTTCACATCTGACTTCTACCTGAAACCTCATATTCCTTAATAAAAAGAGAGCTCTTTGAGATTAAAGTCCTGCTAACTTTTCAAATTGCATCCTTGTTTTTTTTAAAAGTTATAGATTGTTGGGAGTCAAAATGGCAGAGTAAACAGTAAATCACCAAAACTCCCCCCATACTCATTCCCAAACAACCATATAATAGTGCCCCCCAAAAAATCCTGGAAAAACGAAACAAGCAAAAATAGATGGGGGAAAATCTTTGAATGCCAATAAACTTGGAAGACCAGCAAGAAAGGTCTGCCTGGCCCAGGTGAAAGGGGATCATAATCCAGGACAGGAGGCATCCCAGAAAATTCCATCTCAGCCAGCCAGTGATAGACCCTAAGCCCATGAAGAAAGCATGCAGACATCAACACCAGGACACCCTTGATGCCTCAGTATAGCCAGGGTAATAGATTTGGTTAACCACCACTTGTTTCAGCATTACCCAAAACAAGGAGGAAACCTCCAGAGATCAGACTCCAAGTGCTTAGCCCCAGGTAAACAGATAAACATCAACCCTATAGGTACCTAAGCAAATAGATAATTGCCAGTACAGAATCTCTGGCACATATTTCAGCATATCCTTGGGCAAACTGGCAACTTCCAACAACTAGACCACCACTTGCCTCAGTATAGCTTGGAGAAAATAGAGAAACACCCCACCAGCCTCAGCACATGCAAGACATCACTGCTACAAATCCCAGCTCAGCATCAGGTAAGCTGCCAGACCCCAAAAGCCACTAGCAGAATTCCCCAAACCCCACCCCACTACCCAGCACAATCTCAGATATAAGGGCTCTAAGTGGACCTCAGGGCAACATAAGTACAGCACCAGATAAACTGTCAGTATCTGTAGATCCTGGCAGAAGACTTTGAAACAGTGCCCCTTCCACTCTGGGACAAGGGCTTAAATGTAAAAGAAAGGGAAAAGGCCAAAACGGATCATCGAACAACAATGACCACAAAAAATAATCTGACAATAGAAAGTTATTGGGGTGAGAGGAAAGATCAAGACACAAACTCAAAAGAGGACAACAATGTCAAAACACCTATGGGCAAAACAACAAAGAAAAACAAGTAGTGGTCTGAAAACCAGAAAGAACTCATGGAAGAGTTAAAAAAGAGTTACAAATCATATAAGAGAGGTAGAAGAAAATTTGGGAAAAGAATGATGCAAGAGAATTATGAAAAATAGGACTCACAGCTTGGAAAAATAAAACAGTTGCTTAAAAAGTAGATTTGGCCAACTGGAAAAGAAATACAAAAACTAGTTGAGAAAAACAACACCTCAAAAGTTAGAATTGGGCAAGTGGAAGTTAATGACTCTGAGACATTGAAAATAGATCAAACAAATTCAGTAGAATGAAAAAAAGGGAAGAAATATAAAATACCTCATTGAAAAAACTGACTTGAAAAACAGATTAAAGATACAGCATCAGAATCATTAGATGACCAGAAAGTCACAATCAAAAGGACGACCTGGACAAAATCTTTCAAGAAATTATCAAGTAAAATTTCCCTGATGTCCTGGAACGAGAGAACAAAACAGTCTTTGAAATAGTCCATCAATTTGATCAGGGAAAAAGGAAACATAAAGGATGCAGTAGAGGCAAAATGTTTATATCCCTACGTAGGAAGATAATATTTGTAATTCTTTTAAAAATCTGTACTGATACTACAGATAGAAGGAACATACATAAACAGGGTGAGAGTATAAAATAAATTTGAAAGAATGACAAATAATTAGGGAAAGAGGAGTACGCTAGGTACACTAGAAGGGACAGAATGGGGTAAATTATTTCAAATGAAGAGGCAGAAAAGATCTATTATAGTGGAGGAGAAGATGGGAGAGTTGGAGAGGGGCAATGCTTGAGCTTTATTCTTATCAGTATTAGCTCAGACAGGGAATGGTATACACAATCAGTTGCATACAGAAATCTATCTTACTAAACAGAGTGAAGGAAATTAAATAAGGGGGGAGTGGTAGGGACTGGTAAAAGGGAGGGCAGATCAGGGGTAGTGGAAGACAGATGCAAAACACTGGTGAGGAGAGAAAAGGTGAAAGGTGAGAGAAGATGAACAGGAAGAAGAATAGGATGAAGGGAAATACACAGGTAGTACACATACATGTAAATGTAAGTGGGATAAACTCTTTTGAAGTGGATAGCAGAGTGGATCAAAAAACAGAATCCTACAATATGTTGCTTAGAAGAAACAAACACGAGGCAGAGGGACATGCAGAAGTAAGGGGTTGGAGCAGGATATAGTCTGCTTCAGCTAAAATTAAAAAGAAAAAAATAAGGGTAGCAATCCTGATCTCAGACAGATAAATTAAAAAAAATGACCTAAATAAAAGAAATTAAGGAAACTAACTTTGCTAAAAATGTACCATAGACAATGAAGCGATATCAATAATAGGTATGTATGCATCCAAATTTTTTTTATTTTTAATGTTCTACAATCAGTACCATAAAACTTAGATTCCCCCCCCCATATACCCTCAACCTTCCCCAAGATGGTATACAATATATAAGACTATATAGGATCTACACATACATTCCTATTGAATACATTTTCATTATAGTCATGCTGTGTAGATGAACTAAAATAAATGTGAGAAATCATATAACAAACCAAAACATCACACACACACACACACACACACACACACACACACACGCGCGTGGGCTCATGTGCGCTACTCTACTACATTCTGTGATTGAATTCCATAGTTTGTTCTTTCAATGTGAAAAGCATTTTGAATTAGAAGACCATTGTGAACTTTTTTATTTATGTCCTTGCACTGCTATGACGCTCCAAGTCTACCAGAAAAAACTCACACTGTGGCCATTACTGTGTGCAAAGTTCTCCCGGTTCTGCTCCTTTCACTCAGCATCAGATCATATAAATTTTTCCAGACTTCTCTGAAGTCTTCTTGTTCATCATTTCTTATGATGCAATAGTACTCCATTACATTAATATACTATAATTTATTCAGCCACTACCCTATCGATGGGCATCCCCTTGATTTCCAGTTTTTGGCAAATATAAAGAGTGCTGCTATAAATATTTTTGAACATGTGGAACTCTTTCCCATTTTTATGATGTCTTGGGGATACAGTCCTAGGAATGATATTGCTGAGTTAAAGGGTATATACATTTTTGTAGCCCTTTGGGCATAGTTCCAAATGGCTCTCCAGAATGGTTGGAAGAGCTCATAGCTCCACCAACAATGAATTAGTGTTCCAACTCTCCCACATCCTCTCCAACATTTATCATTTTCCATTCTGTCATGTTTGTCAATCTAATAGGTGTGATGTGGTACCCCAGAGTTGTTTTGATTTGTATCTTTCTAATCAAAAGTGATTTAGAGCATTTTTCATATGATTATAGATTTCTTAATTTCTTCCTCTGAAAATTGCCTATTCATATCATTTGACCATTTATCAATTGGGGAATGCATCCAAATTCTCAATGGAGAAGTTAAATGAGTTACATGAAGAAAGAGAAAAATTATACTAGTAAGGGAACTCAACTGTCCCCTCTCAGAACTTGATAAATCTAACTAAAAAAGAAACAAAAAAGAAACTGAGGAGGTAAGTAGAATATTAGAATTTAGATATGACTGACCTTTTGAGAAAACTGAATGAGAACAGAAAGGAATACCTTTTTTCTCAGCAGCACATGGCACCATCACATAAAATGACCATATAATTGGGGACAGGAACTTCAAAATCAAATTGAGAAGGGCAGAAATATTAAATGTATTCTTTTCAGATCATAATATAATGAAAAATTACATTCAACCAAAAGCAGTGGAAAGATAGATTAAGAATTCATTGGAAACTAAAAAAAATCTAATTCTAGAGAATAAATGGGTCAAAGAACAAAGCATAGAAACAACTGATAACTTTATTAAAAGAGAATGACAGCAATAAGACAACATGTCAAAGTTTATGGGAGTAACCAAAGCAATACTTAAAGGACAATTTATTTCTCTAAAGTCTCACATCAACAATATGGAAGAAAGAATAGATCAATAAATTGAGAGTGCAAATAAAAAAAAAGAACTAGAAAAAGAACAAATTAAAAATGTCCCAATCAAACACCAAATTGAAAATCCTGAAAGTCAAAGGTGAAATTAATAGAACCGAATGAAAAAAAAAACTATTGAGCTAATGTTTTTGTTGTTTGTCCTTTGTTCTTGAAGAGGAGTACAATATCAGAAAGGTGATGTCATGATTTTCAAGTGATTTAGATTTAAGTGAAGGGGGGCTATGAAAAGTCATCAGCCTCACTCTTTCTTCTGGAGCCATCTGAGTCCTGATATACATCAGGATGATGGAAATGACCCTGGATTCAGTGGCAGACTGGTCTTTTTAAGCTAAAGTCTTTCCAAGTTCTCACATTGAGGCAATGCTCATTCAGTGATTAAAGTTAAGTAAGAAATTAGCCAAAGAGAGGACTCTTTAACCTAATGAGAGAAAAAAAAAAACGTGGTAGGGGAAAACTCTCAGAGTTTCTCACCAAAACAGAAACAATTGTTATTCTGTTCACTCTGAGCTATCAGGGACCAAACAACTGCCACCAAGTGGGGATTGGACTGACCCCTATTGTGGGTCAATCAATGACACCCAATGTGAATTGGGTTCAATTCCAGGGCTTAAAGAAAGAATTCTAGCCTATAAAAACTCTGAGATATCTTGCTAGATTTCAGGCATCAAAATTTATATTCCTTTGGGGAGAAAACTGGCAGGCAAGGGTATAATATCCTTTGTGGACAAAGGGAGAGGAAGGAAGAAAAGGGAAAGAAGGGAAGGGAAAGAAGGAAGGAATGAAAGAAGAAAGAGAAAAGGAAGAAAGGAAAAAAGAGAGGAAGGGAAGGAGGGAGGAAGGGAGGAAATAAGGAGCTACATTGTCCAATTGGAATTGGCAAGTTTGGTCCATAGAGCACTGCTTGAATTACTCAAAGATTATTGTTTGTCCATCATTCTCAAAGAGAACTATGATAACAGGATGATGATGCCATGACTTGCAAGTGATTTGGATTTATATGATAGAGGGTTATGCAAAGTCACCAGTCTCACCTTCTCCTCCTCTGGACCTCCTCTAGGTTCAGTGGCAAAATGTAGATCAGGATGATTGGAGATAGTCTCACATTGGCTGAATAAAAAAGATAGAGCTGATTCTATATTTTTTAAGAAAGAATAAGATAGAAAAGTCATCAGTTAATTTGATTTTTAAAAAGAAAGAAAACCAAATGTTCAGTATTAAAAATGAAAAGGGTAAAATCACCACCAATAAAGAAGAAATTAGCGCAATCATTAGGAAATATTTTGCCCAATTATATCCAGTAAATCTGACAATCTGAGTGAAACTGATGAATACTTATGAAAACTTAAATTAACTAGATGAACAGACCAGGAAATAGAAGACCTAAATAACCCTATCTTACAAAGAGAAATTGAACAAGCCATTAATGAGCTCCCCAGATGGGTTCGTGAGCAAATTCTAACAAGTATTTAAAGGACAATTAATTCCAATAATCTTTGGAAATATAGGTGAGAAAAGAGTCCTCTAAAATTCCCTTTATTACATAAATACACAAACCAGGAAGCACTAAAACAGAGAAAAAAATTATTTAACTTGTGAATATCAATGCAAAAATTTTGAACAAAATGCTAAGAAGGTACTTATAGCAATATGTCACAAGAATTATACACTATTACCAAATCAGATTTATACTAAGAATGCTGGATTGGTTCAATATTAGGAAATACATCAACATAGTCCACTATATCAATAACAAAATCAACAGAAATCACATGACTATCCCAAAAGATGCTGAAAAATCTTTTGACAGAACACAGAACCCATTACTATTAAAAACACACAAGAACATAGAAATAAAGGGAGCATTCCTTAAAATGATAAACAATATCCATCTAAAACTATCAGCAAATCTGTAATGGGGATAAGCTTAAAGCCTTCCAAATAATGTTAGAGGTGAAGTAAGAATGCCCATTAGCATCACTATTATTCAATATAGTACTAGAAATGTTAGCTATAGCAATAAGAGAAGAAAAATGAATTGAAGGAATTAGAAGAAGCTATGAGAAACAAAATTATGACTCTTTAAAGATGATATGATGTTATAGAGAACCCTAGAGAATCAATTAAAAAACTACTTGAAATAATGAACAATTTTAGCAAAGTTGCAGAAGATAAGATTAAGCCACATAAATCATCACCATTTAATTATATGCACAACAAAGACCAGCAAGAATAGATGGAAAGAAAAATTTCAATTAAAATAGCTGTAAACAACAGAAAATATTTGAGTGTCTACTTGCCAAGACAAACCCAGGAACTATATGAACATAATTACAAATCACTTTTTCACAGAAATAAGTTAAATCTAAGTAATTGGAAAAATATCAGATGTTCATGGGTAAGCAGAGTTAATATAACAAAAAAGACAATTTTGCATAAATTAATTTATTCAGTGCCATACCAGTCAAACTAACAAAAAATATTTGATAGGGTTAGAAAAAAAACCAAAAAGTTTCATATGGAAGAATAAAAGGTCAAAAATATCAAGGGAATTAATCAAAAAGAAATACAAAAATAGGTGATCTAGCAATACTAGACCTCAAAATATATTATAAAACAGAAATCATCAAAGCTATCTGAATAAGATATACAGTGGTACATCAGTAGAATAGATTACATACACAAGATGCAGTAGTCAATGACCATAACAACTTAGCATATGGGATAAGAACTCACTATTTGACAAAAAGTGCTGGGAAAATTGTAAAACAGACTAACTATAGACCAACATCTCACACTGTGTAGCAAGATAAGGTCAAAATGGGTGCCTGATTTACATATAAAGTATGACACTATAATCAAATAACAGCAAGGAATGGTGCACCTGTCATATCAATGGGGGGGGGGAGAATTCATAATCAAACAAAAAAAGGAGCATTGTGAAATGCAAAATAGATAAATTTAAAAAGCTTTGTGGAAACAAAACCAATGCAACCAAGATTAGAAGGAAAGCAGAAAAATAGGAAACATTTTTTTTTTACGTTTCCCTGATAAAGACTTCATTTCTCAAATATTAAGAGAACTCAATCAAATTTATGAGTATAAGACATTTCCCAGTTGATGAATGGTTAAAGGATATGAACAGGGAGTTTTCAAATAAAGAAAGCAAAACTATCTCTAGATATAGGAAGAAGTGATCTATATCACTTTTGAATAAAGAAATGCAAAATTTAAAAAATTGAGGGACTATTTCATATCTATCAGATTTGTTAATATGAAATATAAAAGAAAATGATAAATACTGGAAAGGATTTGGGCAAATTGGGACACTAATTGTGAATTGATGCAACTGTTCTGAAGTGCAATTTGGAACTATGCCCAACCCTTTGATCCAGCAGTACTATTGTAAGATCTCTATCCCAAAGAGAATATAAAAATGTGTGTGTGGGGGGAGGGAGGAAGCCTACATGTTCAAAATATTTATAGCATCTCTTTTCAGGGTGACAAAATATTGGAAATTGAGGGGAAGGCCACAAGTTGGAGAATAGCTAAAATGCAATAAAAAATGATAAACAGATTGCACAAAAACTGGGAAAAATTTGTAGGAACAAATGCAAAGTGAAATTTGTGAGCTTTTGCACCTCTTTTTCCACTTCGCTAATTCTGCTTTTGAAAGCATTCTTCTCCTCATTGGCTTTTTGAACCTGTTTTGCCAATTGAGTTAGCCTATTTTTCAAGGTGCTATTTTCTTCAGCATTTTTTGGGGCCTCTTTTATTAAGGTATTGACCCGTTTTTCATGCTTTTCTTGCAGTCCTATATGGAAAGACAATATTTGTAGCCCTTGAAATTTTTCAGTATCTGGGTAGTTGGTGGTATTACACACACACACATACACACGCACACATACACATGTACAGGCGTGCACACACACACATTCACACATGCACAGAGACAGAGGACAGAGTGAATTGAATAGGATGGGATCATATGTTAAAAGAAATCAAGGTAAACAGTGAGAGAGAAATGGAG
>CM053770.1:371766712-371782962 GCA_028658325.1 Potorous gilbertii | reverse complement strand
TTCCCAATTTCAAATCTAGCATGCTGAACACTATTGCACTGTTACCTTTCATTTCATGTTCCTTCCCACAGTGAGTCACCTTACAGCTGTCAGAGGTAAACATTGCCACATTTAGGGTCCATGTCAGAAAGAGGATTCAAACCCAAATCTTATTTATCTAAAGAACTATTATTTGATCCACAATGGAAGAACAGCATGACTGAGAATATAGAGGAATATATGGTCAAATTATATCTGGAAGATGGTGGAAAGATTAATTCAGCTCATACACAGACCATGGTTGGAAATATAGTAAACTAAGAAGTCTATAATAAATAACAAGTTGTTGAGCTTGTCTTACGTCCCATAGTTTGTTTCTTTATTGTTTGTTTTTAAAGGACAGAGTAGGTCTTTTTGTGAAATCTCTGAGCTCTGATTTAATTCAGGAAGACAGAAGGAAAGAGAAGAAATGGGAATCATCTTCTCCAGACGGTAGAAAATCCCTTTGGAGCTCTTATATTTCTCTCCCTCTTCCATCAGAGAACAGTCATTACCGCTGTTCCTACTTTCTGGGAACACTGCCTCCCACACTCTTTCATTTGTATTCCACATTTGCCTGAATTGGCCACTCCACTACAATTGAGCAGTGGCCCAAATTTCTATTTGCATTTGGTGACACTAGCTAAGACCAGAAGTTGCAGAACAGCTGCTGATCTGCATTGGCAAAAGGAGTTTTCTTCACAGGAAATTCCCCTACCAATAGGAACAAAGATTCTCTCCTTAAAAAAATAAGTCCTAGACAGAGCTAGAATTTACAAAGGATATCTCTGGTGTCAATTTCAGTGTTTTTCATTTCTACCACTCAATCCATCCACATTTGATAAACTTGGTTGCATCCCAAAACTTCTGGATGTACACAACTAAATAAGAAAACCTTCTCAAGATTAATCAGACCAACTATACTCTTTTTTTTCCTTATAAATGCTACTGATAGACTCTAGAAATCCAGGCACTAGAAGTCACTATTTCTTTGTGATTCATTTGTCTTTTGGTGTGTATTACAGATGTGCCCAATAGCAACTTCAATTATTGAAGTTCAACATTAATTTACTTTCATAGATTCACACAGGAATAAAGCTTAATATTATTGTAATTTTAACTAACCTATAGCACCTTAATATTTTCCAAGCTTTAGATAATCATCTCATTTGTTCTCCCTAACATCTCTGAAATATAGGTACTATTATTAATATTCCCATTTCCACAGGAAGTATCTAAAGCTGAGGGGTTAGGTCACTTACTCAGAAGTTCACCTAACTGTTAAAAATGTCAGTGTCAGGATTTAAAACTTGTATCTTCCTGACTCCATATTCAGCACTGCTCATAATATATCAATGGTTACCTCTTACCTAGTGGTCCTTCTCACAGTAAGTCACTTTAAACCAGTCAATAATAAGCATTGCCCCACATAATGCTAAAAATTGGTGACATCTCTTGGTTCTTTTTTTCTTTCTAAAATTTTCATTCAGGCACTGAATTCCTGACATCCCACAATAGGAGGACCTAGCTGAGTATTAGGAAAAGCAAATCATACAACCAATTCTAATGAGATTGAAATCTTATTCCCTATTCCCTGCCTGTGTCTTTATACTCATTTTGCTTTCCTTCGATCGGGGAAGCAGATTTAGCATGGCAAAACATTTTCCCCTAAAGGTGGCATAGATTTCTCTCCTTTGTTAGGATGCCTGGAACAGTAATCTCTCAGTTGACAAGGCAATCTTCGTTGATGGGCACCACTAATCACCCCTTCACTGTGGCATTCAGCAATAACCAGAGGGTAGAATAGTGCTTAATATCTTTGGCTGTTGTTTCCAAGGGTGAGGTTTTGTTTTACCACCTTCTTGTTAAAAGGTAAAATGAGTTCAGCAGTTTGACTTCAGTTGAGAAAATGCATTCTGACAAATCACTGGAAGTCCGTTGGAGAAAGGATGCATCATGTCAGATGCTGTGAGCCAGACTGTTGACAAACTGAATCTCGTCAAACCAACAGCTACATTCTTTCCCACCAAATTGCCCTCACTGCTTGAGTCATACATGAATTGAGAACTTGGAAGAGCCAAATTGATCATTAACAGGAATTCAACTGGCAATTTCCTAGTAGTCTGAGGGTCTATACTACAACCAAATGATGAAGGAGGTTTGACATGCTTTAACAATTTACCACAGTCATTATTTAGCATATAGTAACAACTAGGATGTAGCATGGTTCAGGGGAAAAAAGGTAAACTTGGAATCCCTGGACCTGGCTATTTGTGTGACCCTGGGCAAGTCATTTAAACTCTCTAAGCATTAGTTTCCTCTGATAAAATGAAAGGGCTTTACTAGGTGATTTCTGAGGTCTCTTTATATTTTAGATGTATAATCCTATGATCTCTACTTAAAATAATTTGAGGAGGATATAACTGAAAGAAAAGCAGTTTCCCAGAAGAGGAAATCATATTTTCTCCAAAAAGCTAGTACAAAATAGCATGTGATATTCACAGGTGACTGGTAATCATCTAGCCCTATCATATTTCTGAAATTGAGTTAAAAATGGAGAATATTTGAAATTTTGAAATAGAAAATTAATTTCTGTCAGGCTGAATCTCAGTTACTCTTCTTACTACTTCTGCATACTGATCTAACCAGCAACCACTTTCTATCTTTGAAGTAAATTGCTGTTCTGATAAATAGGAATGATTTAAGTTCATTAAAAAATCAAATTTTAAATTTAATGACTTTCTTTCACCCTAGAAAGAGAATAGGCCTAGATGACCTTTAAAAAGTGGGTCCAAGCAGAAGTAGTGACAGGAGAAAGACAGGAACGCAAAGAACTTAGGAGACACCACCACCATGAGTCCTTTAAATAAACCCAAGTTTGAGATGACTCCTGAGTTGCTGCAGAAGCAGGAGGGGGAAGTCTTCCACACTGGACCCGTGTAGGGGCTCAGTCACTGAAGAAAAACACCCAGGTTTTTGTTGACTGCTAAAATAACAATAAACTGTTAAAGTGAAATTTCAACAAGAATTATAACATGGTCTTAGAGAACATGAAGGAGATGAGGACAAAGATACAAAAAAAGGCAAAGACAAGAAAAAACCCAAACAAGTGAACAAAGATTGTGACATTTTCAAGACGTTTCTGAGTAGAGATTTGGTCATTTTGGTCCCCAGAAATCCAGTCATTGTTGACAAGTAGCACAACTGGAGCCTCCATGCCAACCTGAGCCTTGGCCCAGCTCAGTGAGGCACCTCATCAGTTCTCTTCTCTTACCTTTCGTTAATAAAGCCTTGTTGTTTTCAAATAACAATAAAAAAAATATAAAGTAAATACTGTCTAGATTTTCTAGAGCAGGTGTTTTCAATTTGAGGTCTGTTAATTTGCTTTTTAAAACTTTTTTTTGATAACTATTTCAACATCATTAGTTTTTTTAATCACATTCCTGTGTATTTTACTTTCATATTTAGAATTATTATTTTAAGAAGTGGTCTATGTGAAAGGCATGACAAATTATCCTTAGTGTATCACAATTCAAATAAAGGCTAAGAACTCTTGCTTGAGAGAATGAAATTTAAGCATAATCAATAAATTAATGTACATTTGTTAAATTACTACTATATGCCAGCCACTGTTCTGTTTTTACTCTAGATTCTGTTTTTACTCCATCTAGAGAGAAGAATGTATCTCTTGCTGTGTAATTGGACTTAACTTTCAGGATTGAAATTTTAAGTCATTATAGGAGAATAAAATTACAATTTGTTAAAAAGGTAGAACCCAGTATATGAGTATAGATAACTACACACACACACACACACACACACACACACACACACACATTCACAAATAGCTAGATGGTCTGCCTCAAAGTCCTGTAATTTTGACTGATGACTATTCACCTCCGAGCTAAGCAATTATTTGGGACATGGATAGAAATAACAAACACAGATCCATGGGCAATATTTGGCCCATGGCACCACAATTTGTAAGGAACCCTGGAGTAATGTACTTTGACTATTTTTAATATTAGACTTTGTATTAATGCAATTAATCAGGCTTATGACAGTTCTAGGTGTCATCGGCAGAATTATTTCTATGTTCTTGGGGGAGGGTACTATTCTATTAAACTGTTCACACAGACACAGTATAAACTTGAAAAAATGAATTAAGTCCCTTTCTTATTTGAACTCTCTTGGAACCTCGGCTGTGGTACCTTCCCCTAATAAAACAGGAGGGGTAATGTTATTTTAGAATAATTAATCAGTATTTGTCAGGCCACATGATGTTACAGAGGGTTAGTTTTAGAATCAGAGAGACAAGGTCAAATCCACAGATATACTGGCTGGGTGATGGAGGTAAATCACTTAAATTTTCTGTGCTTCAGACAACTCATTAAGCCTACAAGATAGATAAAAATTGCTAATCTACTTCAGCAAATTAAGTTCCATGCTAAGGAAAGCACAGGTCTACAGTTAGACCACAGGAAAAAAAGTAAAATTAGAATTTATCCCTCTGTTTTTTCCATTGTTACTTAGAAATTAGTAGTCTTGAGAAAATGAGAATTTGGGAGATTAAGTTCATCCTCTTGGTTGCCTTAGAAATCTTATATTCATTTATAGTAAATCCAAAGTTTTCTATTTAAACTCAGATAATTTTTGCTTTAAAAAATAAAACAAGTGGAATATTTCAGGATAAAATGAGGGAAATAAAGTCTTGATCATGTTGGGAAAACGTATACATTTTACAATCTACATGGGAGGAACTTTTTTTTTCTTTTTCAGAAAACTTGGAGATGTCCTTTCCCCACCTACCCCCTCTCCCTGCTCCCAGGTCTTTGGGTAACAACCAAAAGCTACAGAGAAAACACAGCCTTTACAATTGTCTAAACTTTAACTGGCCACTCTGTGTTTAGATTTTCAATTTTCTTTTCTTTATTTTCCTGCCAGTTTTGAAGAGAGCGTTCATATGTCTCACAATATGCTGAGCCAGAGATGATCAGCCAAGTCTCGACTTCTTTGAGAGCCTAAACCCTTTAAACCCAGTGCTCTTTCCAGCTGGCAGGTCAGCAACATTGTAAATTTCAGTTTAGTTAAGTTTCTACAAATGCAGTTGTGCTTTTTTTTTTTAGCAAGAGAGGAAGTATATATGACCCTTAACTAATTCTTTGCATCTTCCTTTTCTTATCCTACTGGATCTAATCAATTTATCAGTCCGGACATTTTTTTTTAATCTTTGAATGGCAACTATTATTTTTTTAAGTAATGACAGCAGTAACAAAAAGCACATGCAGTAAAATACTGACATCATTTAAGTACCGTTAGTCATCCTTAAAACCAAACCTAGTGAAACTTCCCACTTTATCATAAATATTCCATGAAACAATTCTTCATCCTCTATCCTGAAGCAATTAACGTTATGGTTGCAGAAAGCAGTAAGCTTTTTTGCAGTACGGGGATTGGTAAATAAGATACTCAAACTTAGTATGAGTGTTTTTAGCATCTCATTATTAAGGGTCTATAATTATTATAATATAAGGATAATTTGTACCAGACCTGCGTAATTTGTAACAGACCTGCAAGCAATTCTGTGTTGGGGCAGAAGTAGGAAAGGTTTGAGAAGTCTCTCTGCCAATGAAGGTTGTAAATTTATAGACTCAGTGTTTTCTGGAATACTGAGGAGTGATTTATTCAGTCACAAAAACAGCACATGTTAAAGAAAGTGCTTGAACCCGTGTCTTCCTCACTATGAAGTCAACTCTATTCACTCTATCACAAGATTTCTCTGCTCATCATAAAATAAATGAATGAAACAGTTGGAAGACAAGGTATCACTTTAAAGTCAATTGCACTTACTACAGGCAATACAGAGTCTGGTGCTGGAGTATGCAAATAATTGTTTGGCAGACTACCAAAAAATTACACGCACAAAATATTTTAAATTTAATTTATACTATATTATTAACATTTTCCCCTCATTTTCTTAAGTCCAGACAAATAATAAAACAATAACTCAAGTCCTCATTTATAACGATTGCTGATTTCCAAGGAATAAATGCTCATAATGGAAATTTAACAATTGGCTTCCATGAGACAGTTAGGGCTGCATTTCATACATTCTGGCTCTGCTGAGGTTTTAAAAATATAGGTAAGAGACCTATACTTCACCTCATTGCGATGACAATTTATTAGAAGAAATACTCAGTAAAGGGTCCATTCTTTGAACTTATATCTGCTTGATCTAAAGTTAACTTTCCCTAAAGTATTAAATCCAATATGAAATGGATCCAAGGGACTTTGTCTATATTTACTTATCTTTATTATTTTCAAACTGTTGATCTCTAACCCCAAACTTAAGACTTTCTCTTTGCCATTTTCTCTTTGTCTTCACATATACTAAAGCACAGAATATATTTGTAATGGTAATTTAAATATAGAAATCTTTCATATTCATTAATAGGCCCATGTGACCTGTCTGAGTCACATGAAAGCCTGAGTTACATGAGTCTGAATCACTTGAAGCCAGTTGTGAGAGGAGTTTGCTGAATGGGTGGAACAGGAAGAGGCAGAGCTAGAGCAGAGCTCAGAGGATGTTAGAGAAAAGTCAGAACTGAAGGATGCAGGCAAACTCGGAGCTGGCTGTGGGTGTGAGAAGGTCATTTTGTTTAAGAAAATCTTTTTTGTGATTTGTTTAAGGAACTTGGCTTGTGGAAAGCCTATCAGGGGGAAGGCTTGGGGATGATGCAGTCTTCTGCATAGTTATTGTACATAGATTTTTGTTACTATGATGGATGTGGCTTTCTGGTCTCTAAATAAATGTTTTGGTGCTGTCTTCCATGTGGAGAGTCTGTTGTATTTTGTGATTGTCTTCAAACAAGAATAAGATTTTCTTCATCAGTGAATTATTCAAACCCTACTATAACTTTTATTGGATCCTATTCCAAAATATTTTAAAACAATTACCACAGAAACAGAGTAGTTACATAAAACTAAACTCAGAGGAACAGAGTAACCTTAGTTAATGATGAACACATGGAACCAGTATGTAAAATCTTAGATAATGATATGGACATTATTTCGCTTCAACTCAACATTTAATTTACTGCTTTAGTATATGATGTTACAAAAACAAACATTAAATAGCCTCTGTCCTCAAGGAACTTACATCTAATAAAATTGCCAAATCACTACCTGCTTTTCTTTTCATAATTGTCGTGTTGTGGAAAAAAATAGGCCAAAAATACATCCTTAAGGAAGATAAAGAAAAAAAAACATGCTTCTGTGTGTGTTCATCCTTCGTTGCCAAAGAAGACCATGCCATCAGAGAAACAATGATATGACTCGCACTTGACTGTTTTGAGGGAGGGAGGGCTATGCAGGTCACCAACCTCACTTCTCCTCTAGAGCCATCTGAATCCAGTGACCAGATATTCATCAGGGTGACTGGAGATGACCCAGGATGCGGCAATTGGGGCTAGGTGACTTGTCCAAGGTCACACAGTTTGTGAGTGTCAAGTGCCTGAGGTGAGATTTGAACTCACGTCCTCCTGATGCTGCACCACCTAGCTGCCCCACTAAGAAAGATAAAAAAAAGAAAAAAAATATGCTTCAGTCTGTATTCTAACACCATCAGACACCTTCTGTTCTTTCTTTGGGGATGGGTAGCATTTTTCATCATAAATCCTTCAGAATATCTAAGTCATTCACAGCTGATCATCTTACAATATTGTTGTCTCTTTGCACACAGTACATTTCACTTTGCATCAGCTCATGCAAGGCTCTATCTAGGCTTTTCTCATTTCTCATAACACAATAGTATTTCATCACAATCACATACCATAACTTGTTCCGCCATTCCCCAATTGATGGATATCCCCTCAATTTCTAATTCTTTGCTACCAGAAAAGAGCTGCTATAAATATTTTCATACATATTAAGTCCTTTTCTTTTCTTATTTGACTGTTTATCTCTTTTGGGATTCAGATCTAGTAGTGATATTGCAAGTTAAAGGTATGAATGCATTTATAGGACTTTGGGCATAGTTCCAAATGACTCTATAGAATGGTTGAATCAGTTCACAACTTCACCAACAGTAGGTTAACGCTTCAGTTTCCCAACATCCCCTCTACCATTAGTCATTTACATTCCTGCCCTATTAGTCAATCTAATATGTATGAAGTACACCTAAGAATTATTTTAATTTGCATTGCTCTAATCAATAGTGAGTTAGAACATTTTTTTCACATGGCTATAGATGGCTTTGGCTACTTCATCTGAAAACTATTTATATATTTTAGTCATTTGTCAATTGAAGAATGGCTCTTACTTTTATAAACTCAACTCAGCTGTCTATATGTTTGAGAAATGAGTACTTTACCAGAGAAACAGGCTTCAATTTTTTTCTCAGCTAATATTAATAACTGTATTTCCCTTTGTCCTATCCTCCCATTTTATTCTTTTATTCTCTCTCTTAGCCTGGCCCGCCTCAAAAGTATTTTGCTTCTGACTACCCCCTCCCCCAATCTTGCCTCCCTTCTATCACTGTCTACCTCCCTTCTCTTCTATCTCCTTCTCCTTTTTTGTAGTATAAGATAGATTTCTATGTCCATTTGAGTGTACATTTTATTACTCTTTGATCGAATTCTGATGAGAGTAAGGTTCACTCACTCCACCTCACCTCCCTCCTCTTCTACTCCACAGTAAAAACTTTCTCTCTTGCCTCTTTTATGTGAGAATATTTTACCCCATTCTCCCTTCTCTTTCCCCTCATCCTTTCATAATCAACTCACACCTGTGTGCTTTGTCTGTATCTACTCCTTCTATCTGCCCTAATAATGAGAAATTTCTTAGGAGTTAAAAGTACCATCTTCCCATATAGCAATATAAACAGTTTAATTTTATAAAGTCCCTTATGATTTCTATTTTCTGTTTACCTTTTCATGCTTCTCTTGAGTCTTGTATTTGAAAATCAGATTTTCTATTTAGTTCTGTCTTTTCCTCAAGAATATTTCAAAGTGTTCATTTCTTAGAATGTCCATTTTTCCCCCTGAAAGATTATACTCAGTTTTGCTGGGCAGGTGATTCTTGGTTGTAATCCTAACTCCTTTGTCCTCTGGAATATTATGTTATGAGCCCATGGTCCTAATTCTAATTTTTATGGAGTTTTATTTTCTTCAGTGAATTATCGAACCTCTGCTTTTCATTTGGCCAATTCTGCTAATTCTTCTCCTCATTGCCTTTTTTATACCCTTTATACCATTTGGCCTAGTCTGTTTTTTAAAGTGCTATTTTCTTCACTATTTTTGTGTCTCCTTTACCAAACTTTTGACTCTTTTTTGTTGATTTTCTTACATCATTCTTGTTTCTTTTCCCAATTTTTCCTCCATCTTTCTTCCTTGATTTTCAAAATTATTTTTGAATTTTTGTATGACCTGTCTTGAAAGCTTTAGATGTAGGAGCTTTGACTTTGTTATCCTCTTTTGAATGTCTGTTTTGATCTTTGTTGTCACCATGGTAATGTTCTAGGGTTCAGATTTTTTTTCCTATTGTTTCCTCCTATTCCCAGTCTATTACTTGACTTTTAACTCCTTGTTAAAGTAGGGCTCTGCTTCCAGGGTAGAAAGCCCACTATCTCAAGATTCAGGGGTTTTGTGCAGCTATTTTCAGAGAGATTTCTAGGAACCTGAAATTTTTCAGTTCTTGCAAGGTGGTATGACCTCAGAAAAAATATTTGCTATTCTTCTGGACTGTGCTTTGGTCATTGAGTAATCACAAGCACTCTTTTCTGCCCTTGAACTGTGAGAAGGTTTCCTACTCCACTGTGGCCCATGAGTTCTAGTGTGCTATTGCTCCTCCTTGCCCTGGCACTGTCACCTATGACTGGGATCAGGATCTGAGAATGGGTAAAGTGCTTCCTCAGTGCAAGCAAAGAGACTTCTGAAATCTTCTGAGCAGTTGTCCAGCTCTTTTACTGTCTGCGGGCTGAGAGCACCAGAATCAGCTTCTACCCCTGCTGATTCAATAGCTCACAAGGCCTGTTCCTGGTTTGCTGGGGCCAGAGCTATGCTGGCATAGCCTGAGCTGGACTGCACTCCACTCTCACTCACGTACAACAAAACTTTCTTGCTGACTTTCTAAAAGTTGTCTTTGGCAAATGTGGGCTGAAAGGCCTGGAAACCACCATTGTTGCCACTGAGTCAGTGGCTCCAAGATCTACTGTGGGTTTGCTGGGGCCAGGTCTATGCTAGTGTGGCCAGCATGGGAGTGTGCGACTCTCTCACCCTGGTGTAACAGACCTTTTCTTCCAACCTTCAAAGTTGTCTTACACTGAAAAATTGTTTTGCTGTCTTTCTGTGAGTCCTACTGCTCTAGAATTTATTTAGAGTCATTATTTATAGGTATTTTGAGGGGTTTAGGGAAGAGCTCAGGTGAATCTGTCTGTATTCCACCATCGTGGCTATCCCTCTACTATTTGCCTTCTTAAACAGGATGCTTAAGCCCCCAAAGAACCACAACATTAGCCAGAGTTTCCCTCATTTTAAAAAACTATTATGTAATCCTGAATAACTCTAAGAATTCAAAGTCTGTTGCCCATTAAAGTTATAGGACAACTTCCCTCAAATACTCCAAGAAATAACATATAAATACAATTCAAGATCTCAGTCACATACTCCTCCATGTAATTACAGAATATATTCATCCCATATGTGACTATAGGTATGATATAATAACAGTTTTGAGGGTTTTTTTGCCAAAGGTCAATAACACAGCTAGCACTTGGCATCAATGTCTGCTGAAGAAGAAGCCCAAAGACTTGCAATTTGTTCTATGAGTAGTGGAGAGATTCTATCTTAAGAGATAGCGTTACTTTCTCCCCATAACAGAAAGCAAGGATTATCCTTAGATTTTAGTTGACCATTTTTAATGGCTCTGTTCCAACTGTGGCCAAGATTTTAACAAAGCTGTTTGTGTGTGTGTGTGTGTGTGGGTGTGTGTGTGTGTGTGTGTTTGAGAGAGAGACAGACAGACAGACAGACACACAGAGAGAGACAGAGAGAGTAGGAGGGGAGGAAAGAGGGAAAGATAAGGGAGAGGGATGGAGGGACAGGGTGACAGACATAACAGAGAAAGAGAGATTGAGTGATGCCTCTATGAGAAGAACAAAAGGAAACAATAAGTATGTTGGGGGAGGAGTGGTAGAGACAGCTAAATATACTGATATTATTGATGATGTCCCATTGGGAGACCAAAATAAAGACTTGAAGTTTTAACTGCCCCTTTTCTTTTGATATCTACTAGTAAATGGTATGAATTTAAAATTTTCAAGTTTTTTTAAAAGTCTGTTCTTAATTGGTGACTTACATTTTGTCTGAATTTTTTGTGACGCATGCTTGTGTATAAATTCCTTTCTGGGCTGGTAAAAATAGAGGACATGATTAGCTAGAAATACCCAGAGTTTAACAAGGTAAAAACATAACTCTGTCTAAAATGTTGTACTTTCTCCTTAACCCTAACAGTGTTCTTTCCACAATCTTAACGTGAGAAGAAAAGCTTACGGTTATGATTTTCATTAATAACCTTTAATTATAAGCTACTAAAATTGCGGAGAGAAGGAGAGATGCCTGTGGGAACTTAGACTAATTTATCCCTTGACCAAAGGTTGAGGTATTGTCAAAATAAGACAGAATATCTTATGTATCAAAAGCCTCAAACAAATCTTGCTTGCTAAGTGAACAGTGGACTAGTCAGAGATTGAAGAGGAAGTCATGCATCTTGGCCTGCCAATATGAAAGAAAAAAGGCATGTTCTGAAAAAACAAACAAACAATCTATTCCTTTCCTTTCCTTTTGGATTGGGAGAGTGAAGACAAGTGATTGCCTAGCCAATTTTTATTACATGATAATACCTGTTGGTTATATGTATAAACACTGATGGAACATTGATGAAACTAAAAGACACAAGGGAATACATACTTTACTTCAAAATCACTCATTTGTCCATAAATTCTTCTGATCCTAAAAAAAAGCAGCATATACGATAATAACCCAAGAAAATCAATCCTGCTCAGAAGAGCAGGCTGATGTAGAATTATGTAAGGTAGTTAAGATTATTATTGTTTATATTCAAGAGAACAATGGGAGATGAAACTTTTTTTAAAAAATGTCCCAGTCTTAGGCATGCAGACCTATGACCCCCTTCAAATACTTTGAGAATGATTAGATCTGATAAGGATAAATCGAAAGGTTGGTAAAATAATTTTGTTGTAGTAATCTGATACCTTAGATTTTAATTATTTCTTTCAATGGATCCTCCATTGAAAGCTCCCTCCCCCCAGGAGGAACCAAATCTAATCACTTTGCATTAAGCAGACAACATAAGTATAATAATCTTCATTTAATAGGTAAAAAAAAAATGTAACTCAGTATGGTTAAATGAATTGCCCATGGTTACATAAGTGCTGCCAGAAATCAAAACCCCAATTCAATATCTGATGGCATTTCCTCTATATTATGAAACTTTTCCGTAATTTTAGAGTTTATTCATCCTATTACCTTTAGGAAGACCATAGCTGTGAATCTAGAGTATTTTCAAGGTTGCAGCTACTAATCCAATGAACTTCTTGAAACTTCCTTCAACAAAGAAGGAATACACACACACACACACACACACACACACACACACACACACACACGCAGGGAGGGAGGGGGACAGAGAGACAGAGAGAGAAAGTTTGGAGATTGGGAGCTACAGAAAAGAAAAATTAAAATAATGAAAATGACTTAATAATATTTTTAAAAATGTATTGAGATATTTAGCCTGAGGACTAACTGGTGCCAGGCAAAAGAATAATATCCACAAATATATGAAAGGTCATTGCAATGAGAAATATGATTGGCTGTCATTGGCCTCTAACAGGAACAGAATAAAAGAAAATGATTTTCGCACCATTTCTCCCAAATTTTCAAGGGATGTTTTGATCGTTATTTTTTATTTCTTTACATATTGGTGGTTAGATTTTAGAATAGATTACAGTTATAGGACAATAGAATTCTCCTTGTCTGTAACAATTGGATACATAATCATGGAACGTGGGTAACATGTAGCACATCATAAACTGATTAATCTCTAAAAATTAACCTAAAGATACGAATTTGACAAGTTGATAGAGGAAATTTCTGTGATTGCTGTACAGAACTGCAGTATACACAGAAAAGAAAATTCAAGGAAGAGAGACATTGTAACCTAAGATCAACTGAGATTTAACACCTTAAGAAGCAAGCAACCAGCACTGCTTCATCAACATGTCTAAGATGTCAACATCTCTCTGTTGGTCTATGTGATCTAGAAACCATGATCAACATGTCTAGAAACAATTTCATTATCTTCCCAAGAGGGAGATTGAATAGTATGAGCTCTGTATTTGGAAACAGAGGACATGGATTTGAATCTTAGATCTTTTACTACTGTATCAAAAAAGTCATCGAACCTTTCTTGAGCCTCAGGTACCTTGTCAGATTATGAAAAAAGATTTGTAGTTTTGTTTTCTTGTTTATTTTTTTTTACCAGTTGTAATTTAGGTTTTTATGATTTTCAAACTAGGTCCCTTTTCCAATTTCACTATTTCTGTTACTGCAGTCACCATCCCCCTAGTCATCTTTGCTTTTTCCCTATCTCAGCTCCCGTGTCTAATATCTCAACAAATTCTTAAGGAAAGTTTAACCTTTTCATCTCTGTAACTTCTGCCCAGAGGCACTACTGTTCCTATTGGTGACTACTTCAATTACCTAGTATTTCAGGCAGGCCTCAACCATATTTTCTTTTTTTCTCTACTCCTAGACTATCTTCTGAACAAAGATGACAGTTGCCTTGCTGTCACGTGGATATCCATTGGTTCCCACTTCCGCAACAGTTCCCAGAATACTGATCAAATTGACAGTGCCATTCTTCCTAGGAGTGCTGTGCAGATCTCTTTCTTTATGGCTTCATTATCATCATTGGAATTCTCATATATATTATCTCTGTTAAAATGCATGCTCCTTCTTGAGTAAAGGAACTGTTTTAACTTGTATATTTGTATCTCTAGCATTAGTCATGATACTCGGCACATAGAAAAGTCTTAATGATTTTCCATTCATTCAATATATCTCCTTGATTCCTCTTTCCTCTATGTTTCCACTTTGGCCACCTTGGCCTATGTTTTTATCACCTTACCTTTATGCTTTTTCTTATGTCTATATATTTGTTTAAATTGTGTATTTGACTGACAAACTTTCATCAATTTTTCCTTCTATGGAGTTCCTACAAGTCCAATCTGCTTCATGGAGATTCGTTTGACCATTCCAAATCAAATCGATCCTTTCTAAGATAACTGTCTCTCTACTCTGCATATATCATACATGTACAGTTATTTACATGTTAACTCTTCATTAGAATAAGAGCTCTCTAAAGATGGAGACAGTGTTTTGACCCTCATATGACAAATATTTAGCACAGTACCTAGTAAGTACTGGATAAATAGTCAGACTAATTGCAACACAACTTGACATTCTGGACTCCTGAATTGCTCGGCTAAAAGCTGACCAATGTCTGTGCAGTACAGCAAGGCTCCATCCTAGTGACCTCGCCCCCAGTACAAGCCTCTAGTGAGGCTTTCATCCCATTGCTGACCAGTAGTGACTCCCCACCCTGGGGCTGGCCAATAGTGAGCCCCTGCCCCTGAGACCTACCACCTGAGAAACCCTGTTTTCATAGCAACCAGCCAGCAGAACCCTACTCCTCAGACAATTCGGCAACAAATCTACTCCTTCAGGGCCTAATAACAGAGAGACCCTGTTTGAAGGATCCCATTCCTGGGACAGACCAGCCTCCAGGGCCAGTTACCTGGAAAGGGTCTATTACCATAACAATCTATTCACAGCCCCAGCTGTTCAATTTGTGCCACTTTTTCCTAAGTGGAAAACATCTGCAGTGCAAAGAATGGGATTTAGGAACCCAAACCAAGTGGTTTCGTGCTTTGACCACTGGCTCTGGGATGCAAGTGTCAATTTGGTCACGTTGTCAGCACTATGGCAGGTAGGGGAGAACTTTTCATTTTCCTTTTCTGGAACTTCTGATTCTTTTGATGCTCATGGCAGGAGAAGCAGCTGGGATTATGGAAAACATCAGTGACAACGTGATAGTTGACTGCTGCCTGGCCATCCTTAAAGATGTCTTTGGAAGTAGTTTTGTGCCTCAGCCTAAACAGTGAGTGGTGTTATGAGGGCATGCCTCTCCTTTGGTCCAAGGGAGCATACTCCTATGTAGCAGCTGTATCATCTGGCAATGACTGGCAATGACTACGACCTGATGGCTCAGCCAATTGCTCCAGGACCTGCTATTACAGGTGCCCCTCCGTCTACTTCTTGACTGTTCTTTGCAAATGAACACACTATCTATAGCTACCTAGCAACTATCCATGGGACTCTGCTGAGCAGGCTGAAGGAAGCCAGGTGGATTGCAGACCAATTTCTAAGTGTACACGTTCCCCTGCCAGGCTACTTCCAGGGTTCCTGTCCCACAACCCCCTAGCACTGAAGTGAAGCTCATGAGAATTTAGGTTGAAGAGACTTCATCTCATAAGATATGATTCCTCCTCTTGCAATAGTAGATTTCACCAGGAAATTCCTTGCAGTCATGGCCCCATGAGTATGAACAGAACAAGGGGTTGAACTGATGCCAAGAAATAACTTTCCAAGAGTGACTAGTTAGATGTAAAAAGCACACGATAGGCCTATTTGTTCAGAAATCAGTGGTTTCACTAAAGTTTAGGACTCTCAAAAACGTAACAACTGTGGGAATGCAGCTGAAGGTTTGGTTTGGCTTGGGTACTTTTTTGTTTATTATTACTTTTTAGAATAAAAGTTCTTATGAAATCCAGCCCTCTCCAAAAATCAGCGTGTTAGGGGAAGACCCTCAGGATTTCTAGCCAAAATAGAAACAATTGCTACTAGAATCACTCAGCCTTCAGAACCCAAACAATGATCAAGTAAAACTTGTGCTAATCTATTGTTGACCAGTCAATGAGAACCAGAGCCAGGATTTAAGGCATAGTCCTTAAAAAGTAATGTAACCTGTAGACCCCAAGATATCAGCAATCAAAATTTATATGCCTTTTGGCAGAGTATCCCTCCTCTGGGTAAGGGCATACTTCCCTATGTGAACACAGGAAGATGAGGGAAGGAAGGAAGGAAGGCAGGAAG
>CM053770.1:371721202-371766212 GCA_028658325.1 Potorous gilbertii | reverse complement strand
TCTATGGTCTTAGTTTTTTTCCCCTTTCTGGGCATTTTCCCAGCCAGTTACTTGACTTTTGAGAGTCCTCTCCACCCCCGTGGTTTAGATCTGCTGAGCTAGTGCTTGGGGTCTGGGATTCAAATGCTGCTCCCTAGCCTCAGAGCTTTTGGCAGCAGGCCTGAGTACTCTTCAATTGGAGCTTATCTGCTGGTTCTCAGGTGGGGGCAGGGCTGCCTCTCAGGCTCAGTTCCCTCAGGGGGTTTATACAGAGATCCTTTGTAGTGGAGCTGGGGTGGAGCTCCAGCCCGCTTTGGGAGTCTTTGGCCAAGCTGCTTCAGCCTCTGCCACAGCGGCCGCTTCCCAGGGGGTCCGAGTCCCGGAGATTCCCCGCTCCCCTCTCAGCCTATCTCTCTCACTGATCTGTGAGTCTGTGGGTGGTGGGACCTTCGCGGCCGCCCAGAGATTCAGGTCCCTGACTCCTACTTGGGTCTGCTCGCTCCTCTCAGTGCCGCGTGGCCGGGGCGGGGGAGGGGAGCGCTGGGCCGGACAGGGCTCCGCTCTGTCTGGTGTACCTTTGCGGTCGGTTTTTCAGGGCTCTCTGCAAGGGAAATCTCCTTCACTGTGTTGCTGCGCAGCTTCCACTGTTCCAGAATTTGTCAGGAGTTCTTTTTACAGGAAATCTGTGGGCTGTGGGTTCGGACCTAGCATAGGTGAGTCTTTCTACTCCGCCATCTTGGCTCCGCCCCCCTTCCTATCTTTTCATTGAAGTCATTGAATATCTATATCTACATATATATGTTTATGTATATGTATATTTTGATTTTATTTGGAAGATTTCATAAATTTTTGTACTATTTCTTTATCTCACCATCCCTTGTAAAAAAGGATGTACCAGGGATGCTATTATGATTCCAGAGACATTTTTTCTAAAGAGTTATCAGAAATATAGCAATATAAAATGATGATAGCCCACATAATGATGTTTCTTTTCTCTAGAACACATTAAAAGCAACTTTTCGTTATTTTCTTTTCTAAGGAGAACCTGTCAGCCATCATTGTATAACAAAAGTCATGACATAAGTAATTGTAAGAATTATAGATGGCTACTATTTAGAACTAGCAAACATTTAACAATGGCTAAACCTTATTGGTGATAGGACTCATTTAAATATGTTCTGAACTGAGTTTTAGAAGGTACTACTATGTCGCAAATATGCAAAACTAATGCTAGTGATCCACCATAGTCATTGTCTTCGATAAACATGTTGTTATGGTTATTTTCTCAAGAATGAGGCTATATTGTCTTCTAGATTCAATCATTTGGTTACCCTTGTCATATCCAGGACCTAAAATTAATTAGCAATGAATGAGACAATTACAGCCTTTGAGACAATGATAATCTATCACTTAGGTAGCATATATCAAGGCTACTTCCCTCTCTAATGTAGGCCAAGCCAAGATCAGTGGGTTTCACTGTGTGTGCTAGCCTACAGGAACATTAATAGATTAACAAACGAAGAGGAAATGGAAATAGAAGCCTCTTACAAAATCAGAAGATAAAGTTTTCATTATGTTTTAACCTTTTCTTCATATTATGCATACAGATTCAATCTCATCCAGAAGTAACTTCTACTTTTTCTCCCAATATTCCCCTGCTCTTTGATCCCTACCTCAACATAGGACCAATCTTATGACCACACCTGTACATTAACCTGAAAGTTACTATCATGTATTTTGTGGTTGGTCTCCTTGACTCTTAACATCTAACTTCTGTTTAACTATTGGTGTTTGCTAATAGTTTTCTGTATTAACTAAGAGTCATTCTGGACTCTTTCCTATCTCTAAACCTACCCCCCTGCTACTCCCCCCCAATATTCAATCTGTTATCAAGGTGTCAATTTTACCTTTGCAACTTCTCTCAAATATGACCCCTTCTCTCCTTTGACACTGCCACCATTCTGTCACAAACCCTTAGCACCTTACACCTGGATTATTGCAATAGTAGCCTGCTAGAGGGTCTGCCTGCCTCAAGAATCTTCCCAATCCAATCCACTCTCCATTCAGCCACTAAACCCAGATCCAATTGTGGCCCCCCCTTCCACTCCTCCCTCACTCCCATCCCCACATCATTCTATAAACTCCAGTGGCTTCCTATTACCTCCAGAATCAAATACAAATGCCCTTTTTGGCATTGAAAGTCCTGTTGGATGATGCACAAATAAAACGTTTCATCTCTCAGCTTCAAAAATATTCTCTGACTGTCCCTATGCCTGGAATGTTCTCTTTGCTCTGCTTTGACTATTGACATTCCTGGCTTCCTTTCATCTTCTCTAATTCCTCTTAATTCTAGTGCCTTCCCACCATTAATTATTTCCTGTTCATCCTGCATATAAGTTCTTGGTATATGTTTGTTGGCGTGTTGTCTTCCCTATTATATGGTAAGCTCCTTGAGGATAGGACTGCCTTTTGCCTCTTTTTTGTATCCTTAGCATTAGTGCAGAGTCTCATAGTAGGCTCTTAATAAATGTTAAAGGATTATTAACATTCCCTTCCAAGGTCCTTTTGTACACACCCTCCCCACTTACTTTTTAGCTTCCTTTTTTTGTATTATCTTCTCCTATTAGATTGTAAACTCCTTGAAATCAGGGAGTAGTTCTTTTTCATATTTGTAATGCTAGTACTTCTCACAGTACCTGGTACATGGTAGGCACTTAATAAATGTGTCTTGAATGACTAGTTGCCAAACATGGTTTGGATGGAGAGCAGCATTGTCTATAAAGCATCCTTTAACAATAATATGATAAAAATAATAGTCCAGGTTATTCATCTTTAAATCCTGTAGTGGTATGGTTTAGTAGAAAGAGAAAAGAATGTAGAGCCCAAGATATGGGTTCAGATGTTGCCTCTGATGCATACTAGATATGACAACCATGAAAGGCAGGTCAGTTTAGTAGAGAGAGTGTTGGATTTGAAGGCATGAAGACCTGAGTTCAAATTTTGCCTCTATCCTTCCTAGATAAGTGAACCTGGGACCTGCGACAATGATCCAATTTTCATGTCATTTTAGACTCATCTGTAAAATAGGAGAGGAGGGATGAGCTGGAAGACTTCTAGTCTCCAGAATTATAAAGACATGAGACCTACATAGTCCAAAAAAATGATCTAAATGAACCTCCAGTGTAATATGCCCCACAAATGGTCACTCAGGCTTTGGTGGAAGACCTCTAAAGAAATGGAACCCGAGACTTTCCAAATGGAGATAATGATACTTGATTTTCTTACCTAACAGGATGTATTCCAGGGCCAAAGACTTGTAATCCTTCAAGAGCTAAATACATGAGTAGTTATAATACTGTTACCAAGTCCTACCCTCCTACTTACCCTAGTCCACAAATCTAGTGTATGAGTGTCCTAGCACTTCTAATTCAATGAATCATATTTTTGAGCAGGCTTGCTGGGGTTTGAGAAATAGTGCCTGACTATAGAGGGTGTTTTATTTTTCCTTGGTGCAGAAATAATTAGCCTGTCTAAAGATTGAACCTGTGACCTTGGACTCATTAGTACCACTCTCAACAATGCAGGTTGATGAACTACACTGGTGATAATCAATTCCATCTGTTGTGATGGAAAGGGTAGAGGAGAGAAGCTCACAGCCTCTGGGGGTGATGGAGAAACCTCTGAGAGGAATTTATTATAAATGGAGATAAAACAGTGTCTGATACTCACATTGCAATGTATTCTGAAATCTCCACATTCTAAGAGTGTGGGGGGAAAAGGCTAAGAAGCATCATAATGTACACCAATGGTCATGATCTACCCCATGTTTAGATGTGATTTGAAAAGCAAATGGTTTTGGCTTGGTGGCATTAAGTGATATAAGACATTCGAATTGTAGTATAATCAAAGATTATATACCAGCTCTCACAACCAAAGTAGTCATAGCAATTGAGGGTGACCAGGAGACTTTTAAAAAACAAAACAAAACAAAAATATGTTAAAGATTTATTTTAAATGTTTTCTGTACATTAGCCAGTAGTTAATTCAGATCTTACTCAGCCTGCCCGCACAAAGCAGACTGAAATGAGAGAAGAGTGCTTATTTATGTTCTCACTTTTTCTTGTGTTAACTCCTTCCTGTAATAAATAAGTAGATGAAAAAAGCAGAAACATGAGAAAGTTGTTATCCTAAAAGTAAAGTCAAGTCAACCTCTTTATGTGTGTATACATACATACACGTTTCCTAGGAAATGCTCCAAGTGTCAAACTCTCTATTTTAGAGATGAAGACACAAATTCAGAGAGGGAAAGTGATATTATTAAGGTTGCACAAATAAGAAACATCTGAATCATGACACAAGTTTAAGTGTTCTTTTCACTCTACCACACTGTCATTTTTGAGATAGAAATGGGTGAGGAAAAGGATGAGAAGAACAGAGGAAGGGATATAGAAATGTTGGGAGAGTCTGAGAGAGACAAGTAGATCAATTCCATTATTCTTTAAGTGATATATTAGGCTAATGCTTAAAAGTCCTTAAAAGGTTTGCTTTCCCATTGCTATATTATACTGTAGTCATTAAGGCAGAAGCCCCACATCAATACCAATCTGATAGACAAAACAGAAAATTGGATTAGAGAAAGCTAGCAAGCCCCATGTGAGACCCAAAGGTTCCAAGCTTGAACTGGATGTAAAAGTCTACACTGGCTGTTGTCTTCCATATCTGCAGTGCTCCCCCTCCTTTCTCTTAATTTATGGAATGTTCTTCCAAATTCATTTCAAAAACTGCCTTCTGCAGAGGCCTGTCTTGTTATGTACTCCTCTAAATGTACACACACAAACACGCACACACACACACACACACACAGATTGCCTTCTACCAACTTGGCAGTGAGGTGCCATAGTAGATAGAACACTGCAAAGGAGTCAGGAAGATCTGAATTCATATTTACGACACTTGCTAGATGTGTGACCATGGGCAAATCATTCAACCTTTATCTACCTCAGTTTTCTTATCTGTAAAATGGAACTAATAATACCCTCTACCTCCCAAGGTTGTTTTAAGGATAAAACAGTTACCTCTGTAAAGCACTTTGCCAATCTTCAAGTACTACATAAATGCTACCTCTTATTTTTATCTTATATGTACACATTTGCTTGGGTGTTGTCTTTCCCATTCTTCTGGTGGTGCAGACAATATAGATAGCACAGGGCCCAGAGTCAGGAAGACCTGAGTTCAAATTTGGCTTCAGATGCTTATCAGGTGTTGGACTCTGAGCAGATCGTACCTTCTGTCTCCCTCCGTTTCCTCATCTCTAAAATGGTGATCACAGTAGAGCCTGGCTTGCAGAGTTGCTGCAAGGCTCAGATGAAGTTTATAACTGTAAAGCACTAGCAGGGATCCTGATACGTAGTAGGTGCTACATAAGTGTTGGCTATTATTGCCGTTAGTATTATTATTTAATTAGCTCTTTGAGTGCAGCTACCACATTTTATTTTATTTTGTTCTATTCTTAGTCAGGTACTACAGTGGAAAAAACTACCGCTTCAAATCTTGCCTCCATCGCTACCTAGCTATGGGACCCTGGGCAAATAAGTTAACCCCTAACTGCTTCAGTTTCACAAGTGTAAAATGTGGACATACTGAAGAAGAAAATGACAAACCACTCCAGTACCTTTGCCAAGAAAACCCTCTGGACAAAGTCCATGGGGTCAGGAAGTCATATGCAATTGATCAACAAATGCTTCGTGAAGTGCCTGGAGCACTTAATAAATATTGGTCGATTTACTATTATTTGGCCATGAGACTGGGATTTCCTCTAAGATGCCAATTTCAGCTTCTGTACTGATTTCCTTAATATCACATAGGAGACATACTTTAAGAGGACAAGAGTCCCTGAGTACCATCAATTTATTAGAATCAAAGCTCTGCCCTTTGTTGGAATGGATCCATAAAATTCCTGACCCCTCCTTGCATTTATATAATACTTTGCCATTTATAAAGTACTTTATATACATTATCTCATTTAGTTTGCACAATGACTTGTGGTTGCGTCTAGTCTGAGAGCAGTCTGGCTGTTTCTGTCTGTAAAATAAATTAAGGAATCCCTCTCTCTTCCCCTAAACCCTTCCAAAATGGGACAGAGAGTATGGGATCTAGGCAATAGAGAAGGCGTTATCTGGGGATTTGGAGCAAGATGAACTGAAACAGGTCTCATTAGATAACTAGAGTTCAATTTATGTTCTTGTGTTTTGTGAGCTGATGTCTAGCCTGCTTGTGTCTGTTAAGTAAATTAAGCCTCAGCACCCCACTCTCCACCCTACTACACCAGGGACAAAAGGAGTCTGGCAATCAGGGAAGTAGACAGAGAAATCTCAAGATCAGTGGCAAGGTGAAATGATGTGGGTAGATCATCTAATACTGGCATCTCACGTTCCTTCAGCCCACAAACGAGCATGTGACCACGGCTATAAGAACCAAGGGTTATAGAAGAGAACTCCCAAGAAGACAGAGGATTACTGATCATGTTTCAGGCAAATATTAGGCCAAGGAAAATTCTGCAGCTTTATGCATGACATAGAGTATTTATGAAACTTCCAGCAAAAAGGAACCCTTTGTAAAACCAAAGTTCAGAGTGATTTCTGGCCTAGAAAATAGAAAGTAAAAGACAGGAGGAGAAAGTAAAAACTCTAGGGTTTTTGTTGATTTGGGGGATTTGGATCTGATAGTTTTTTCCTATAGGCTATCCCCCTACAAGGGAACTTTCTCTACTTATGTAGAAAGGCATGTTCTCTGTCACTTAGAGTGGTACTTAAGATTCAATTACTTGTCTAGGGTCACATAGTTAGTATATGAGAGGTGGGACTTTTCCATTTCTCATGACTCCAAGGTCAATTCTTTATTCTACTGGGTTCCCCTGCTTCCCTTTCTCTCTGGGTTATTAGTAATCAAGCAATATTTCTTCATTTAAAGGGCCTAGTATGTCAGGTAGTAATTTTGGCTCCAAGAATATGAAGGTTAAAAAATAAAACAATCCCTTTCTTTTTGCTCAAGGAGTGTTTATTTTGTCAGAAAGCATGTAATAGTAAATAGTACTATTACTAATGATGATACTAGCATGTAGTAGCATTTATACAGTCACCCCAAAAGTCACTTATTTTAATAACCATGACTAATTTTATTTCATTCTGTACTTAAAAAATAAAAAAAAACATTTCCATACATAATAGAATAGTAAAAAGAAAAGGTTATTTTTCATGAAAATGGAAATCTGTTATGTACAATTTGCTATTCCTTTTAAGCATATAAGTTACGTAATTTTATTTTTCCCACTTTTTTCTTCCCTCCCCCACACTGTCACCCTAGAGATGGCTACCATTAGACACAGATATAGATAGATAGATAGATAGACAGACACATATATACATGTCTATATGTGTGTGTAAAACTCTACATATTTATTAGTTCTTTCTCTGAGTACATATAGCATCTTCTTTTATATGTACTTTGTAGTAAATTTGGGTTTTTATAAATGAATTGCTCAGTCACACAACTAGTAAATGCCTGAGGTAGGATTTAACTCAGCTCTCTGCTTTTTAAGGCTTCCACACTATTCACTATACCATTTGTTATATCTTTCAACAATATGATGTGACAGCTCCAGATGCTGGAACCATTCTAGGCTACATAAAAAAAGAAGAAGAAGAAAAAAACTGCAGTGTCTAAAATGAGGGAGGTAAGAATTGTGCTATAATTTTCTCTGGTTAAGTCATATCTCAGGAAAAATAGTCAATTCAGGGCATCATGTTCTATTATAGACATAGACAAGCTGCCAAGCATCCACTCAGGGGCTATCAGAACAGTTAAATAAGTGGATATCCTTGTATTGTCTGAGGGATTGGGGATGTTTCATCTAAATAACAGACTTAAGACCACCTAAGGATGGTGTTAATGTATTTTAAGAATTGTCATATGTAAGAGGAATATGACTTGCTCTGCTTGTCTCTAAAGAGTAAACCTAGGAGTAATAGGTAGAAATTTCAGAGACTTGGAGTCTGAAAACAAAGAAAAAAGAAAATAAACTCCTTGGCAATTTGAGGTAAACAAAAGTGAAAGGGACTTTTTAGGGAGTCGTCATTTTTTTCTCACTGGAGATTCTTTAGTTAAGACACAATGATCAGTTGTTGAGAATATTCTAGCAGGGGTGCTTGATCTAACACAGGCTCAATTAAATGACCACCATCTCTTCAAACACTCAGGTGGCATCGTAGGTAATGAATCCAAGGATACCTGAGTTCAAATCTTGCCTCAGATTCTAACTAGATCTTTGACCCTAAACAAGTCACCTAACCTCTCTCAGTTTCCTAATCTATAAAGTAGAGAGTTTAGCACCAACAGGATAGTAGTGTTACAAGAAGCAAATGAGATAACGCATGTAAATTATTTTTCAAATTTTCAAGCACTATATAAATACATTTTTCTTTTTCTTCCTTCCTCCTCTTCCTCTTGCTTATCCTCCTCTTCTTCTTCCTTCTCCCTAGGTATTATGATTCTATGAAGATGGTAAGGCAAACATTGTTGTTATACCAGTTTTCTAAGTGATGAAACTGAAGCTTGGGTTGAATTTGCTTATACTTAGCCAGATGGATAATTTCAGGACCAGGTCCTTTAACTTAAACTCCAGGGCTCTTCCTCTGAAGCTATAGGGAAATCAGGAAGTCTTTTCAAAAAAGGGACAATCTCAGTACCTTAATGGCATTGTTCTGAAAACCTAGTACAATGTTGGAGTGACATGCTTGGTCCCCACTTTTGATCACCATGAAGCAAGCAAAGCAACAAACAGATTTGATGGACAACTATTAGAGATGGAAATATGAATAATTAATTATGTCCATTCTGCCTATATAGAGAGAACAGATATTCAGGATCAAGCTACCACCATATAGCTACCCCCATCATAGAAAATGAATACATGTAAACAAAAAGGGTAGCTAGGTGGTACAGTGGATATAGTGATAGCTCTGGAGTCAAGAGGACCTGAGTTCAAATCTGCAATCAGATATTTACTAGTCCTGTGACCCAGGGCAAATCACTTAACCCCATTTGCTTCATTTTCCTCATCTATAAAATGAGATAGAGAAGGAAATGGCAAACCACTCAAGTGTCTTTGCCAAGAAAACCCCAAATGGAGTCATAAAAAGTCTTACAAAACTAATTGACAAAATAACAACAAAGAGAAGGGAGCAAAAGCCTACAACTTGCATATAATTCATTCTAGTTCTACACAGCCTTAAGAGTGTATAAGTATAAATATCCTCTCTCCTCCACCATGAAAAGCATCATACAGTTGTAACCCAGGTACATTTATTATGATCAGTTTTAATGAATAACTTACAGAACCATGGAATGCATATTTTTCTTGGTCTCTAACATTATTGGGGAGTGAACTGAGTTGGGAACATTTGAATCCATATTCAGCTATTTTCTACTTATACGTCTATGAAAGGACCAATATCGGCTAGGGTTACCCCACTTTTTCTCATCCCTAAAAGGGAATAATTTTCCTTTAAAAGGGGATAAAATTTTTCCTAGGATCTTATTAGCTCCTACCTCCCTTGATGCACCTTTCTGGTCACCAAAGACATTAAAAACTCCCAATCATATGAAGCTGGTACCCCTGTCATGGTGAATTTCTGAAGACCATCTGGTTACCACACCCTGTCTTACTGAATAGACTGGTTTCCATATGGAGAAAAGGGGAGTTTGAATCTATAGAAACTAGTGTCCACATGTCCTTGTTGTATATCATTATCATGCTAGAATAAGTAATTTTTTACTAACCGATGATGCCCAAATCAATAATTTGTGATGCTTCATTTCTTTCCAAAATCAAACCTATCAAGATGTCATCATCTGACACACACACACACCACACTTCCTGATAATGAATTTGAGAATTTTCATCAGTCTAGGCCTCAGTTATCTTAACTATGATGTGAGTATGACCATCTGATCTCTAAGATCCTTTCTAGCTCTAAATCCTAAGAAACCTTGTAAACAAAGGGATTGAAAAATAGTCTTTATAACCACCAACATCTGAATTAGAAATCATTGAGTTTATACTCTGTGACATCCTAAGAAGGTACCTTGGTATCATATAAGGAAGAACAATGGGCCAGCGGAGGATACTTCTATCTACCTACTTATCTTTTAAGTTTCAGATCAGATGCCAGTTCATTTTTTCTCCCAAGCTGCAATTCTAGATTATGTCTCGTTCTTTACTACTCAAATACTTTTCTTATATATTATTGTGTTGTATTTTTTATTCCGATTAGTTATGTTTTTCTGCCTCTTACCCCCCCCCAAGATGGGTCCCTTTGAAGATTATTTTGATTCATAAGAGAAGTGATATAATACAATTGAAAATATGTTGGATTTGGAGTTAATAGATGAGGACCTCATTATATATCCCAGTTCTGCCATTTACTCCCTATGTGGCTATTTTAAAGTTTCTTAATTTCTCTGGGCCTCAGTATCCTCATCTATAGAATAAAGAAGAATATAAGCTAGATTTTCTCTGGAGCTCCTTCCAGCTCCATGTTTATCATTCTATGATTGTATGATGGATATTAATTTTGTATCTCCCTCAGTGACAAGTGCATTGCTCTTTCTGCACATAGTAGTCACTCAATAAATGTATATCAAGTTGAATAAAGTTGTATTGTATAAAGATGGAACAAGATGCAATCAATCACTCAATAACAAGTCAGGATCTCTGTTAGACTCTGGGGATGCAAGTGTAAAGAATGGGGAAAATATCCCTACTTTGAAGGCATTTAAATTATAATGGGAAAACAACAAGCACATCTATAAATTTCAATGGATAGCATGAATGTGATTCAGGATATGCTAATAAATACAGAATTGTTAAATATATGGCATTGTGGAAAGAGGGCATTATTAGTTGAGGAATCAAAAAAGGTTTTTTGCAGAACATAGTGTTCAAGCAGCATCTAAAAGGAAAAGAGGGGTTCTGAGAGTAGGTGAGGAGTTGGTTCATTCCAGGCTTTGGAGATAGCCAATGGAAAAGTACACAGACCATAGATCAAGATTTAAATATGTGAGGAGTAGAGAGAAGGTCATTGGGGTTAGATTGTACAGGACGGGACAGGTAGTAATATTCAGTGAGGCTAGAAAGACAGGTTGGGTCCAGTTGTGTAAGGATCTCAAAGTTAAACAACAGAGTTTATATTTTATCCTACTGATAATAGGAAGCCATTAGAGATGATTAAGAAGAGAAATCCCATGATTAGATCTACAGGAAGGTAAAATCACACCGGTAGCAATGTATAGAGTAAACTATAAGTAAGTAAGACTTCAGGCAGGAAACTGCTGTGATAATCAGGGAGAGAGAAGTCTAAGACTAAGATGATAGTTGTATCTGTGAAAAAAGGGGGGGTCAGATGTGAGAGATGCGATTAATATAGAGGTGTCAAGATTTAACAACTAATTGGATATATGAAGCAAGAAGGAAAGAGAAACTCAGGATGGTGCTGAGGTTATAAAGCTGGGACACCAGAAGGATAGTGGTATCTTTACCAGAAATAGGAAAGCTTGGAGAAGGAAAGGATTGGTAGAAAAGGTAATGAATTCACTTTTGGACATGTTTGATCTAATTACATATACATACCTATTTCTATCATATATGATCTATAATTATTATATTATCTGGATAGAGATGATGGTTAAAACCATGGAAACTGATAATGTTGTCAAGGAAGAGTTTTAACAAGGAAAAGAGAAGTAGGAACCGATTAGAAATCTTAGGGAATACCTACACTTATGTGGCCTAATATGCCAGTAAAAGAGCAAGTCAGAAATGAAGGATAAAAATGAGGAAAAAAGTAGCCATGAAAACCCAGAGAGGAGAACATAGCCATGAAGAAAAAAAGGTGAACTTCAATGTCAAAAGCAGCAGATAAGTCAAAAAATGTGAGGATGGAGAAAATATCATAATATTTTATAATTACTAGATAATTGGTAACTTCAAAGTTGAGTGAGGAGGACCGAAAGCAGACTGTAAAGGGTTGAAGTGGCAATGAGAGAAATAGAGGTAGAGAGTGTAGATAGAAGTGTTGATCCAAGAACATGAATTAATTTTGGATCTTTATTGCTTTATCTTTGGGAATTTGTGCAAGTGACCTCATCTCCCTGGGCTTCAGTTTCCTAATTTATAATATGAATAAATTTTACCATATGAAAACTGAGGTCTCTTCCAGCTCTAAATCCAACTCACATGAACAGAAGGATATTGTGAAAGCAGATAAAAGTGTGACACTGTGCTCTTATAAAGACTTCTTCAGAATCTGGTTTGATTCAAGAATATTTTTAGTTTTTAAAATTTTTATAAAGCTAGTATTTGAGAGAATGCTACAGAAAATGTCCTTATAAAGCTTAGCTGGAAAGCGATTATCATTTATTTTCTGGAGATGGTGCAAATATACTTCTGAGGTATTGCCAAACTATGAATTTTCTAGTTCAAGGAGCGAAGAAATCCCCAGAACTGGTAACATGACATCCAGATACCAGAAGTGCTTTCAGAAGTATAGAACACTAGACTACTACATTTGTTTGCTTCAATAATTTTTGTACCTAATATAGTACACTGATGAATCTCTTTATTTTTAACTAGTACCAATTAATTTGGAGATTATTGATTGGTAGTATATTTTGAAATCTAGTACTGCTAGCTCCCCTTCCTTCCCACTTAAAATAATAAATTCTCTTAAGATTCTTAACCTTTTGTTCCTCCAGATGAATATTTCACATGACTTGGGAATAATTATTGTGTCATTTTTCTTTTCTTTTAAATTAGAAGGAGTTAAAGTGAACAAAAGATAAATGCTTCTTAAGTGAAAAATAAAATAGAAATTAAAGAATCCATCAAAAGAATGAAACCTCTGTCATTTTCACCCTTGAAAGGAAGGCCTACATAGTTGTTTATGTGCAACTCAGGGAAAAGTAAATGTTGTTCTGTTAGAAGAGAGAATGGTAATCCTCCAGCAGGTTTTAGTGGGTGATGGAAACTCTAGGTTAAGTTTGTGCTATGTACAGATGCTTTGAATTTAGTGCAGGCTTCAGATTACGGGTGGAGGGCATAGCCTGGGAATGAGGGTTGTACAATCTTCTAACATGAAGGGAAATAATGCCTAGCATTCTATTTTGAATTATTTATTAAAGGAGACAGTACAGTTTAGAGGATAAAATATCAGGATCCGCTTTCTATTTCTAGACCCATGACTGACTCATTGTTTAACCTTGAACAGGTTTCACTAAAACCTCTTCAGTTTCTCCATCTATAAAATAAGGATAATACTCTTTAACTCACAGGCATGTTGTGAGGATTAATAAATAATGTATGTAAAGCTTTTCACATTCTCTGAATTTAGGCTCTAAATAAATGCCCAATATCATTATTGAAAGAGAAGTGGAGCAGATTCAGATAGGGCAGAGATGGGCCTCCAAGAGAGTTCTAAAATTCAATTCCTTGTAAGTCAGTATACAACCTTTACTGAGTTCTTTTTAAGGCACGTTTTTAGGTGGATAGCTGCTCTGTGTAGTTTTACGTGATCAATATCATAATTTTCACCATTACCACTGTCATGATTATCAGTCCAGACCTGCAATTTTATCAGTTTAGGAAACTCTTCCCATCAACATCAGCATTTTACTGTGATTTATATTCTTAGAGTGTTGCCTAGAACACTGGTTTGTGTTCCAGACAAGTGACATGTCCAGAGTCACATCGCCAGAATCTGTCAAAGATAAGCCATAAAGCCAGGTCTTTCTAACTAAAAGATAATCTTTAGCCACTATTCCAAGCATAATAACAGTATTGATGTTGCTATAATTATTTTGATTGTTTTTCCCTCCCCCTAAAATCACACAGATGCCTGGTAGATCTTTAATCTGGCATATTTTAGAATAGTTTCCACTACCTGACAAGAATCCAACTGCCAGAGTGTTCCTGCACAGACCAAATCTACTTCTTACATACATGAATCTTCAGAGGTAAACATGACATAGAATCACCAGTCTCAGCAAGAAAGGAACTCAGAGTCCTTCAACTGTAATGTGTACCTGAACTGGTCTCTCTTCTACAATATTCTTTATAAATGTTCATTTAGCTATTGTTGAAGATCGCTAGTAAAGATGGACCTATTTTCTCTCAAAACTGGTCAGTCCACTATTGGATAGTTGGAGTTCCTAGGAGTATTCCCTTAAATCACCCTCTCTGTAATTTATACTTATTGCTATGTTCTGGGTTCTGTGGCCAAAAATAAGATTAATTCCTCTTTCATGTAAGCATCCCTTTCATACTGGGAGATAATCAGTTCAATCTAAAGTCTTCTCCTCTCTAAACTAAATAGATTCCATGCTCAGCCAAATATCACTAATAAACTGTAACTAAAATACATAATTTACACTTGTTTAGGCATTCATCATTTTTGCTGTTCAGAGCAGATATCCCATAGACACCTTACATTACTATGCCTAAAATTAATTTATTATCTTTTCCCTCCAAACCTTACTTTTTTCCCAACTTCTATATTGCTACTATTGAGAAAACAAGCATCCATTTATTCACTTAACCTTGCAACCTAGGTATCATTCTTGACTCTTTACTCTAACGCCCACATCCAATGAGTTGCCAAGTTCTATTAAATCTCATTTTTCAATATCTCTCATGTATGCCCCCCTTCTCTCTTATGACACTGCTGCCACTATGGTACAGATCATTGTCACCTCCTCTATGAGACACTGCAGAAGACTGCTAGCAAATTGCCTTGCCTCAAGTTTCTCCATACTCCATTCCATCCTCCATTCAACTATTGTTATCTTCATAAACCACAGCTGTGCCAATGTCACCCCTTCCTTTAATAAACTCCAGTGGCTCTCTATTATATGTGGAATCAAAAATAAAATCCTTCCTTTTGTTTTTAAAGACTGTCATATCTTCCTCCAACTTTTCGAGTCTTCACATTATTTCTATCCACACAATCTACAAAAAAATGACACTGAGTCCACTGTTGTTCCAGTTACAAAATTCTCTATCTCCCAAATACGTTTTCACTAGTTGTCATCTATGCCTGGAATTCTCTCCCTCTTTCAGTTTTAGCTTCTAACTTCCCTGGCTTCCTTCTAGTCTCAATTAGTAGCTCATCTTCTGCAAGAAGCAGTCCTCTTTAAAGCTCAGGCTCCCTGATATAACCTCCAACTTTAATCTTTTTTCTAGTTTATACATAGTTGTTTGCTTGTTGCCACGTGCAATAGACTGTGAGATCCTTGAAGGCAGTAACTGATTTTTTTCTTTTATCAATACTCTTTGGACTTTGTGCAGTTGTAGCATATCATAGGTATTTAATAAATACTTTATGTAGACTATTCTAGTAGTGAAACAAAGCAAAAATTAACTATTGATTATGGCACATTCCAATTTTTTTTGATTAGTGAAAGATACACATTTTTTGTGTTCTAACAATGAAAGTCAGATCAAAGGGAACTGTAAAGCAATTTACAAAAAGCTTTTGGTCTCTTAAAAGAAAAAAAAAGTCAATGCTAAGTTGCTAAGTAAACATATGATTGCATGCCTACCTATCTCTATTTTTGAAAAGGTTGTTCAATTTTTACACTGTTAGAGGGAGGTAGTTATGAAAGATATGATCATTAGAGAAGTCATTAGAACCTCCTAGGCATAAATCTGTCATCTGTTTGGGTCAGCAAGGGTGCTGTGTGCTGCGTATGGAGAGATATACATGCTATTTTTTAGCCTCTTCCTCAAGCAGCTGGCACAAGCACCTGTCTCATGAAGATTAGATGTACTAATTGTCTGAAGTGTTATATTAAAATACATGTTCTTATTTGAAGGGATGATAAAAAATCATCATGTAAAGGTTATCTAAGTAGAGATAATTAGTAAAAAATAATCTTCTTGGTTCATGTTTTGACAACCTCATAATTTTCATGACTATTAATATCTCTCTGCTGCCATTGGTTTACTTTACTGGTTGGGAACTATGGTAGCTTGATTCATGGAGAAAACTAGACCTTCTATGCCGAGAATTTTCTAGGCTTCAAATAGATCATATTCTGTGTCACAGGCATGGATTTCTTAATCATAATGTCCAAGGTGTGGTCAGAATATAAAAGAAGGCTCTTTAATATTTTGGAGATAGAATAAAAATGATAATAGTATCTGATATTCATAGGGGATAATGCTTTAAGATTTTCAGAGCATTTGATGCTCATCATTTGGGCTCTACAGTAGCTTTGTTTGTTACCAGAGGTATTTTCTCACTGAGCCCTTTATAGAGCTTCTCAACCACCTTTGTTTCCATCTGTCATTCATCTCTCACCTCTGGCTCCAAGAAGTTATAACGTGAACAGCAGACACACCCCAATCAAGTTGTCTTGGCAGACAGGCTAAAACCGGTCTGAAAACCATCGGTGATTTAGGGAGATGTTTACCCAAGCATGTGGTAGAATAGGCAGATAAGAACATTTTGTTCTAATGGGCTATGAAGACAGTTGAAGCAGGTGTTGTGTGATACTAAGAGCTTGGTCAAACATCAAAGATGCCAGGGTCATCCACTATATCCCAGGCCACCACCAGTCATCTGGATTTTTGTTTTGTCATTGGACTTCAATGAATCAGGAAGAGAGAGAGAGGCTAATGAGTTTGTGCAACTCTGCCTCACAATACAATTCACACACAAGTCATGACATCACCTCAAGATGTCCTTGATTCCCTTTGAAAAAGAAATACAAATATCAACCAGGGTAGTAAGCTACTTTTTATAAAGGATGAAACTGAGATTCCGAAACATGACTAGTCCAGAGTCCCACAGCTAGTAAATATCAGAGGTAAGATTTGAATCTAAATATTTCCAGACTCTAGTTGGAGCTCGTTTTTCAAAATATCTGAGTCACTTACCCTTATCTCTGAAAAGACCATGCTGATGCATGGAATAGCATAGGATGTAGGCTTTTCATATTGTCTTGTATTAAATAGTGTTACCAGCCTAAGTAACAAAAGTCATGAGGTATATGGTCATAGGATCATGTAGTGAAACTTAAAGTCATCATAGAGACCATCTTACCCAAACCTCATATGATATGTTAGGAACTAAGGTCCCAAAATATTAAGTGAATTGCCTAATGGCACAAGAAATAAGTAACAGAGCTGAGATTTGAATCAAGATCATAAATAGAGCTAGTCTAACTATTTTATGTTACCAATAAGAAACTAAGGTCTAAGGAGGTTGTGTCACATCCAAAGACACATAGGGAGTAAATGGTAGAGATGGGCTCTGAATTGAGGGACTTTGACTCCAAACTCTATATTCTTCACAATACAGCATACAGACACCATCAAGAAGTCATACTTAAAAAAAAAAAAACTAGAACATCATTTTCTCCTCACTACTTATCATCCCTATCTCTTTACTTTCTTATTCAAACTCTAAAGAAGAAATTCCATACCCTGTCCCTCTCCACACTCTTTCTACATAGTATCTTTCTCTTTTTTAAAATGTTTATTTATTTTCTTTCTAAAAATTTCCATACATTATTCTTTCCTTATCTATTCCTAGAATTCTGATTGCTAATTTCTCCTTTACTGAATCATCATTAGGTCACACTCACCAATGTTAAATGTACCTCAGATCTTAGTTCTGGGACACACAGCCTTGTATCTTCACAATTTCTTAGTTGGTGATTTTGTCAGTTCCCATGTATTCAATTATCATGTCTATGTAGATAACTCCTAGATTTATAAATCTACTTTTAGCTTCTGTCCTGAGTTCCAGTCCTACATCATATACTACCTACTATACCTTTCAAAGTGGATGCCATATAGTCATCTCAAGCTTAATCTTTCCCACACAGAATTATTTTCCCATGAAAGTTTCCCCATTTCTGAACTTTCCTATCAATATCGTGGGTACCACCATAATTTTAATCATCTAAGTTTAAAACTTCATGGTTATCCTTGATTCTACACATATCCATTTAGATGCTGTCTTATTTTTCCTATCTCTATAACATTTCTTGAATAAGTTGCCTTTCCAAATATATCTGAATAAATAGTTATTACTATGAATTTAAATGGGACAAGCTAAGGTGAATGGGATGAGCTAACCCATAAGATGGAAATAGATAGTAGAATGAATTAGAAATTTGATTCCAATAATTGGTTGTTTACAACAGACATGCTGGAAACAGAAACAAAAAAAAAGTAGAATAGAAAAAAAGTTTCTCTGATAAAAGCATCATTTCTTAAATATGTAGAGAACTGAGTTGAAATTGTAAAAATAGGAGCTATTCCCTAATTCATAAGTAGTCAAAGATTAAGAACAGACAATTTTCAAAAGAAGAAATCAAGGCAATCTATAGTCACATTAAAAAATACTCTGTCAGTATTGATGAGAGAAATGAAAATTAAAATGACTCTGTGGTACCACCTCACATCTATCAAAAGAAATACTAGATGAGATGTGGAAAAATAGGTTACACTGATGAATTGTTGTTAGAATAGTGAAGTAGTTCAACCATCCTGGAAAACAATTTTTTGGAACTTTGTCAAAGAGCTATCAAATTTTCATACCCTTTGACATAGCAGGGAAAATTTTTTTTTGACCTTCAAGAAGTTTATATTCTTTCTCATCAGATACATTCTGAATCCATTAAAATACTGTTTAGACTCTGGTATGGCAATCATTTTTGGTACCTTATGTTTCTATTGACTACCTGATACTTGATGAACCAGGGGAGTTAGTTTATGGTTTGAAAAAGCAATTGAATGAATGGATCTGCTAGTCATGGATTGACTTTCCATATGAATGCATCCTTACTGGTGAGAAAACTGGTGTCTTTTTACACTATCAAAAATATTTTCTCTGCTATAAATCATAATAAGGTGGGGTGCATATATCAGGAGGTGGCAGGTCTATGGTTAATCAAAGGCCAGTAAAAACTTCTGAACCCTGTCGATACCATGGGAATGGAGAAAAGGGATTGGTGTTTATTATGTACTTGGGTGAGTATTCTGTTTTACTGAAAACAGCCCCACAGTATGGTTGTCAACAAAATCCAATAAATGTTCAGAAAAATTAAAGCGAAATATAAAGGCAAATTCCTATTCAAAATCAAGTAGCCCTTTGGAGAGAAAGAACCAAGTAGTGTTCTCTAATAATTCACCTAGATGAAGCTTTTGAGATGCTGGACATGATTTTGTTTTAAAGAGGGAAAGTGAATGAACCTTCCTTCCAAGTTCTCTAAGTTGGGGACTATTTTTGTACATAGTCACCCTGAATTTGGGTTCTAATTACATGAAATACAGAGGGCTGTCAATAGAGCAGCAGTTCTAGCTCTGAGACTTGGTAATTGCAGCTCCACATATCTGAAACCTAGGAGCTGTTTATGGGGAGTCCAAGGGCCTGCTTTATAGCATCCCTTCAACCCTCTAGTCTCACTCTGCTAATAACCCCTCCTCACCAACTAAATCAACGTCCCTGTGTGCAATCAGTGCATAAATGTGTGCGGATTTATATTGGTTTATTGTTACCAGTCAACATTTGGTATATTTTTTAATTCATTCATTTTTCTTTTGGCATCCATTTCCCAGATTTTTTTCTAGCTCTTTTCTGGGGAAAAATGGGCAAAACATTTTTCCTACTTCGTAAAGATTAGACTTTGCTTCTTTTCCTCTACCAAAAATCAATAATAAAAGGCCTCCCAAATCTGCCAAAACAGTCAGCAGCTAGCAAGTAATAACTTTATTTCTATATAGCTCAGGGGGGTTGCAAAGGGAGTGTGAAAAGTTCATTACTATCCACCAGAAAAAAAGGAGCACATGCTAAGAAGAAAGCTGAATCTTCCCTATTGGGACTTCTCTCAGCCTACATGATTTGCATGAAGGGCGCCACATCAAACACACTGGGTGCCCTTTTTCAAATATTAATGTGAAGCTTGTTTTAAGTTCTCTCTTGACTTTGTGCCACCTTGTATCAAAGGAACTTAAAAGTAGGACTTGGGAGGGAGGGGAAAGGACTTTTTCCCACTGTTTTAACACTTAGCAGAATTCTTCCTTCATTTGATCCGTTTGCCTTAAACTCTTATTATTTTGACAATATGCACGTTTTTCCTAGATTGCCTGTTTTTGTGATGAGCAATCGTTTTTTCCCCCACCTCATTCTTCTGTGACATATTTAGCAATTTCAGATGATAAAGCTTTAAAGGAGTGGTAAGGGACATATATAAGTAACAAACAAAGGCAATAAGAACTACCCAAATGTGAGACAGCTGCTTTAAATGAAAACCTTCAGCAATCGAACAAGAGGCTTTGAATCTTCATTCCAGTATGATTAAAGCAAATTCTGATTTCAGAAGAGGTAGGGAGAAGAGACTGTCTGGGTGCGGATGTGCATGAAAGAGGCCATGAGTCATGCAATGGAATTGTTGTATCAAGCCAGTGTCAATAAATCAGCATTTGCGTCTGTCTGTGTGGGTCAAACAACAACTTAATTTTTCTGTTTCTTGCTAAATAATTTAGAGCAGGGCTATCATGTTTCATGTTTAGACTTGTTTTAACAACATTCATTTCACAGGAATCAAAATTGGAAATGTTTACAATTTAATGCCAATTTATAAAAATTTTTGGATGCAACAGAATAAAATGAGTATCAGATTTCTACTGTGTGTGGGGAAAATATATTATAAATGTATACAAAATTAAGATAGGCCTCACCTGCGATTTCATTTGTGTAGGAAACTCCCAGGTGAGGTTGCTCCCTTTACCAAAGCAGTCTCTACCTTCTCTTTTAATCTTAAGTGGCTTAGCATCACTCAGACAAATTTTGTCACAGATAGGACTTAAATCTAGGTCTTTGTGGCTTCAAAATGATTCACTTTACCATGTTGATTTTCATGCATATATGTATACATGTATCTATGTATGCATGCATGGATGTATATAATATTTATGAATTTATGTGTGTATGTATCTGTATCTATTTCTGTAAATCACTTTAGGAAATCTGCTTAGATGATCTCTTCTCTAAAAGGTATCTTTTAATTTTAGGATCCTTTACTTAAATTTGATCAATTACAAATGATCAATTTTGGTAGAGAAAGCAGTCCATTATTTTCTAATAAATTTCCCTCATTTGTTCTGCCTCACTATCTTCCCTTTTACCAGGATGTGTGGCATCTAGAAAAACTCTATTTTTTAGTTGATGTCTGCGCTGTAAATACATTTCCTTATTTAAGGCCATACTGCTAAAGTATGCACTCTAAATAAAGCCCATTTCATTTTACTTTGAAAAATAATACAGATAATCATAAACTCTCACATATTTGAATGTGCTTTCAAGGAAAACTGATGGTGGTCAGTGGGATATCAAGAGTTTTATTGCATTCAGTAATTTTGATGGCATAACACTTGGTAAAGAACACTATTTGCAAATAAAGTGCTTTATTATTGCAATGCCCATACTATTCCAAAGTGGTTTCAGATCTACATTCCCTATAGCACTTTCTTCAACAGTGCTAATCTACTGCAATAATGCTAAATTATTTGTGTAACATTTCTATATTTCTTCTCAGAGGATGCTACTTAGACAAACATCTAGGGTGTACTCCATAGCCCCTGAGTAATCTTTTATAATCTTTGTAATCTTTTTGTCCCATGCTCTAGGGAGTTCATAGGCAGGACTGAAATGGAAAAGAAATATCCATACATTATCATTTCCCAAATTGGGATACATATTACTCACAATGCAGATAGAATAGTGTCCAGGCAAAAATGGTATTTTTCTTATAAAATTGATTATTAAATCATCAAAAATACTTGTATGTGGAATTGTGGCAAGAGACTTGATTTCCTTTACTTTGCCCCAAACTTCCTCTGTAACTCCCTGATCTTGGTTCTCCACATCCTAAGGCTCCTCTCTGACTCACCCCCTCACCCCTTACCCCACCCATACACACAGCTATCACCAGGATTTATGGAGTCTATCAATATAATTTAAAACTGAACCTCATTGTGTAGCCAACTTAGCTTGGGATAATGCTGTTTTAGGAGAGTAGCATTTGAAAAGACATCCTCCCATGGCTATCCCTTTCCCAATGATATCAAAACTATAAAAACCCTTATGAAACATAGGGGTCCATCTCATAATTCCAGAAAAGGAAAGAAAAGACATGGTCTAAAATGGAGAGGTAGAGAGGGGAAAAATGTATTATTTCTTTTTCTTTTTTTTAAGAAAAACTTTGATGAAGAAGTTTATCCAGGGTATTTTCATCAAGTTGCTTCATGAATTAGAGAATTTACTGTTAATACCATCATATACCAACTGTATTACATAGAAAGTGACACTTGAAGGAGGTTTTATTTTTAGAAACCTGAATGCTTCCTAGATATTTATCAATTTTAATGTAATTTCTATACTGTATATTCTATGCTGATTTTTCCCCCAAATGAACTTCAAAAAAAGATGCTTAAGAAACAGCTTCTGAAACAGAATTTTGTTTGATTTTGGTTTGCCATAGAAAAAGACCAGGGAGGTTCCTGGCTAATTTTGTCTACCATTCTTTATGCTTATTATACACAAAGGGTCATTCATAACCAAAGCTTAGTCTTTCTTTCCTACTAGAATGCAAATGTTATTAAAAATAATCAGAGTTAAGATGTAGATAATGATATCTTCTTTTCAGTAGGATTTGCTGAGAGATCTCATTTCAAAAATTTCCTTGGGGGACACTCAACTCAGTGTTCAGGAAATGACAGTGAGAAAGTTTTAATTTTTTTAATCTTGTTTGGGTACAGTTTGACTTTTGACAGAGTTAAAGTAGATTTTCTTGTTTTCTTTTTAAAGTTTCTAGTGTTCTTATCTTTAGGTAGACTTTTGAAGTATCCTCTTTCAAAATGTTTTAAATCATCTCCAGTTTCTTAAAATTTCTTTGTTAAGATGGTAGTTAAGCCCACCTTATCCTCTACTGTGTTTTTCCCCACTTAAATAATGAGTTAAACGTGCCCATCTGTTTTGTTATTTATCATTATGTTACATTAATTCCAGCAAATTTAATACATCATTCTTAAAGCATCTAGATAATTTTTAAAATATTATATAAAAGTTGCTAGGCCCCTCCAAGAGGATTTTTTTCATTCATTGCAGTAGATGATTAATAAATAATTATTGATAGATTGATTGATTTTTCCCAACTGAGTACCAGGGTGAGATCTTCAGCCTACTAGTTATATTCCAACACAATAAAGATTTTTTTTTTGTGGGATTGTGAACATGTATCCAGGAATATTTTATTTGCTGCTCAAACACATTAGAATATCCTGGGGACTTAGACATCCTTGAGTATGTTCCACTGGAAATAATCTTGGCATTTCTCAGATCTGTGGAGTCTTTGGTATTTCCAGTCAAGAAATCAATTGAGCTTACTTGCCAGAGATTCATCCGAACACCACTTCTTTTGTTTTTCCTACAAAATGTCTACTACTATGAAAACATGGTCCTTCAATGCAAATATTTATCTGAAGTCAAAGTAGATGGGTAGAGAGGTCCCTCATTGCCTTTCCCACAGTGATCCTTTGGCAACTAGAATTTCTTGTCAAGAGGAACCCCCAAATATAACAATGGCCAAAACCTGGAGATTCTGTCTCCTGGTTCCTCTTCTAACCCTTTTATGACCCTTGGCAAATTGCATGGTGCCTTTAGAGATAGTTATAACTGAAGTGAAGATACTCATTTAAAAATTGTTCTAACATGGGGGCAGAGCTAAGATGGCTGAGAAGAAGCAGGGAACTGCTAGAACTCTCTGCTCAAATCCCTCAAAAAGTCTGTAAAATGGCTCTAAACAAATTCTAGAGCAGCAGAAGCCACACAGTGACAGAATGAAGCAAATTTCCAGCCCAAGTCAATTTGGAAGATTGAAAAGAAGGGTCTATCTCACCAGACTGGGAGCAGGGAGCAGTTTGACTTGGACCACACCAGCTCAGACAGAAGTGGACAGGTCTTAGGGGACTGAATTGCTGACTGCTACTGCAGTTTACAGGCTTTACAACCCACAAAACTTTCAAAGGTCAGTGAGAAGCATCTCTCCCATGGCTGAGAGGGGAGTGTGGTCCACTCCAATCCTAGCCCCAGAGCAGCAGCAGCAGCCATTGCTCAAGCAGAAGCTGCTTCTGGAGCCCTTCACATAACAAGAGCTTGAAAGTCAAATAATTGGCTGGGACAATGAGGAAATAGGAACAAGAAACAGAATATAAATTCTTGCTTTCTCAGTGAAGAGGTACTATTCTTACATCATTGATGACAAAGAAGATCAAAATATAGAACCAGAAGAAGACAACAAAGTCAAAGTTCAGGCATCCAAAGCCCCCAAGAAAAATATGAATTGGTTGAGACCAATGAAACCATGGCCTGAGAGCCATGGAAGAGCTCAGAAAGGATTTTCAAAATAAAGTAAGAGAAGTAGAGAAAAACTGGGAAGAGAAATGAGAGTGATGCAAGAAAGTCATGAAAAACAAATCAAGGACTTGATAAAGGAAACCCCCAAAATGCTGAAGAAAATAACACCTTTGAAATTAGACTAACCCAAAATGGCCAAAAAGTCAATGAGGAGAAGAATGCCTTAAAAATCAGAATGGGCCAAATGGGAAAAGTGATACAAAAGTTCACTGAAGGAAATAATTCCTTAAAAATTAGAATGGAGGAAATGAAATGATTTTATGAGAAATCAAGAAATTATAAAACAAAACCAAAAGAATGAAAAAAATAGAAGACAATGTGAAGTATATCATTGGAGAAACAACTGATCCAAGAGAGATAATTTAATGATTATTGGACTGCCTGAAATCCATAATCAAAAGAAGACATCATCTTGCAAGAAATTATCAAGGGAAACTGCCCTGCTATTCTAGAACCAGAGGGTAAAATAGAAATGCAAAGAATTCACTGAACACATCCTGAAAAAGATCCCATAAGGAAAACTCCTAGGAAAATTGTAAGTAAATTCCAGAGTTCTCAGGTCAAGGAGAAAATATTACAAGCAGCCAGAAAGAAAAATATTTAAGTATTGTGGAAACAAAATCAGGATAAGACAAGATTTAGCAGTTTCTACAGTAAGGAATTGGGGGCTTAGAATATGAAATTCCAGAGGTCAAAGGAGCTAAGATAAAAATCAAGAATCACCTACACCACAAAACTGAGTATAATTCTTCAGGGAAAAAATGGAACTTTGATGAAATGGAGGACTTCCAAGCATTCTTATTGAAAAGACCAGAGTTGAATAGAAAATTTGACTTTCAAATACAAGAAACAAGAGAAGCATGAAAAGGTAAACCGGAAAGAGAACTCATAAGGGTCTTACTAAAGCTGAACTGTTTACATTTGTACATGGAAAAATGATATTGATAACTCATGAGACCTTTCTCATTATTAGAATAGTCGAAGGGGATAAATACATGTGTGTATATGTATGTATATATGTGCATGTATGTATATATGCATGTGTATATCCATGTGTGTATACACACATATACACAGAGAGAGAGAGAGAGAGAGAGAGAGAGAGAGAGAGACATAGACAGAGACAGAGGGCACAGGGAGAGCTGAATATGACGGGATGATATCTAAAGAAGAAAAGTGTTGAGAGGAATGTACTAGGAGAAAGAGAAAGGGAGAGGTAGAATGTAGTAAATCATCTCACATAAAAGAGACAAGAAAGGGCCTTTACAATGGAAGGGAAGATGGGGAAGATGAGAGAGAATAAGTGAGCCTTCCTTTCATCCGATTTGACTTTAGTATGGAATAACATAAACACTCAATTGTATATGCAAGTTTATCTTACCCTACAGGAAAACGGGGGACGGGGAGGGAATAAGAGGGGATGGGGAATAACAGAAGGATGGCAGATTGGATGAAGGGGTAATCAGAAGCAGACACTTTGGCAGAGGAATAGGTCAAAGGAGAGAGTGGAATAAATGGAGGGTGGGACAGGATGGGGGAAATACAGTTTTTCACAACATGACTATTATGTAAGTGTTTTGCTTGACTACACATGCATAACCTATATTGAATTGCTTGCCTTCTCCATGAAGGTGGATGGGAAGGGCAAAAGGGAGAGAATGTGGAACACAAAGTTTTAAAAATTAATATTTAAAATTGTTTTTTTTACATGTTACTAAGAAATAAGATATATAGGCAATTGAACATAGAAATCTATCTTACCCTACAGGAAAATAGAAGGGAAAAGTATAAGAGTTGGGGGTGGGGGTGTGATTGTAAGGAGGGAAGATTGAAGAAAAGAGTAATCAGAATGCATGCTGTCCTGGGATGAGGGAGGAGGGAGATGGGGAGAAAGTTTGAAATTCAAAATTTTGTGGAAGTAAATGTTGAAAATTAAAAAAAAATAAACTAAATAAAAAATAGCTTCAATCATGACAAAGTTAGTTTGGTGTGAATCGAGTGTCATACCCACAGCATCTGGTCTCCTAAAATGTTTCAAGCAGGGAACACATCTAGCACAATAAAGTCATATAAGAATAGACATATGTAAATGCATAATACACGTACAAATTCATATATGGGCACATACACATATGTGTGTAACAACTATGTAAAGATATAGATATACCTATTTATATTTATCTATATACATATGTGCGAAGTTAGGTGGCACTTTACATAGAGTGCCTGGCCTGGAGTCAGGAAGACTCATCTTCCTGAGTTCAAATCTGGCATCAGACACTTGCTAGCTGTTTGACCCAAAACAAGTTATTCAACACTGTCTCAGTTTCCTCATCTTTAAAATGAACTGGAGAAGGATATGGCAAACTGTTCCTGCACCTTTGTCAAGAAAACCCCAAATGGGCTCATGAAGAGTTGGATATGAGTGAAAACAATTCAAGAACAACAAAAATTTCCCACTGTACAACTAATGGAGTAGTAGATAGAGCAATGGGCTTGGAGTCAAGAAGACCTGAGTTCAAATGTGACCACAGATAATGTTTCTCTGGGCAGGTCTCTTAGAGATTTGTGTGAGGAATGGCCCATAGCCACTACTCTTCTTTCTCTGTTGCCAGCCAGGTCAGAAAGAGTTACAGCTAAGACATCCTGACCTGGAATATCTGAGCATACATCAGAATTTAACATAGGAATTACATTAGTTAAATATTTTGCACATGAACTTAAGGACTGAACTAAGTGACAGATATGCTCTTTGTTTTTCCCAAACCCCACTTCCACTCTTACCTTTTGCACACAGAATAACCCAGGGCAGACTATTCAATAGGGTCAGGAGAATTCCTGGTCCTTTGGTAAAACTATCGTCTTTTCCCTGGTGGCCAATCCTTTCCCCTATAGAAATGATTCTTCTCTCAGTTGCCTCAGTCTTTCTAATTGCTGTTGTTCAATCATTTTCAGTTGTGCTCATCTCTTCATGACTCTATTTGGGGTTTTCTTGGCAAAGATACTTGTAATGGTTTGCCATTTCCTTATCCAGCTCATTTTATAGATGAAGAATTTAGACAAGGGCAAGTGACTTGCCCAGGGTCACATAGCTAGCAAATGTCTGAGGCTGGATTTGAATTCAGGTCTTCTTGCGTCTAGGTCTGGTACTCTTTCCACTTTACCACCTAGTTGCCCATTTACGATCCATATCCTTTTGTTTTGAAGTATTTTTATAGCTCTTTTCTGATTCCTGGAATATATTCCCTTTTCCACTCACTCACAGCATCCCTTACTTCTTTCAAGACTCAGCTCAAGGCTTATTTTCTAAATAAATCTTTTCCTGAATCACTCCCAACGCTTACCAGTGTACGTCCCTATCCTGTATTTATTCTATATATACCTGTGTGAACACATGTGATCTCCTCTGACAGAATATAAGCTTCTCTAGAACATAGACTTTTTTCATTTTTGACTTTGCACCTCCAACACCTAGCACAGTGCCAAGTATGTGTTTGGAATGTAGTAAGAACATACAGATGGGCTGATGGATAACCTTCAGCTTGAAGAGCCTTGAAGAGAGCTGCAGTAACTTCAGCAATGTCATATTTCTCCCAGGATGAAGTTGACATTAACAGAATGAATGTTGGGGCACAGCAAATTACATCATTCCACTTTATTATGGGACCACCCACTTGTTATCTCCATCACCTGAGTAAACAATGGAAAATTGTTTAAATGCCTTATATGGGAAGAAAATAAAAGAAAAAAAGGAAATTAAATAATTGTATATTTAAGATGAATGAAAGTTGTACGTAACAGATTTGTAGTTTCATATACAATCATCTTTTTTATTATATATTGTTACAAAAATGCTTGTTTTAGTCCATAAGCTAAAAATAAAATAAATGTGAAAAAAACCTACAAATGCCTTATATGTACACATACACATCTCTGTATATTTATATACATGTAAATATATCACATGAATATACATAATACATATATATACATCCATCCATAATACATAACTATATTTCTCCTCCCATGTGACTCATGATATGTATATATGCACATATATATTTTGTTTGTTAAAATGACTTGCAAATTTGATTTATATATCACATATCTATACTTCCTATGATAGACATAGCTTTTAGGCTCTTTGTTATGTTTTCTATTCCACTATTGCTCAGAAACATGACCCTTCAAACAATTTTTTTTCTTTCTCATTCTCATAAATAAGCTTGGTCTTGAAAAATATGTTCATATATTTGTCAGTTATAAGTGTTTATTCATAATTCTCTTAGCTATTAATTCATTCAGCTATATGGTACATTTCAGTTTCATAAGTTCCTTGTGAACATGAACAATTTAGTTATTGCTTGAAAGTTCATTGTAATGTCTGTGGAGGAGGAAGTATGATTTCTCCTCATCTTTCATACACTGTGTCCAAGAATTTTGAAAATTCCAATCTAAAATAGACCTATAGAAATTATCTAATCTAAAGCTGCAGGAAACAGGGGATGCATTATTTCAAGTCACCCAGCAATTAGAGTAGAGCCAAGATGTCCTGACATCTAATTCAATGTACCTTGTACTTAACCACATTGCCTCCAGCCAGTCACTGGGATCCATGGTATATAGTGAACATATGTAGTATTGTTGGACCTTATCTCTTAAGTATCTTGAAAATTCTGCGTAGATATTTGACCCAATACTACTACTTTTGGAAACCTTTTTTATTTGTACATCTCATGCTTTGGCACCTACAACCTTCATCCGTTCCCAACCCACACAGATTTATAATAAACCATTGTGGTTTACATAAGCAGGTTTGGTAGCCAAGTCCAATTAATTAAAATACCCTCACTGCCCTAAGTCTGAAAGAAGTAAATCTGGGAAAGTAATAACTTTAATAACCATTGAAAAAATGACCCCTCCCACAAGTACTGTACTTCCTCAGATTATTTATGCTTCCTGCTATCACAAGTCAAATGCAGAAAGTGCCAGGACAACTCTGTAGACCTATATAACCTATGCAGGCTGACATATTTTATAAATCCATTTGTAAAGCTTTTTTAGGATAAAGGAGAAATGCTAATGGAATTACTAGCGTACAAAAAAGCTTAATTTTTTTTATTCACAGAAGCCTAATAAGAAGGTTAACTGAATTGATGCACACATCATTTCTTTAATATGAAGAACATACTTCTAAATAGATGAAAAGTGATTACAGTAAAAAAAAAAATCTGAAAAAAGTTAGCTGTTTCACATGTAACTGGGAGGATATGCGATTTAAACTTTTTTGAATGAGTAAATGATAACTATGGTTCCTCAACTGAAGGATACTTAATCTCCTGATTCTAATACTCCTGACAAGAAGGAAAGTTAGAATATAGATGTGTATCTGACTGGTTTCTCCGGGAGTAAGTCCATTAGGTAAGAGGGTAGTGCTATTTGGTACCAAGAGAACTCAATGTGTTGATCTAGCACAATTTGTGCATGCACACACACACAGACACACACACACACACACACACACACACACACACACACACACACACACACATACACACACATACGGTTTACTTTACCAAGCTCCATTTGTCTGGCAATGCAGGGCAGGAATCGATGCTCATCTGAAGCTAACACGGTGATTAAATGTCCCTCCTTTATATTTTCTTTTATATTGGTCTGCTTGTTATCTTGATTTAGTGCCAGCTTGAAACAAAGATAAACAGAGCGATGTAGTGGCACATTATAGACCATCCATCTTCAAGCCACATGTTTTCCCCAGTTTAATCAGGCTTCAACACCCAATCACCATCCTCTTTATAGATTGCATGGAATCTCAACACATGAACCATTGCACTATGACCTAATGGGCTACATGTCTTTTTGGGAAGCAGTTTAATTTGTAATAGTGGGAGCTTCATGTAGCAAAATTATAGATGATTCTCACTGAGTATGAACAATAACAGGTGGAAGTAATCAGGAAATAAATTATTTCACCCAAGGTTTTTTTTTTAATCTGTCTTTTAATGTAGTGTATCAGTTATTTTGGTTTTGACTTTTTTTCTTTTGCATACCCTATTGGTTCAAGAACAGAGAATGAATGCCTATAAATATTGATTTTAGAGATTAAAGTCAGTAGAAAATGGCATTAATACAGTCTACACTATGATTGGGGAAGTAAAATTTCAGTTTATAGACCACTTGGAAGCCATCCAATATTTGAATTGCTTTAGGTTAGAAAAAACATTTAAGCTTAGGAATTTATAAAATCCTAGTCAAAGGAAAAAAAAGTTTCAGTTGATGTCAAGAATCAATATTCTTCTCAAACCCTGAATTACTCATGTTAATAAAAAAATCTCTAATAATTAAAAAAACATCAGTAGATGTTTACCTGAAAGTTTTATTTTAACACAAAGATTTCCATATAGCATGCTGTTTACTCATTGCTTTTAGATATTTCTTTGAAAGATAATTCTTTGATGATACTTTGCCACATAAAGATTTTGGATTCAAGATATAGTAAAATAATAGTTATGAAAACATTAAATTTTTATTTTTAAATAGATACGTTAAGGAGAAATAATACATTACTATAAAAGGCTAATTACTAGAAACATTGCAATTAGTTATTAAAAGTAGACATTGTATGGATCTATTTGTTTCTCTTTGTGTATCAAAATTACTTAAGAAAAAAATTATGATGGCATGGGGTGGAGATGCCTAGGAAATAGCTTGGAAATCTGCCTGGACAAGTTAAGATGAAAGATTATAAAATCCAGGGCATCAAAAACCAGACCCCAGGATTGTAGATGTGAGAAGATGTGGATGATGACTAAAACATAGGCAATATGAGTGGAGACTGATTAGAATTGGTGCCTAGGACAAATGAGAATACCATGGATTATAAAAAGTCATTTTTCAACTAGCTGTTTTTACTCTATCCTCTAGGAGTTCAAAATTCTGTATCAGCTTTGCTTGTTTGTTTGTTTAAAATCGTATTTCCCTGAACTTTGTGGAAAAATTGTTTCTTTGTGGAAAGTGAAGAGACCTTTTGGGACCGAAGTTGTAAGACTGAGTAGTAGAGATTCAATTCAAATGGAAGTCGTAATGAAATAATGCATGAATATATTGAATAAAATGTACGGTCATGGGAACCAGTACATTTTGTTAAAGTTATTGGCTATTGAATTCCTTCCCTACATAATGCTGTTCCCTAAAATAATGTATTTTAAACTACAAGAAACAAAATATTTCATTTTACTTAAATTGTATCATTTCATTATTTTTACTACTAATTTTTAGGAAATATATTTTTTTAATTTGTAATATATGAACCCCTCTTAATACATTTATTCCAATGTATTATTTATTATTAATAAATTTTACATTCAATATCTATTTAGTAAGAGTTTATTAAGCAGTCACCTGTGCTTGATAAAGGGAATACAATGATGAAAACAAAATATGTCCTCAAGTGGTACGTATGCATTCTACTAAGAGTCATTTTATTACTATAAAATTAAGATATATGTGTATGTGTAAGATGGATAGATAGATAGATGAATGGATGGATGGATGGATGGAATACACACACACACACACACATATATATATATATATATATATATATGTTAGAAGGGAATTATGAATTAATCCAAAGGTAAGCCTCTTAGAGAGATTGGTAATTGAGCTGATTTTTGAAAGGAACTAGGGTTTCTAAAACATAGGTATGAAGAAGGAAGGTATTCCAGATAAGATAGGATGAAAAGGTGCTAGGTATATACAAAATAGAGCAGCTAGACCTATATTCATTCATATTTGCCTATTTTCCTATCTTATGAAATCTTCAAAGTGCAATGGGCTATCAGTTAACTAGGAAATTAATTAACAATTTGGTGGCATAGTATGTAATTTGATCACAATATGCCACTTAGTCACAAATAATTTATCTTTTGTATTCCTCTTCGCTCCTAAAAATATTCTTTTACTGAGCAAGAAGCCACAAATGTACTAGGCTGTACAGAGATGTAGGGTATGACTGCAAAAACTCTCATTCATGTGTGTGTGTATATGTTCAAACTTCTTTGCTTTATTTATTTGTTTGAATCATATTTCTCTGAACTTTTGTGGAAACATTGATTCTTTGTGGAAAGTAAAGAGATCTTTTGTGACAGAAGTAGTAAGATTACATATCATAGATGCAATTCAAAGGAAGTGGTAATGAAGGAATGCATGACTATATTTAATAAATTGCATGACCATGAAAGTCAGGGCAATGGTTGAATGAAGGAGTATGAAGAAGGAGGGAAATGTCAAAATGCAGGAGAATTGAGAGTTTTGAGCAGAGGGGATGGTTATTTCATACACACAAACCCCAAAACATACATACACATGTGCATGTATACAATATGTGCACATATATGTGTACACATTATATGTATGTGTAAACACGTGCATATGTAATACATGTGTGTATATGTGCATGTGTGCAAGTACGTACGTATTACTGAGCAGGCAGCCACAACTATACCTAGGGGGTATGACCTGAACCATGCTCACTTTACGTATGTGTGTGCACACACATACACACATATAGGAAATAACCATTATCTTTGCTCCAAAGTCTGAATTCTTCTGTATTTGAACATTTCCCTTCTCCTTCATAAATATTCATTCAATAATTTACATTTTCTTCATTATAGTAATGTGATTTATCAAAACACTGTGAGGTAACTAAAAATAGTGCAATAACAAAATGAAACAAAAATCCAAAAAGCTTTCAAATATGATAATGCAGGTTTGCTGCTGCAGAATCAAATTTATTTTCCTTGATATTTTCTCCAAATTGGTAGAAATGGGAATGCGACAAGAAAATATCTGGTAATTTTGGAAATCTGTTGAGATATCATCAGCAATATCTCTGAGGGAGGAAGAAAAGGTGGTTAGCTGTAGATTAGGCAATATTGGAGTTGACTCCATCTGATCTCTCCCTTTGACCATGGTTTATAGTACAGACATTGCCAGAAGGTTCTGAATTTTTTCTGGTATATCTTATTTCCCTTCCACTTCATTTCATCTACACTAGTTTTAGACTCCCCTTGAATCCTACAGTTTTGGGGAATTGGGTTCAGCTCTTGCTTTGTTACATCCTTTCACCTGTAGTGGCAATGTTAGTGGGGTGTCAGACTTTTCCCACCACATGAAAGGAAAATCCACATTAAATTTTGATAATTTTCATCAACATCTCTTTATAAGCATGTCTCTCTCTCTCTCTCTTTCTCTCTCTGTCTTTCATTAAACTCTCAGATGGAACTGTCTTCAAGAGTGAAAGAAAATGAAAACCCAAGGATGATGGCAAATGTGAATATACACATATTTCCTATCTTTCCCATGGTTTCAGTCATTTCTGGGACATATTTGAAAAGATTTGTTACAAAGGTGAGAAAATCTTCTTTTAAAGCACAGAAGAAGGTGGGGGATGAAAGGTCCTAAGGTCACATGTGTGCAATATCAATGAGAAGTATGCCAGAATGAGAAGGAACTGAGGGGGATAGTAAGAGAAAGAAAAGGAGAGAGAGAGAGAGAGAGAGAGAGAGAGAGAGAGAGAGAGAGAGAGAGAGAGACAGAGAGAGACAGAGAGAGAGACAGAGAGAGATGTGGTTGTTTTTAACATCAGTAGAGACAGAACTGACTTCTAAGATACCAAAGTACAGATTTAGTTTTGTCATGCTTCCCTGAAATTCCAACCCTTCCCATGATTTAAAGAGCTAAAGTTATTAGTAGAAGCATAGATGAGTAAAGGGATTCACCTTGAATAGACATGAGCCTAAAACATTCCTATTAATGGCCACACTGACAGTCCAGAGAGGAACAATCTGCTTTAATCCTGTGGACACAGATTTCTTAAAAGTGGAACTTGTCTGGCTTGGCAAAGCATTTCATCAAAGAAGACTGTCTGAAACAGGGAGTTCTATAACAGCAGGGGGAGGAATTCAACAAATGTGTTTAGGGCGTTTGTAATAAAAACAGCTCAAATGGCCTGGTGGGTGGGCCTAACCTGAACCTCTGTATGTCTCTTCATTGGCTAATAAAAAACATAAAGCTGATAGTGATCTACTGAAACTTTGTAAAGACTCTGCACACAGGCCTGTGAATCATGATAAATAGAAAACTACAAAAAAGATCCCTCAGTAGCCTGAGAAGTACAAGATAGATACACAATAGCATTTGACCCCTGAAATCCTTGACCAGGCTAGGCAGAGTCAGAAGCCTAACTAGCATGCTGGTAAACAATGCTTTTCCCAAAGGTGAAGGCTAAGCGTAACACTTCTTGAAAGAGGTGCTTTCTTCCCAGGGGTTCCAAATCCCTAGCTCTTGCTTTGCGGGGGATACCTTCTGCCTGTCAGCTAGATGGCATAACAGATAGAATTCTAGACTGAGAGGCAGGGATAATAAGGGCTAGAATTTATATGGTGCTATAATGTTTGCAAAGCATTTTTACAATTTTCTCCTCTTGATATCACTAGCAATAAGGTGATGTTACTTTTTTATCCCTTTTTATAGATGAGCAAACTGAGGCAGACTGAGCATAAGTGAATTGACCCAAGCAATCCAGCTAGTATATTTTTGAAACCAAATTTGAACTCAGGGCTTTAGGGTACACAGGTCCTTCAGTCTATCCCTTGGAACCAGAATGATTCTTCAGATATTTAGTAGATATATGACTATGGACAAGTTATCTAATCACTCTCAGCCTCAGTTTATTTATTTATAAAATAGGTATAATAATATCTATATCAAAGAGTTTTGAGAATAAAATGGTACGATATGTGATATATTTAGACTTTTGAGTCATTTATTTCTTGTTATAGTTCTGTTCTTATGGTGTTCTTGTTACAGACATAGAGCTCTTCTGACTCCTGCAAGAACAAAGAAAGGACATCTTCCTTTTCTGGTACCCTCTTTTGTGCTGCCACTCCCTCCAATTTTTTTTTGTTTGTTTCTTTGTTTGCTAGCTCCTTTGGTTGTTTTGTCATAGATGAAAATATCTCTAACTATGATTCTGGGCTTAAGGGACCTTAGAGTGAACTAAACTACCATTATCTGCAACGATGGTTTAACATAAAGAAAAACTGCTTCCCATTACATCATTCCCATACAAGTATCTAAACTAAAGACATCCTGTAAACCTTATCTTATAAAAGAGACTCTAAGACTGCTTAATAAGATGCCAAACATTTTTATTTAAAATGAAAGATTTAGTCGTTTGGGTATTTGTAAATAGATAACTCTCTGGCATCAATGTGAATAAACAGCCACATGTTTGAACAAATATTCACTTTTTAATCTGGATGTTTTGGCACGTTGTGGACTCACATTCCCAGAGCTGTTGTCCTGACAATCAATGAAATTTACTCTTAATTGAATTGAATCCAGAAAGCATTTATTAAGTAGCAACTACGTTCATGGTATTGTGAAAGGATAGTTTTAGTAGCCTGTAATAAATATTCTTTAAAACTCAGCATTTTCATGCATGCCTCATATATTTCAAGGAACTGTGTGATACAATAGAAGCAAAATGTCATTCAAACTCATGTCTTTTTTTTCTTTTCCTTTTCTTTCCTCTCCCGAGCAGAATGAACATTCGAGCATTCTGCTGATACACACTCGAAGCCAATTCCAGGATACCAAGTCTTCTTACGCTCTTCTCACCAAGCTGAAATAATATTTTGGCACTTTTCTGGTGAGAAGAAACAGAAACAAAGGAGACAACAGCCATAAAATCAATGCCTGCCTTTGAAAGCAGATTTCAGAATGTGTAATGAAATGATTGCCTGCAGAATCACTGGATAGGACAAGGAATTTATGCCATACACCCTCAAAGATAAGTTTCCAGACATATGGAGAAGGAATGCAATTGATTTTATGATTATGCTGAACATTAAATCATTATAGAAAGAGAAAATTAAACTCTGGTTAGCTCTTGGAAAATTATCTAGATTTCTACTTTCAGAAGTCATAGTTTCACCCAAGATAATGTGCTGGTTATGTGTTGAGTCACTGAACAACCTGTACATGTGCTTTATTGACGTCCTTGTAATATCATGAAAAACCAGGGGAGTCCACTGATATGTTGGATGAATCTCTCTGTTAGAGAATGTAGACACTTGTTGAGACAGGGTGGGCAGGAATAAATGGATTATGATTGCCAACACAGGAAGCCATATCCCCATCAATGGATCTGTTTGAGTCTTTAATCTTTACCCAAAGGAATTTTTATAAGACTATATAAAGAATACATAGGTGGATATCTAGATTTTTGGTCAATTGTATGATTTTAATAGGTTTTATGTTTGTTTATTTTCATGAGGACCATTTTCTAAACAAACTCTGCCTGGTCTCCTTTCAGGAACTCTGTTTCATTTTCTTTGGAGCATATTCACATCCTACATGCTCTTTGGTAATTCCCAAAGCTAATTTATCTATAGAAATAGCCAGGGATAAAAAACAGCGGAAATGATAGAGGAACACAGTTAGTTCATGGGTCTTCCTCTATATGCTTATTAGCATGCAAATTATTCAATAGAATGCTAATTATTTATTAGTAATAGAGTCAGCCTTCTTTAAAATAATAATTTCCTGGTCTACCTCTCAAAAAAGCAATATACAGACTGCAGAGGGTGCTTTCTCTTATCACTTCGAGAGTTATTTTTATTACATTGAAATAAAACAGGATTTCTCAGCTTTTACCAAGAATGCAGAATGCATTTGTTTTGAAAGGGAAAAACAGCACCCTTAGTCCCTTTTGAGGATGGAACAGCAATTATTTTTACAGTATGCAGATACAATACCAAAGGTTGATCCTTTGCTCATAGGATCACAAATTGAGAGTTGAAATAAACCTCAGTGGCCATCTAAACAAAAGGAATCTCTATTATAACTTCACACAAACTCCACTATAATGAAAGGGATCAGCATTAGTTATTATTAATTTGCCTTCTCTTTCCCTTTTCCTTTCTCTTTCCTTTCTTTTCTTTTTCTGACATCAAACAACCTCCTTTCACTGCTCCTGGATCTGCTGTATGGGGCCAAACAGAAGAATATAGTCCTTCATTTATAGTTCTTCAAGCATTTGAAAACAACAATCATAGTCCCTTTAAGCTTATGTCTAAACATCACAAGTTCTTCAGGACAGCTAGGTGGTACAAAGGACAGAGCACCAGTGCAGGAGTCAAGAGGACCTGAGTTCGAATGTCACCCCAGATATTTGACACTCACTACTTGTGTGACCTTGGGCAAGTCACTTAACCCCAATTGCCTGCCTCATCCTGGGTCATCTCCAATCATCCTGATGAATATCTGGTCACTGGATTCAGATGGTTCTGGAGGAGAAGTAAGGCTGGTGACCTTGCACAGCTTTCCTTCATTCAAACAAAGTCAAATGCAAGTCATGTCATCTTTTCTCAGATGGCATGGTCTTCTTGGGAAATAAAGAATGAGCAAACATAAGTTCCTGCAGCTGATCTTTAAGTAACATGGACCTTAGGACCTTCACCAGTCTTTGCTTTCTATTGATAATGCCTTTTTCTTGCTGTTAATATAATTTTGCTTCTTAATGGGAAGATCTTCCCCACCTGTTAATGGGCTTGCCCATTAAGGGGAGTTTGATTAGGGAAGATTTGTAGAAAGGCCACCTTTTTTAATTTTCTAATGAGGCACTGGTTCTCAAGGGTTCTCTCTGGTTATTAAAAATGTATAAATACTCTGAGGGTGAGGTTTTATTTTGGGACTTACAGACTGGACATGTTTCTTTGGCCAGAGGAGACTCTGGGAAGCTGCTAAGGAGCCCCCCACCCCCAGCTTTGAAAACTCAGACGTTGGTGCTTCCCTCTCTGGTAACTATGGTAGATAATGTATTATTAAATTCGTTTTTACACATGAGGAAACTGAATCTTTGAGAAGTTAAGAGACTTGAATGACAGAAGAAATACATGAAAGAAAAATTAAATGTACCGTATTTTTTGTTGGGAATAAGAACAAAAAGGTGAGACTGGTGCTTACATTCCAGTAGGGAGAGTAAATATAAATAAACAATGACTAGTAAAGTGAGTTTTGGTCTGGTGAATCACATGGAAGGTGAGTGGAGCCAGGGGGCACTAGATTGCCATGTGTACCATTGCCAATAGCAGTAGTAATTTGTTTGGGTTACTGCTGCCAGAATAAGAGGTAGAATGTGGGAAAGGGAGGGGTGAGACAAAGAGTGGCAAGGAAGATGATAAGATGCCAAGATTGGCACTCATTTCCTGGTGCATTATTGCTAAATGGGATATGAAGGGCTAAAGAGATATAAGTATTAGGTGATTTCTCACTCATTAACTTGTACATTAAGACTACTAGACAAGTTTCTAGGCAAAGTAGATCAGTTCTGCCAATGATCTAGAGGCTGAGAGTGTGGTCTGTGGTGGTCAGGTTCAGAGACTTAATAGTTTGGTTAAAGAAAAGTAGGGGAGCAGCAAAGCAGATGCCAGCAGGCCTAGGTAGGTCTCTGTTTCCTGGTGAATTGTAGGTGAATTCACACAAATCAACCCAGGTTTACCTTGTCCAAGTCCAGGATTTTAATCCATTATACCATTTTGCCTTCCAAAATGCCTATAGGAATGAAATCATAGATTCAATTGAATATTTTAATATATGTATATATTTAAGATGTAACTAGGTGTACTGGATAGAATTCTAGCCTTGGAGTCAAGAAGGTGAGAATTCAAGTCATAACAGCTATATGAACATAGGCATCTCACTTTACCTCTTAATATCCCAAGACAATTTCTAAAATCATAAATTTTAGACCAGTTGCTATCCTGTTTGGAGATATGAGTTTACCCTAGTTCTCTACAATGGTGAATTAACAGATCTGGACCAAAAATATATTATATGCTTATATGAACTGAATTAACCTAACAGAGAGTGAATTTTGTGGACAATACATTTTCACATATTCCAGTTATGCTTGAGGCCTTAGTGCTAGGAATTTTGTACACCTGACTCAGTTTCCTACAACAAATGAGCTACGTATAGATTCAATTTAAAAGCAATTCAAACCTAAGTCACTGAAGACATTCATAGCTGGGAAATAGGAGCCATACCCTGGAATTCGCTAATACTGATGACCAAATTGATCACAAAGGCTGCACAATAGTAGTACACAGGGGAAAATGTGGCCACAATGTATACCTTGAATTTAGAAATCATTCTTTTTCCTTTGATCTTAACCTAGTGTGGGAACAGGGCTAGAACTAGCAGCATGTTGAATCTGGCAGTTTTACACAGAGTTTAAAAGACCATAGGAGAAGGGCTGGTCATAGCAAAAGTAGCAAACAACACATTATAGGATCATAGACCTAGACCCAAAAGGGACCTTTGAGCCAGTTAACTCAAGCACTTTATTTTACAGATGAGGAAACTGGAAGTCTGAGATAGGGATTGAAGAAAAGATGCAGAACTACAGAGCTAGTCTCCAACCCCGTGTTCAAGGAAGCAGACTGAATTGAAAGTCTGAGGAGAAAGGGAGGGAGGCGGGGGTGGGGGTGAACATACATACCAGTCAGATCAAAGAAATAAGCTTTGAGCTCAGGAAAAGTTTACACAATTTGTCAAACTCAATGAGCTTAGGCTGCCTGGCCTACTTTTAAGTTGGAGTCACGCCCCTTCCCACCCTTGTTCTTCCAGATGAGGGGCAGCATGGGGGACACCTGCTGTTGCTGTCTCTTGAGCCCAAAGCAGCTGTGCCAAGCTGAAAGCAGATAGAAATATCTTTGTGTCTGTGATTAACATCTAGAATTGGAAGAAAGAATTAGAGTGGTCACCACATGGCCTCCTCATTTAAATCCACTCCTGCACAAAAGATAGATTGGATAACACTAGCATTGGAAGACTTATTGTCAGGATCTGTCAATGGACAGCTCATCCAAGTCATGCAGAAAGGAACCTGCATGCCTCCTAGTTCCTGGAATCTAGGAGCTTATGTTCTTAGCTTCGTTTCAAAGGGGACTCGCTTCCATTCCCCCCATCCCCACCCCTTTTTTTTCTCATAGTAGTTATGGCCCTAGCAAACAGGAATATTCCTGTATGGGAATTTACCCCCCATACCTATTTCAATCAAAAAATTCTAGGATGTGGTTTGCTGATTCCTATCATACTATTTTATTTTTATTTTTTTCTCACACTAATTGAACTCTGTAGTATTGTACAGAAGTAGAAACATATTTCAGCTCATGTCTTACTATATTTTCTTCTAGCAGCTGTTTACCATTCTTTTGTTTTGTTGTTATGTTGTTTTTAATATTCCTAATTGCAAGAGGAAAATGTAAAGAATGTTAAAATAATTAATTCAATGGATATTTACTATACTCATATTGCTAATTGCTAAGTAAGGGATAAACGTATATTTACTAAGCTCACATTATGTGTTAGAGGAGTACCAAGTTAAACTCAAGGGATACAAAGATTAAATACTACCCTTGAAGGCAAGTGGACAGAATCCCTTTCCTTTTCACCTCTTCCTCTAGGACCTTTCAGAACTTGTCTCAGAGGCTAACTCCTTTAAGAGGAATTTTTTTGATTACCACTGGTGGAAGTGTCTTCATTTCTCTAATCACTGTTTATTTTCCCCTGTATATATCCTGTATCTGCTTAACTGTGAAAATGTAGTATCCACCCTGTTAAATGTAAACTCCTTAAGGGCATGGTCTATCTTACTTTACATTTGTATATCCAGTAATACGTGCTTCATTTGTAAATTAATTAGGGAGAGGTAAAAGACTCAGAACACAACCGGAAAAGACAGAGTAGCTCAGAAAAAAAAAAATTTAAGAAGAAACCGTTTTTTTGGCAGGGGAAATCATGGAAAATTTTATGGAGGAGATAATACTCTAATTGGTCTTGTACAAAACAGTTTTTTAGCAAGTCACATTGAGTATGAAGGAGAGTTTTACAAAAGGAGAAATAAAATGAGCAAAGGTATAGATGTGGAGGAGAGCAAAGAGCAGTGAGTAGTCCAATTTAACTGGAAAATGTTGTTCAATGAAGAGAATTAGATACAACTGGAAAGGTTTTTTGGAACCAGATTCATAAGGCTCTTTAATACCAGAATAAAAGGTTTATACTTTAGAAAGACTAGATGGGACAAAAGTCATCGTTCTTTTATTTCTCTCCAATCAGTCCAACCATTGTAATCTACTTGGAACAAGATCATGAAGGGAAACTGAGCATCAATTTTCAATATCACTTCATCTAGGGCTCCATTTTCTGAACATTTTTTTCTTTCTGCCAGTCATCCTGTTCCTCTTCAGATACCTCTGCCCTGAGACTCTGCTTACATAGTTGGTGACTACCTCTATAGTGAGTCACTATTTCATGAAGGGGTCTAGTTATATTTCACTTCATACACAGCTCAAATGTTTCTGATTTCTCATAGTTGCTTCAACCATCCCTTTCTAATTTCGCATTTCTCCCATTACATTATAAGCATCCTAAGAGTAGGATGAACTTGTTTCATATTCCCAGCACTTAGCAGAAAGATTGTCATATAATAAATGTTTAATATTCTCATTCTCTCTCTGTCTCTTTTTTTCCTCCTCCTCCTCCTCATCATCATCTTCATCATTAGGAGCCTAGGAGTATTTGCTTCAGTTGAGGGAAAATATGAGAAATAGAGAACTAAAATGGATTTTAAACAATAATTCAGATGAGAGTTGAAGTGACTCAAGAAGAGACAGTTGAGAGAAAAGAAATCCAATAGACAGACTGAACATATGCTAGCTCAATTACTAACAGAGGGAGCATAGGCTAACTTCACTGAATTCCATAATTATTAGCAGATAGCTAATTGAGAATGGGAGACCTCACAAATAAGAGCAAAGCTTACTAATCCTTGAACAAACTCCTCCAAGGTTGCAAGGGGTTTTGAAGATAACACTTGAGTTGAAGATGATAACTGAGATCCAGTAGAAGCTGAAAAAAGCTAAATATATGTTCCATCTATGATTGTATTCACTCCCATTGTACATTGGAGATGTATCTCCCATTTTAATGTGAGATTAAGATTTGGAGGGGGGGGTGTTCCATTCTTTACTTTATTACTAGCATATTTCATTAAATGGCTTTTTGCCCCAGTTGTGTTTCCTGACTGGATAAAGGTAAACACATTAGTAAGGTCCCATGAGCTATGATTTGGAAAGGATTCTGATCACAGAAAGTATATAGAACTTGAGTAGCCTTTTGGGAGTACAATGGTAAAAGGGACCTTGAATGTTCATTTACTAGGTAAAATAAGAGACACTGAAACTTCATTTTTTCTAAACCAAATGAGATACATGATTCAAGTTGGACATTCAAAAGACAGATTAGTACATTCAGAAGAAATCAACTAATAAATCAATTAACAAATATGCATTAAATACTTACTATGAAGTAAGCACAAGGATTTAAAAAGAAAAATACAACAATCCATATTCTCAAGGATTTATATTCTAAAGAATTTTACATTGAATCAGAGGGCTGACTTTCAAGTTTTGGTTTTGTTGAAAACTAGGTGACATTAGGCAATTTGTAGTTATCTATAAAATGAAGGGGTGGAGCAGAAGCATGTTATTTGTTAAGCATTAAACCCAGTGCCTGATGCATAAAAGGTTCTTGATAAATATTTCTTCCCTTCTCTTCCCATCCCTTCCACTATCCTTGTACATCTTTCTTACCAGGGTTTTGTCTTCATCCCTCCCTCTCTCTCTCTCTCTCTCTCCTTCTACTCCTTCCTTCCTTTCTTCCTTCCTCTCTCCCTTTTCTTCCTATTCTTTCTTTGTGCTATGTAGGCATAGGCTAATATGCAGAGAAAGCAGACCCATTCTTTGTGTGTGTGTGTGTGTGTGTAATTTGTGTGGAATAATAGACCAGTAGAAATATTGTCTTCCATGGTAAAAATAGAAATATATCCTCTGTAAGATCACTTTCCATTCTAATGAATGACAGTGTTGCATATTTCAATTTTGAAATAATGACTGACACATAGATGCTTATCACTTTTAACAATGAAAAGCACCCCATGCAGCCCCCCTTTGAGCAATACAAGGTGAACTCCAGAACCTTAGGCAAAGATGTGGAGGAAGAAGTATAGAATGCTGTTTTGTCCATTTGCCATATTGTTCTCCCTCCAGTATATACACAAATGAGACTTGTCTATGACCTTAGGCATCATTGTCTCTATTTCTTGTGTCCAAAGACATATAAGGATGGAAGTAAAGAGAATATCATTAGCTTCCTCTTCATTTTTGTTCTGGGGCTGAATTCTGGGTTCTTGTCCTCTGCAAAGGCCTAACCTGGTTAGGCCTTTCCTAGTGGTAATCAGATTTAGCACTTCTAAAATCATCATTCTTTACTCTTTCTCTCCCCTATTTCCTGCTCTATGACCTCAGGTTTGAAGCAGTGTGATTGTTCTGAGGATACATAGTTATTTGACACTTTAGGTTTGATATCAAAACCAAATCAAATAATTTTAAGCCATCTGGCAGTTAACAAAAAAGGATATACCGAGGGGGGGCAGAGCCAAGATGGCAGAGTAGAAAGACTCACATTTGCTAGCTCCGAACCCACAGCCCATGGATTTCCTGTAAAAAGAACTTCTGACAAATTCTGAAACAGTGGAAGACGCGCAGAAACACAGTGAAGGAGATTTCCGTTGCAGAGAGCCCTGAAAAGCCGACCCCAGGGGTCCATCGAGCCCCAGATGGGAGCGGAGCCCTCCCCTCCCCCTGCCCCGGCCACGAGCAGACCCCAGCAGGCTTCAGGTAGAGTAATCTCTGGCGGCCGGGAAGATCCCTCCACCCACAGACACACAGGTCAGTGAAAGAGAAGGGCTGAGAGGGGAGCGGGATATCTCTAGGACTCGGACCCCCTCGGGAGGACACTGCTGTGGCAGAGGCTGAGGCAGCTCAGTCAAAGGCAGAGGCAGCTCAGGCAGAGGCTCAAGGTGCAGGCAGGAGCTCCACAGCAGCTCCATTACAAAAGGTATCTGCATAAATCCCCTGAGGGAACTGAGCCTGAGAGACGGCCCTGCCCCCACCTGAGAACCAGCAGATAAGCTCCCATTGAAGAGCAGTCAGGCCTGCTGCCAAAAGACCTGAGGCTGGGGAGCAGCATTTGAATCCCAGACCCCAAGCACTAGCTGGGCAGATCTGGGCCAGGGGGTGGAGAGGACTCTCAGAAGTCAAGTAACTGGCTGGGAAAATGCCCAGAAAAGGGAAAAAAACTAAGACCATAGAAGGTTATTTTCTTGGTGACCAGAGGATTGCGCCACTCCTCTCTGAGGACAAAGAGATATGCTTACCATCAGGTAAAGACATAGGAGTCAAAGCCTCTGTATCTCAAATATCTGAATCGATACCCCATGGGCTCAGGCCATGGAGGAGATCAAAAAGGATTTTGAAAATCAAGTTAGACAGGTG